>JAUBOD010000893.1:188641-203790 GCA_032353885.1 Nothura maculosa | reverse complement strand
CCGCCGCCGCCGCCGCGGCCCGCCCGGTGCCGCTCCTTTGTTCTGGGCACGGCGGCGGCCCGGGCGCGGGGGGGGAGCGCGGCCTCCGCCCGCCCCGAGCCGCGGCTGCTGCGGGCCGCGCTGTCACTCGGCTGCCTCCCGTGCGTCCCGGGAGAGCGGAGCGGCCTTCTGCGCTTCCCGGGGGCAACGTGGCGCCCGGCGGCCAACGGGGACCTTGCCGGCACCTCCGGTGTGTCCCGGGCGTTGCGGGAGGCTGCGGGGCGGCAGCGCTGCCCGCGCTTGTCTTGTCTCACCCCTTGTCTTGTGCCGCTCGTGCCCACGCCAACCCCGTGCCCGCCGTGCCCGCGGTTCCTGCTCCCCCCAGCCAGGGAGCCTGTCCGTGTCCCAACAAACACGGGCTGTTCCGGCCTCCCCGAGCCTGCGCCGTCCCGCTTGGCACTTTCCAGAGCTCCGTTCTGACTGTTCCCTTGTGCGCTCAAGGAGAGATGAGTGGAGGGGGAAGGAGAACCCCGCCGCTCTCCTGCGCCCCGTGGAACTCGCCTGGGCCGCCGTCCCACGCCAACGAGCAGCGGCGTCAGTGGCGGTTTGCACAGAGCCTGCCCTGCGCAGGCTGAGCCCAGCTCAGGCCGCGGCTCCGGCGCCTCCCTGCTCCAAACACAGCCTCGGGATTGGGCCCTGGGCTTGGCTCGCGTTTCCTCTCCCTGCTCCAGCCGCCCAGGTGCAGATAAGGCCTCGGCCCATTGTGTTGGCACCGCGGCGGGTTGGAAAAGCCCAGCGCCGCTGGGGCTGTGCCCGCCGGGACGGCGAGCCCTCGGAGCAGCCCGGGGCTGTGGGGAAGAGCCCTGCTGCAATCAGGGCTGCTCCCGTCTCGAGGCATCCACAGGGCTCTCATCCTGCCCGTTTTTGGTTAAGAAAACCCCGGTTTTGCATGCTTGCTGTTGCTGCTTGTCCCCCTCCTCGCCGGCCGCTTTGGGTGTGTGGAAGGGAGCGGGTGTCACCTGGCCGAGGGGACAGGCCCCGCTCCGTTGGGTGATTGGGGACGCTCCGGAGCTCCCTGTGTGTGTGTGTGTGTGACACGGGGCTGGGCTGCCGGAGGAAATTGTCCTCTGGCGCAGAGTGCAGGAATGTGTCTCGACACGAGGCTGCTGGAAAGGGGCTGGATTTACCGGCTTTGGACCAAAGTCCGGGAGTTTCCTGCCGTGGCCGCAACCTGCTCTGTAGGGAGTTGTTTTTATTTCCCTCGTACAGGCCCAAGAGGCTCTTTGGAAGAAATCCGTTGTGGAGCCGGCACCTTGGGGACTCCCCTGGCCCATAGCTGCGCTTTGGATCGTGAGTCAGCCCGTCTGCTGCTTGTCCTGTGCCGGTTGCGACCGCGCCGCGCTTCCCGCTCCGCACGGATGGCCATCCCCGCCGTCGCCGTCACCAGCGCTCGACGTGCGCCCGGTCCCATGCCTCGGAGCGCGTGATCCTCGCGGCGCCGCCCGCGGAAGCGGCTCGGCGAGCGGCTTCCTCCTGCGGCGTCCCGCTTCCTCTCGCGGTTCCCGCTCCAAACCGCCGGTGTGACGGGCACGTCGGTGCCGCGGGGCTGCGGAGATTGGCCGAGGAGCCCGAGGGCTCCGCGATGTCCCCGGTCCCGCGGTGGGGACACGGGCGCTGCCCTCCTGTCCCGGCGCCAGCGGCCGCTCCCGCCCCGCGGGGCGTTGGCTCCGGGACGCACCAAACCCCGTGCAAAGTTCACTTGCTTCCCGGGCTCCGGGCGACCCGGAAGCTGCGAGCGCCTTCACCTGCCGCTTCCTGCACGGCTGGGAGGGGCCTGATCCGCAGGGAAAGCTGCTGGGTGCCCTGTACCCCTCGATCTGCCGGGAAAGCCGCCGGGACCCCCGCGTAGGTAGGAGAGCCAGCGCCTGAGGCCAGGGAGACGGGCTCCTGCCCGCAGGGATGGCCTGGGGTTGGAATTGCGTGGCCTAGGAGCAGAGGTGTGTGGAGGGACCCACAGGAGGAAGGTGGCTCAGGCCCTGTGATTCCCCCCGTGCCACGCAGCGCTTTTCCATGGACGGCTCCCGGGATTTGCGGGTGGGCAGCGCGCGGGCCGCCCCCGCGGGTGCGCCCGGCAGCGCGTGGAACCGCAAGGACGAGTTTTTCCGAGCGGGAAGGGCGGCTCAGCGGTGGCGTTTGCGCGTTGCCGGCAGGCCCCTTGCCCGGCGCGGACGCATTCTTGGGAGCGTGTTGCTGCACGCGCCGCTGCGCCCGGCGCCGCCGCCCCGGGCGGCCTGGAGCTGCGGGGGGACCAGGGTGCCACGGCCGCTCCCCGTGGGGCCCTGGGGTGGCTGAGGTCGGCGCTCGCCGCTCCCGGCCTCGCCGGGCCCGTCCCAGGGCGCTGGGAGCGGCGCTTGGCAGGACGCGGTGTTTAGAAGCCGACGGGAAAGGGAAGCGGCGTGGGCGCTTCCCGTCTCACCAGGAAATGCGGCTTTCCTTCCCCTGGCTCCCTGCGGGCCGGGGGGAGCGGCGCCGGGCCGGGCTGGGGATAGAAGGTGCCGGGAGCCGCCTCCGGAGCGTCCCCTCCCTAGCAGGGTCTGCGATGGGCGGTTGGCAGCCCCGCTGTGTCTCCTGCTTGTTCCTTGGTGACTTGGGGTCCTCCTGGGGAGGGTGGTGAGTGACACGGGCCCAGTGGTGCAAATCCTGCCTGGCAGGCGCTTGGGTCCCGCCGAGCCCCGCTCCGCTTCCTTGAGGGACCGCGGAGCCGCCGGATCCCTGCGGGCCTGGCTGCGAGCGTCCACGCACGAGCCGATCCCGAGGGGCTCCGCATGGGAGCAACGCGGGGCGCGGGTGGGCGGCTGCCGGCGGCACCTGCCAGCGCCCGCGGCGGCTCCCGGCCCCGCCGGCGCTCCGAGCGGGACTTTGCTCCCTGCGCGCCCTTATCTCCGCGCTCCTGTTTGCTTGGCCCACGGGAAAGGGCAGCCTCGGCCCGGGCTGGAGGCCGGGGGCGCCGCGGGAGGCTGGGGGGGGCCGCTCGGCCGGGAAGCGCCGGGAATGTGCTGGCCGCGTTCCCGGAGGCGGCCGCGCGCTCACCGGTTGTTTGCGGCTCGCGCGGCGCCCCGAGGCCCTGGCGCTACCGTGACAGGAAGCGGCAGCGCCGGCGCGGGGGGGCGGCCGGCTGGGATGCGCCTCTGCAATCCCTTTGTCCCCGGCGAGCCGCTCGGCTGCCGATTCCCACAGCGGGCAGAGAGAGCCGCCTTTGTGCGGCGCCGCGGGCAGCTGCCCCGCAGCCCGGCCCTCGCGCCCGCTCCGGGAGCCCCACGCCTCCCGCCCCCTGGCCTGCTTTCCCAAGCGCCGGCCCTGCTCGGACCCGTCCTTGCAGCCCCGCTTCCTCCCCGCTGCGTCCCCGCCCTGCCTCTTATCTCTGCCCTCCTTATCGGCCTCCTTTGGCTGCTGGCCCTGTTCCCTTATAAGGCGCCGGGCTGCGGCCCTGCCCGCGTCCCGCGCAGGTAACTCCCTCGCTCCGGCGGGAGCCTTTCCTAATTTAGGTACGTGGCCTTGGCGGGGGCCGAGGGCCGCACACACCCGGCTCCCGTCCGTCCATCCCGTGTCCGTCAGAGCACTCGGCTGTGAGTGTCTCTCCCACCACTGCCACCCCAAGGAGCCTCGTGGTCCCCCCTGTGCTCCCTGCTGCTCTCACTGGGCAGTTTAGGCCCAGCTTTGGGCTCGTGGCCCTGGGGAGACGCCCCGGGCGGTGCCCGCGCCAGCCTGGCCAAAGTCCGTCCTGCCGCAAGGGACACTCGGGCTCTTGGCCCGTTTGGGTTTGGAGCTAGTTGGGCCCCACCAGGAGCCTGTGGCCAGTGAACGGAGCCACGAAGCCACGCGGCGGCCGCTTGCCTCAAGGATTTGCTTGGTTTCTTCCCTGCCAAAAGCTGGGATATGAATCGGATCTAAGGGCTGGTCCTGTATCCCGGTCCCCTTTTCCTGGCAGCAGCGGGAGGGATGCGCCCGTGTCCTTGTGCCGGGCCGCTCTTGGCTGCGCTCGCCTCCCCGCGTTGCCCTGAGCGGAGCCGGCCGGGCTATTTTGGGCTCGCTGGGGTTTTTAAGTGACGGGTGTGCCGGCCGGAGCTCTGCTGCTCCTGTCCTCAGAGAGCAGCAGGGGAGAAAACTGCTCGTCCCATCTTGGGGGACGGGAGCAGAGCGAGCCCTGGAATTTCCCCTCCGGCTGCCTCGGCCTGGGGCCGCTGCCCTCCGCGCTCCCGCCGTCCCTTCCACTGGGAGCCCGGTGCTCCGGGCAGAGAAGCCGGCGCCGTTTGTCCGTGTTTACTCCCTGTGGAAAGGAGGGGAAGGAAACAGCCTCGCGGCTGCTCCGGCCCCTTATCTGAGGCGTGCGGCGGCCCCGCGAGTTCCATTGTTAGCGGCCGCGTTCCCGAGGGACGGGCCGTGCGGAGGAGGGCACGCGCGGCCGCAGGAATCCGCTGCCCTTGCTGCCGCTCCCTTCCCACGGAGGCAGCGCCAGCCGGATGCTCCGTGAGCGCCCCGGGAAGCCGCCTCTTCCCGAGGAGAGCGGGAGGTGATGGCGACGGGGTGGCTCTTTGGGCCGTCACAGGTGCCACATTCCTCCTGCACGCACTGGCCTTCCTGTCCTAGCAAGGACTTGGCAAAATCCCTCTCGGGAAGCGGCGGCTGCCAAATGGGGCCGAGCTGCCGGGGGGGTTCGGCCGCCCCCGAGCAGGGTCTGGCCGGCAGCGCTGTCCCGAGCTGCACCTGGATGCCTGGATGCCTGTGGAAGGTGGGGAGCGTTGACTCAAGGGTGAGAGCCGGGATGTGTCAGCGCTCCAGGGGTGGCACCGAGCCTCCCTGCGGAGAGAGGATCCCCGGGCGGAGCGGCGGGGCTCCGAGCTGACCTCCCCATCCCATGTGGGTTTGGGGGGACCCAAGACCCCTTCAGGCGCCACCCTCGCAAGGTGGGGGGCGCGGGGGCGTCAGGGAGCCGCCGGGAGCCTCCTTGGGCTCTTGGTCTGGCTTTGATTGCGTGTCACGGGACACGGCAGCCCAGTGACGTGTCACGAGTGTCCGGGGAAACCTTGGGAGCGGCCGTGCCAGGAGCAAAACCCTTGTGCCCAAGGGTTTGCTATGGGCCCGTCGGACACGGGGTGACTGCGGGCGCTTCCGAGGTTGCCGCGGGCTGGGGCTGGAGGACGCGGAAGGAGCCGCACGGAGCAGGGCTCCGGAAGGGGGATGCCGGCGCGGGAACGGGCCGCGGACCGTGGGAAAGCGGCCTCGGCGGCGGCTGCCTGGCTCCGACGCGTTGCCACACGCCCGCCGGGACGGCGCGTTGGGAAAACCCTGGCGCGGGCTTGCCGGGACTCGGCCCGGCCGGCCCGCCCGCCGCCGGGAGCGGGATGCGGCACGGCCCTCGGAGCGGGGACGAGCCCCCGGCCCGCGTCTCCTCCTGCCCTTCCCCACCCTCGTGTGAAATCTGCTCCTGTGATTTTTTTTTGACCCCGCTGTCTTGCTGTCTCTGCAGCTCTCTGTCCTCCCGCTTCCTCCCTGTGGTGGCTGGGCTGTCTCTGCCATGACTCTGTGCGCCTAGGCCGGGCTGCCCTGTGCCTTTGCCAATCAAACCCAAGCCTCCTCCTCCTCCTGCGACAGGTCTGTATGCAACCGAATCGCCTTGGGCTGTCCAAAAATGTTGATTTGTGCTGCTCTCCTTTGCTGTTTTCTTCTGGGGGGGAACGTCCGAGAGGCCCAAGCTGCTGCACTGGAGTCCCCAGGAAGGACCTGGAGGGTGGTGGGCTTCAGTAACTGGCCAAGGGGCTCGTGGGGGTCCCCTTTAGGGGATTGCTGCCCCTCTTCATGCCCCTACATACATCGGAGGGAGCTATGGAGCCCAACAAGGGCTGGGGATGTCCCCAGCACCTCCTCACCTTATCCCTCCCTGTCCTCCTGCCAGGGAGGAGGGTGCATGATTAATCAACACGATTGTGCCCCTCTATCCCTGCCCAAGGGAATCTGGGAAGGGTCTTAGGTCAGTGCTTGTTCCATGGGACCCCATCCTGCGCGTGGCCCACGCGTGGGGCCTGCCCTCCTCCCCGCTGGTGGCTCTCTGGGGTCCTTTCCATGTCGGAGAGGGTCCCTGTTGCCTGTTGTGCTCCGTAAATACCCATCCTGAACCCACCTTGAGCGGGTTTGCTCTCTGGTGCAGTGGGTGCAGGACCTGCTGCTGCCTGAGCGTAGGTGCCACCGGGAGCCGTGTGAACCACGCCAGGAGCTGGGCTGCTCCCGGACCCCCTTCCCACGCTTCCCGCGGCAGGAAGTGGACGTTCCTGCTCTAATCTTATTTATTTTTCCCCTTGTTCTGAGAATCTGCCGTAACGACATCTGCCTGTCTGCCCTCTCGTCCCTCCCCTCCTCTCCCTCCACCCCGTGCAGTGAAGAGCGTGGCTGCCCTCGGCCTCTCGGCCTTACCCTCCCTCCCCTCGCTCTGCCACGAGCCCCGCGCGTCCCCGCGCCGCCCGCCCTGCCCGCGCCGGGCCCCGCGGCCCCCATGGACGACTCGGAGGTGGAGTCGCCCGCCAGCATCCTTGCGTCGGTCAAGGAGCAGGAGGCGCAGTTCGAGAAGCTCACGCGGGCGCTGGAGGAGGAGCGGCGCCACGTCTCGGCGCAGCTGGAGCGCGTCCGCGTGTCCCCGCACGATGCCAGCCCGGCCTTGGCCAACGGCACGCTGCCCCGGCGGCACCAGGTAAAGAGGGCGCCGGGCGGCGCTCCCGGGACCGTGCCGGTCTCTCCAGCAGCTGGACACTTTCCGAGGGCAGAGGCGCCCGGGCTGCCGTCGGCTCTCGGCATCTTCGCTCCGTGTCGGCGTCTTGCAGCGCAGCCGGAGCGCTGGCGCTGCCACAGGGATGCGTCCGTCTCCCGTGGCACGGAGTGCCCGGGGACTCGGTTTGTCCCTCGGACAGCCCGGCCAGGCCTAGGAGAAGCCTCCTGCCTGCGGAGGAGCGGGCGCTTGGCGGGCTGCGTGCAGAGCCGGGCAGGAGGTGCCAGGTCTCGGAATGCCAGGAGGGAAGCGCTGGGAGAGGGGCAGCGTGTGGCCTCGCCATGAGGAGCCCGTGCGAGTGGGCTCGGGTGCCGAGGGTCGAGCGGCGCCTCCTCCGAGGGCTCGTGGTGCAGCCCGTGGGGCACCCTGGGCTGGCGGCACCGGGAGGAGGGTGTCCGGGATCCCGGCACGGCCGCTGACAGGGCTGCCCGCCGTGCCTTCCAGAACGGCCGCTTCCTGGGCGATGCTGACCTGGAGAGACAGAAGTTCCCGGATCTGAAGCTCAACGGGCCGCAGGTGAGGGCTGGCCGGCGTCTACCCTCCCGCGCCCGCCGCTGCCGCGGGCACCGCTCGCCACCCGGGCTGACCGTGGGCACTGACCGTGTGTGCGTGCCCTGTCCCCAGGACCACAGCCACCTCCTGTACAGCACGCTGCCCAGGATGCAGGAGCCGGGCCACATCGTGGAGGAGACCTACACCATGGAGGAGGACCCCGAGGGGGCCATGTCGGTCGTGTCCGTGGAGACGTCGGACGACGGCACCACCCGGCGCACGGAGACCACGGTACAGACCCGGGGAGGGTGCACCCGCGTGGGCTGTGCCCGTGGGGACAACCGTGGGCTTGTGAGGTGGGAAAGGGCAGGGCTGGGAAGCAGGGATTGCAGCTCCTGACCGCGGCGCGTGCCCCCCGTGCAGGTGAAGAAAGTGGTGAAGACCGTGACCACGCGGACAGTGCAGCAGGTGCCCATGGGCCCCGACGGGCTCCCGCTGGAAACCTCCCCGGTGCCCAGCAGCTACGTGCAGACCATGGACAGGAACTTCCGCAAGAACGGCAACGGGGGCCCCGGCGGCTACCTGGGCCAGCCGGGCACGGCCACCCTGCCGCGCAACTACCACTACCCCGACGGCTACGGCCGCCCCTACGAGGACGGCTACCCGGGCGGCGACCCCAGCTACGGCAGCCTGTCGCGCGTCACCCGCATCGACGAGCGCTACCGGCCCTCCATGGACACGTACCGGGCGCCCAGCCGCCAGGACGTCTACGGCCCCCAGCCCCAGGTGCGCGTGGGCGGCTCCAGCATGGACCTCAACCACTTCCACGGCGAGCCCTACGGCCTGGAGGACGACCAGCGCAGCGTGGCCTTCGACGACGTCGACTACAGCCTCGTGTCCGACTACGGCACGGCGCGGCGGGCGGGGACCCCGTCGGACGCCCGCCGGCGGCTCAGGTACGGAGGGGAGGGGACAGGCCCCGCTAGCAGGGATCCCTCCAGCTCCTCGGGAGCTGGAGACTGAGGCACCTCCAGCTCGTGCGGGAGGAAAGTTGCATCCGCTCCTAATTGAGCCCTTAATTGGCGGTAAAAACTCGCTGCTAATTGAGCTGCTTGTCCCGCAGCGTGGAGCTCCCCGGGGTAGTTGGTCGTAGCTCCGGGCCCCGCGGCCTCTGGGGCTCCCGAGGGAGGTGGACGCTCTGTGGCCAGGTGGCTGTAGCCAAAAAAGCCCCAAAAAAGGCGTCTCCCACTGGGACGAGCACCCGTGGCAGCAGCCGTGCCGGGGCAGTGTGGGCCGGCCTCGTGCCCTGGGGAAACCGTTCCTGTAGGCGCAGGGAGAAGCTGCTCGACCTGTTTGGCAGCCCAGCGGCTTCTCCCTGCCCCGCGGCGGCGGGCGAGCGGCGCCTCCCCCGCCTGCGCTGCCCTGCCGGCTGCAGGAGGGGCTGGGGGTCCTCGCGCCGCCCCCCGGAGACCTCGGCGGGCGGCCGGGCACGTTGAGCTGCGTATCCTGTGGGGCACCCGGCCCGCGGCGCAGGCCATTCCCCGTGGGAGCAGCCGTGCCCGTCCTCCAGGCCAGCGCCAGTGTCTGTGCTGCCTCCTCCGACCAGTCGGGGTGGTTGTTGGCCCGGGTTCGTTACCCTGCCTGCCCGTGCCGCGTTGGCGCTTTGGAGCTCCTTGTCCTTCCTTGGTGTATCCCATAGCGGAGCTCCTAGCTCCGCCGTAGCTGCGGGTGTATCCGTAGCTCCCACAGCCGGTGCTGGTTCCAGGCCAGATGGCGCGGTGACGGGCGGCGCGGTGCCGGGCTGCGTGGCCCCGCTGCCCTCTCCGGCTCCCCTCCCTGGTGGCGTCACAGGCCTGCTTGCGGGAAGCGCTTCAGCTGAGCAAAGCCCTGAGGAATTCCCCAGCTCCTCGTTGCGGCTCCCTCGCCTGGGATGAACTTGCCCTCTAGTGGCCGTGAGCCCAAATATTTATTCCTGCCTCTCCGTGGGCTGGCTGGGCCTTGGGACTGGGTGGTGGCTCCTCTATTGAGACCAAGGTTGTGCATCCAGCTCCAAAGGGGAGCCCAGCAGGGTGGGAAGGGAGCAGAGGCGCTCTGTCCTCCTGGGGATCCTCCTGCTTTGTGGGGATGGGACCACTGACGCTGGCCGTGCCCTCCCCAGGAGCTACGAGGACATGCTGGTGGACGAGGGGGCCCCCGAGCGCTACTACTGGTCGCCCATGGCCCAGCACGAGCGGGGCAGCCTGGCCAGCCTGGACAGCCTGCGCAAGGGCGCGGCGGGCGCGTGGCGGCAGCCCGAGCTGCCCGAGGTCATCGCCATGCTGAGCTTCCGCCTGGACGCCGTCAAGTCCAACGCGGCCGCCTACCTGCAGCACCTCTGCTTCCGCAACGACAAGATGAAGACGGAAGTGCGCAAGCTGAAGGGCATCCCCGTGCTCGTGGGCTTGCTGGACCACCCCAAGAAGGAGGTGCACTACGGCGCCTGCGGCGCCCTCAAGAACATCTCCTTCGGCAAGGACCAGGACAACAAGGTTGCCATCAAGAACTGCGACGGCGTGCCCGCCCTGGTGCGCCTGCTGCGCAAGGCCCACGACATGGACCTCACGGAGGTCATCACGGGTAGGTGGCCCCGGAGGGCGCGGTGGCGGCGGGCGAGGGCGCGCGGCAGCCTCGCGGGCTGAGCGAGCGGCTCCGTGTGCAGGGACGCTCTGGAACCTGTCCTCGCACGACTCCATCAAGATGGCCATCGTGGACCACGCGCTGCACGCCCTCACCGACGAGGTGGTCATTCCCCGCTCGGGCTGGGAGCGGGAGCCCAACGAGGACTCCAAGCCGCGCCACATCGAGTGGGAATCCGTGCTCACCAACACCGCCGGCTGCCTTAGGTACGTGGGGCCGGCGCTGCCATCGGCCCCTTCCCGGCACGTGAGCCGGGGAAGCCGGCTTTGGGAAGCCTCCCAGCCTCCTGGGTGAGAGCAGCTCCGCCACGATGGCGAGTGGAGATGGGGCTCGTGATGAAGGAGCCGTTTCCTTCCGCGGGGAGGAGCCGGAGCAGTTCTGCTCTGCCCGGAGCTGCCAGGCTGGGTGCTGCTCCCGAGCCCCCTGCGGTCTCCCCCATGACGGGTGTCCCCTTCTTGCCTCAGGAACGTGAGCTCGGAGCGGAGCGAGGCCCGTCGGAAGCTGCGGGAATGCGACGGGCTGGTGGATGCCCTCATCTACATCGTGCAGTCCAAGATCAGCCAGAAGAACGCGGACAGCAAGGTACCGCGGTGCTGGTACCTGCACGTGGGCTTCTGGAGAGCGGGAGCAAAGCAAGGGAGTTGAGGGCTTCCCCTGGGAAGGAAGAACACGAGGCGACAGCTTGGCAAGCACGTGCCAAGCTCATGGCTTTAGCCCTCTGGGGAAGAGAGAAGTCTTGTGGGACTCGGGTGCTCTGTCACCCCTGGCTCACGGCACCCACATGTGCCTTGAACCCACTGTTGAACGGTCCCTAGACCTTTCCTCAGGTCACTTCTCCCTCTGGCAGAGGGATTTTTGGCTCGATGGTATGAGTTGAGGTGGGCAGGGTTGGCCGTGCCCCTCTGGGGATGGAGTCTGTCGGATCCGCTGGAGATCTGGCTCCGGTTCAGGAGCTCCCCTTGGCCCGGGCTGCTCCGAGCCGGGCTCCCTGTCTCCCTGCAGCTGGTGGAGAACTGCGTGTGCCTGCTGAGGAACCTGTCCTACCAAGTGCACCGGGAGATCCCGCACGCCGAGCGCTACCAGGAGGCCCCGCTGGCGCCCGCCAACAGCGGCGGGCCCCCCGCCGCCAGCTGCTTTGGCACCAAGAAGGGCAAAGGTTTGTTGGGGGGGGAGGCGGGGTGGGCACGGGGCTGCCCGATGGGGCTCGCGGGTGGGGCTCGCTGCTCCTGCTCCGGCTTCGCTCCATGGAAGCCAGATGGCAGCTCTGGAGACGCGGTGGTTTGTGCTCCCTGCTCTCCTGGTGGGTTTCTGTGGTGGCGGGATGCTGGTGGTGGCTGGGTCTGCACTAACTCCACGCCTTTCCCTCTCTCCTGTGTCGTCCCTGTCCTCTGCTTTCTTGCCCAACGATCTGCCCCGTGGTGCTGGCGGCTCCTCTCTCCTCCTGCCTCCCCTCTCTCCTGTCCTTCCCTCCGCTCCGCCCGTAGACGAGTGGTTCTCCAGAGGTGAGTGTGCTCTCGGTTCTCCTTTTGCTCTGGTTGGCTCGGGTGCTTTCTGCAGCTTGCCCTGCCGCCCTAGCTGGGCCTGCGCTGCCTAGGCCAGGCTTTGGGCCCGGCCTTGGGCCTTGCTGGCGCCTCGGCTTCCCCTGGGCTCGGCCCTAGGCTGGGCCTGCGCTCGCCTCACGCCTCTGCCCTCGCTCTTTGAAGGTAAAAAGAACCCCGAAGAGCTGGGCGCTGACACGGTGGACTTCCCCAAAAGAACAACGCCAGCCAAAGGTAGGCTCTGCAGCGCGCTCCTCCTCTGCCGCGCCTCAGCGTGCCTCGTTCCCTGGCCTGCTCTTTGCTGCTCCTTTAAAGCCCTGCCTAAGGCAGACGCGTGAGGAAGGACCATTCCCCCGCCGTGGCCCAGATGAGGTTCCCCTCGACTTGGTTGCTGTGGAGGGAGCTCCTGGGTCGGGTGCTTGGTGTCGAGCGCCGGCCGAGCCCTGGGTGACTCCGGCCGCCCCGTGTCCCCCTGGCAGGCTACGAGCTCCTGTTCCAGCCCGAGGTGGTGCGGATCTACATCATGCTGCTGAAGGAGAGCAAGACTCCCACCATCCTGGAGGCGGCGGCGGGAGCCATCCAGAACCTGTGCGCCGGCCGCTGGACGGTGAGTGGCTCCTCCAAGCCCCCGCTTAAGGTGTCTCCTCCTGGGCTGGGAATAAGGGGCCGGGAACCGCAGAGGTGACGCTCCCTGTCCCGCAGTACGGCCGCTGCATCCGCGCGGCGCTGCGCCAGGAGAAGGGGCTCTCGGCCATCGCGGACCTCCTGAGCAGCGACAGCGAGCGCGTGGTGAAGGCGGCCTCGGGAGCCCTGCGCAACCTGGCCGTGGACCTGCGCAACAAGGAGCTCATAGGTGAGCGCCGTGGGGCGTCCTCGCCCCACATGGGCCCGTGGGGACCACGGTCACGGCCCCTGTGTGGCCCAGGGGGCAGCAGGTTGCCCCAGTGTCCAGTTGCTGGGCACCAAAGTGTTGGCGTTTCTGATCCTCCTGCTTGGGCTCCTGCTCATGCTCGTCTCTTCCTTCCCCCAAGGCAAACACGCCATCCCCAACCTCGTGAAGAACCTGCCTGGAGGCCAGCAGAGCCCGGCCAAGAACCTCTCTGAGGACACGGTGGTGTCGATCCTCAACACCATCAACGAGGTCATCGTGGACAACCTCGAGGCCGCCAAGAAGCTGCGGGAAACGCAGGGCATCGAGAAGCTGGTGCTCATCAACAAATCCGGGTAGGTTCCGTGGGGGAGGATGCGGAGGGAGAGGCTTCTCCTCTGGGATCTCCACGCCAGGAGGGCTTTGCCCAATGTCTCCTTGCTGCCTTCTAGGAACCGCTCGGAGAGGGAAGTCCGGGCTGCTGCCCTGGTGCTGCAGACAATCTGGGGCTACAAGGAACTGCGGAAACCACTGGAGAAGGAGGGCTGGAAGAAGTCGGATTTCCAGGTACAGAGGAAAAGGGGGGACACGCGTGGGCGCTGCCGTGACCCAGCGCTGATCCATGGGAGGGCTCGAGCAGCTCCTGCTCCTGGGGGAGGAGAGTTCAGCACTGGGAGAGGATCAAACCCCTCAACCTCGGGGGCCTGGAACCCCCTTCCCTTGCAGCCCCCAAGGAAGGGCTGAAGCAGCAGGGAAGCATTGGGGTGCCCCCTTGCCAGGGCAAAGGGGTGTCCGCCTTGGTGCTGAGGGCTGCTCTGCTCCCCCAGGTGAACCTGAGCAGCGCGGCCCGGCCCCCGGGCGGCAGCTCCTTCGACGACAGCACCTTGCCCCTCATCGACCGCAACCAGAAAGCAGGTAGGGCCCTGGGGAGCCCAGCTTGTCCGCTCTGCCTGCTTCCCTGGCTCTCCTGGCTCCTCCGGTGCCGGTGGCCGAGGCTCCGGGTGGCTCCTCGCCGCTGGAAAGGGCAGTGGGAGTCGCTGCAGGTCGGGCAGCGCGCTGTGCGCGGCCTCACCCGCTCCTTTCCCTCCTTGCAGACAAGAAGTCCTCCCGGGAGGAGATCCAGATGAGCAACATGGGAGCAGGTAGGAGAGGGGCTGGGAGCAGGGCCACGTTGCACCAGAGAGCATGTGCTGACTGGTCCCATCCCGCCCCATGCAGACAACTATTCCACACTCAACGAGAGGGAGCACGGCAGGACGTCGGAGCGCTCCGGGGAGCTGGGGGCCATGGAGCCCCCCGTGAAGGCGGCGCCGCTGATGGTGAGTGCCCCGCGCGGGCCGCGTCCAGGAGTCGCCCGCCACTAACCGCCTCGCTCCCGCCCCTACTAACCCGCCGTGTGTCGCAGCAGGACGAGGGGCAGGAGCTGCCGCTGCCCCCGCTGCCCGAGCTCGAGGAGGACGTGGCCCTGTCCTACCCCGTGGCGGTAGGTCCCGCTCCCGCCATCCCGCGCCGGGCCCATTCCCGCCATCCCGCGCTCATCCCCGCTGCTCCCGCTGCGCCGCCCGGCTCCGCGTGCTCCCGCTCCCGCCGCGCTCACCGCTCTCCTTCTCTTTCTCTCCACAGCAGAAGATCTAGCGGCCGCCCCCGCCCCGCGCAGTTTGGATGCATAATATATTATATATAATAACTCTTCGTGGTGGAATGGACTGATTTTTACCTTTATTTTTGTTTTTTTCGCTGGACTGTTGGTGCCAACTCTCGCCGGCCCAAAGCCCGGGCGAGGGGCGGCGGTGCCGCCGCGGGGCGGCTCTGCTCCCCGGCTCTTCCTCGCCGGCCTCGGGATCCCGCGCCGGGAGCCGCCTCTGCCTTCACCGGGAGCTGCCTTCTCTCCGCAGCGGCGCCGGCTCCCGCCACCTCTGCTGCCTTACCCATAGGATCTGGGAATGGCTCTCGCTGCGCTCCGGTGCTCGGCGGGAAGGGGAACGCGGTGCTCCCGGCCCGGCCCTCCCTGCTCCAGGAGGACTCCGTAGCTGGAGGGATCCCACTGTGGGCAGAGGGGCCGGGAGCAGCGGGATGCGCGGGGGCGCCCGGCCCCTTTCCCCCTTCACCACGTGCCTTTCTTTGCCACTGTGAAGCCGCTGGGGGGGCCGCCGGCCCCGCGCCCGGCCCTCCGGTGCTGCCGCCTCCTGGGGCCGGGGCTGCTCCGGGGGCTGGGAAAATCCATGGGGGGGATCCCACATTCCTGCTGCCCTGGGGCCGTGTCCCCGGGAGCCGCCGCCCGCCCCTCCCGCCTCGGCTGGGTTTCGCTCTGGGGTCTAACGCGTCTTCTCCTTTCCTAACGTATGTAAAACACTAATTCCTTTTTTTAAAGAATTCCAGATGAACCAAAAAACCCCACATCTCCCCCCCCCTCCCTCTGTGTGGGTCTCAGGCCCGTGTGTGGGGAGCAGGGGCGGGGGTCCTGCTGTTCGGTGTCCGATTCCTGTGCACTCTCTTGTAACGCTTTTTCCAACGAAAATGATTTTTTTATATAAATAAAGTTTTTAAAGTGTGCGGCTGTGTCGGTGTGTGCGGGGGGGCGGGAATGGGCGGGGCGGCGCTTCCGGACTCCGCGCCCCTCCGCGAACTACAACTCCCAGCAGCCCCCGCGCAGGCCCCGCCCCGCCGGAAGCAGAGGGGCGTGCTGCGGCGCCCGGCCCCGCCCCCTTTGCGCCGGCCGCCATTTTGTCACCGACTTTCACCCGCCGCCCGACGGGGCGTTTTTTTTTTTTTTTCTTAA
>JAUBOD010000893.1:159225-171655 GCA_032353885.1 Nothura maculosa | reverse complement strand
CGGGCGCGTGAAGGGCGGCAGGCGGGCGGGCGGCAGCGCGCCACCCGTCACGGCGCCCGCCGCCGCGCAGAAGGCCACGCGGCAGCTGTCGCTGATGAGCGCCGGGTGCTGGCTGAAGCCAGCGGGGCAGCGGCGGGCACCCGCGCTCAGCGGGTTGCCCTCCTGGCAGCTGAAGAAGCCGCCGAAGGGCAGGGCGTAGCGGCCGCCCGCCTCGTAGTCGCCGCTCACGCACACGTGCAGCTCATCGAACAGCCGCAGCGCCACGTAGCCCGCCGGGCACGACTGCGCGCCCGTCACCGGGTTGGCGCCGCGCGCGCTGAAGAGGCCGCCGAAGAGGTAGCCGGGCGCCGCGGCGTCACCACCACTGGGCGCGCACCAGTAGGCGCTGAAGCGCACGCGCGACAGCCAGAAGGCGTCGCGGCACACGCGGTGGCAGAAGATGCCCAGCACGCACTTGTCGTGGCACTCCAGGTGGCTGTAGCCCTCCTCGCGCTCCTGCGTGGCCAGCCGTGCCGCCGCGTAGCCCGCGGGGCACGAGAAGCCGCCCGTGAGCGGGTTGCGCTGCTCCAGGCCGCGGCAGAGCGCGGCGCCGTCGGGGCCGCTCAGCGGCGCGCACTCCTGGAAGACGCCGCCCAAGGTGAAGTTGGCGCCGGCGCCCTCGCACGAGCCGTCGTCGGCGTTGGCGTGGAAGTTGAAGTTGGGCGAGGCGGCGTCCGTGCAGCCCGGGTAGGTGTTGAAGGAGTAGTAGCGGCCCAGCGCCTGCTCCACGCGACGCGCCAGGCGCCGCGCCGTGGGCGCCGGCAGCTCCGGCAGGCTGCCGGGGCTGATGAAGAAGGAGAGGGGCAGCCCCGCGCGGTCGATGGCCACCAGCTGGTTCCTGGTGCCCTCCTGCCACGTGCGCAGCGTGATGCCCGGGTAGAAGGGCACGCCGCCGATGCTCTCCACCCTGGAGCTGGTGCGGTTCTCCAGGTACTGCCTGGTGAAGGCGGAGCTGGCGTTGTCGGCGCCCTGCGTTTTCGCCTCGATGATGCTGTGGAAGGCCACGCCGGCTGCGGCGGTGACGGCGCTGCGCGTGGCCCAACTGTCCTTCACAAAGGTGGCCTTGACCTGGTCCTCCTGCACCAGCGTGGCGCCGGCGTCCACCGAGGTGATGGCGTGCGTGCCGTAGTTGAGCACCAGCAGCTCGGCCAGGAAGTCGGCCATACGCGTCTGGTTGTTCTCCAGGTGGCTGGCGATCAGCAGCAGCTGCTTCTTGAAGCTCTCGTCCAGGGCTGCTCCTGGGTCGATTTTGACAGTGTAGACCAGGTTCCTGACCTGGACTCGGGTGGTGACCGCCCGGTCCTTGACTTGGTGGGTCTTGGTCCGGTGAAAGTCGTAGGAGAATTTGCCGTTGACAGAGGAGAAGAGGGAGAGCTCCATGTTGATGGAGGCCGAGGTGGTGCTCTGGTAGTCCTTCCAGGACTCGATGATCTCTGAGTTCATCTCCAGGTTGCTCTGCTTGCGAGGGATGGTGAACACCTCATCCGGGATGATGTAGGACCCATCCTCTGTGGTCTTGCACAGCGCGTAGCCCAGGTTCAAGACCCTGCCCATGTCCAGGTTGCGGAGGTTATCCCAGCCCCCTCCGGGCAGCACCTCCAGGCTCGGGAGCTGCAGGCCCTTCTTGCACCCTTGAAACCCCGCAGGGGACGGGGCCTCCTGGTCCTGCTGCGTCCCTCCGTGAGCCGCTGCCACGCAGGAGAGCAGCAGCGCCCAGAGCGCTCGGCTCATGGCTGCAGCGGCGCCGCGGCCCCGCGCGCGTCCGAGCCGCCTGGGAAATGAGCCTGCTTCCTCCTTCGCTGGCTTGGATTAGCAACATAGAAAGGAGAAGCTGCCGGCTGCGGGAAGTCCCCCGGTGCGAGGGCCTCCCCCTCGTGAAGCTCGCTGTCCCCATGCCGGCCACCCTTCCGGAGCGGGAGAGGGTGGCACCGCGCATGGGTCTCCTCACCGGCACCGCACTCTGCGAATCGCCCTTGGCTGGTGCTCATTGGGCTCTGCTCCCGTGGGGTTTCTGCTGTTGCATCTCCCTGTAGGGGCTCCCTGGTTCCTTGAGGACATGCTGGGGTGCTGGTGCCACCCCATGCATGGCACGGGGTGAACTCCAGCCCCGGGAATGTGGGTTTTGCTGCTGCCTCAGCGAAACCGAAAGAGCTGCCGGAGGGGAAGGAGGAAGAGGCTGCCCACCCCACGCATTGCCCGTGGGGACAGCAAGTCCTTTCTCTCTTGGAAAAGGGGCTATTGGAGACCCTGGCGAAGGCCCTGGTGTTTTGGAGACCTGTCCAATGCAGGGCATGGCACAAACGTCCCTCTGCCCATAACTATGAGGGCTTCCCAGAAGCAGCCTGAGCGCGGCCGCGTCCCGAGCTCAGCAGTGAGCAGCACCGGGATTTGGTTTTTATTCCTCTTTTTTTTAAAAAAAAATTGTGTAATAAACCGTTGAGTCGGCCCCCACGCTGAAAGCTGCCGGAATAAAAAGTGAATCTTTCAGTTCATGGGGATTCGTTTCCCCTATTTCACCTGCTGCTTCCCCTTGCCCGCACCCGGTGAGCTGCTCTGAATGTGGAAAAAGGCTTATTATTATTATTATTATTATTATTTAAGGATTACACCCGAGGGCTGCCAATAAATAAATCAGGTCGTAGTTAGAGATCGTTGCTCCACGAGCAGAAAAACCCCCGTGTGCTGCCTTGGCCCTGGGGGACTGAATGGTTTCAGTTCACCAAAACACGCCATATTTTACAGTGCTGTACGTATAAATCTCCGTGTGGGCATAGATGTCTATTTACTTGTTCCTGTTTTCCCTTGAGCACCTTCTGCTGCTTCTGCAGGGCGGCACTTGAGCATCCCGCTTGCTCCGGTCTCACCAAAGTCTCCTTAAGAGCAGCAGAGGGAGGGAAGGAGGCAATTAGGGGAGGGCTAATGACCCCCCTGTGCAAACATCGCACCCGGAGCCTAATTGCAGGTGTCACCTCTAATGAGCCCTCTGCTTTCCCCACGCCCCCATAGTGAGAAAACCGCCCGTCGGACAATGTGGAGTTGGAGGTTTGGGGAGGACCTGCTGTAGGACAAGGCCCAAGTCCCAAAGGGATCCGGGGCTGAGTTATTTTGGAGGCAGTAGTGGGATTTCTAGAGCTTAATGTCACTGAGAGGATTCTTGGTGCTAATTAATGAGCTAATAGCCGCCAATGATCAATGGCTGTGGCTCTTGATGCAAATAATTCCACAGCGCGTCTTTAATAATGAGGACATGGATTAATTAGTGCGAGGGTTTCACGGCTCATGCGCCGGTGCTCGGAGAAGGGCACAGTGAGGTGGCTGAAGCACTGAATTACTTGGGCATCCGTGGGCCTTTAAAGCAGCCGTCCCTTCTCCTGAACGTTATTTGGACCAAAGTAACCCTCCAATGGCTCTTCCCTTCCAGCACATTCCCAAGCCTTGCTCGGGAAGAGCACACCTCCATTTTGGTGGTGGTCACTCATGACTGTGGTTGTCAATACCCACGGTTCTTTTATCCCAGGTTCTTCTAGTGATGAATATTTCATGCTTCCTCTTGACCACTCTTATCCATAGCAGGTCAATAAACCTAATTTTTACCCACTGTTGGGGACGTTGTGGTCCTTGCAGAGACCTTCACGTGCTGGTGGCTTGGGCCAGCCCTCAATGCAGAGGATGCCCAGGAAACCCCATTGCTTGTGTGAAGCTCTGCAGACCTTCTCAGGGTGTCTTCTCAGCTAGATAAATCCCTGAGCAGGGCAACGGCAGCTGCTCGTCTCGCCTCCGATCCCGTTTTCCCGTAACTCAGCCAACTCCAGAGGCATGAACCATCTCTGGGATGTATGGATGCTGCATATAGCGCCTAAACCTAGACAATGGGAAGGATTCCCCTGGCACATGGACATGTTTGCACAGCCCATTGCCTCCGTGGGTTGCTTGCCAAGATCCACACTCCTCGACTGTGAGCAGAAGACCCAAGTGTCGGTTTCACAAGCGAATACCCCAACACCAAGCGTAACAAAAACCGGTTTTATTGCAGGATCAATGTGGGCTTATCTCCTTTCCACCATAGGGATGTGTCATGAATGTGCTGCTTCGTCTCGACTAAAAGCCAAGTACCAACGATGTGCCCAGCGCTGAGCAGGAAACGTGGGGAGGAGAGTGACCCAGAGAGAGCGATGACTTCACCCTGTGAGTTTCCAGTTGCCCCAGGCACTGCTGGTGGGGAAACACTGCTGAAGCAGCAACCACTGGTGGAGACACGCGCCCATCACGGGTCCTAATCTGCTTCTCTGCCATTGCATCAGGAGAAGGTCTCCTCAGCACGGTGAATTCCCCTAAGCTGAGCTCTTTGGTTGCAGTGTCTAAATGAAGCTGATGATGGTTCTTCTCTCCTGGCTCTCCCCGGCGCTGGGGAGGCCAAACTGGAAATTCCAGAGACAGCGTTCCCGGGTGACGCACGAGGACTCCGCGCGCCCGCCCATCCGTCATCCAACGGAGAAGGCGTCTCCAGTGGCTTTGTGCCACTGTTGGGCAGCAGCTTTCTCAATGGCTTTCATCCTGACGTCACAGTCTTGTCTTTATGAGGGAAAAAAATCTCCTTGTTAATTTATTTATTAGGAAAGAGAAGGAAAAGAAGCTAATTTGCATGACGAAGTCTGAGGTCCGCAGATAAAGCAAGTGGGAATTGCTTCAAGGAGATGTTATTCCCAATTATTTTAAATATTTAATTATTCTGTCTTTCATGATTTTTAACCGCCTTTTATGATTTCGGGATGCTTTGGGGACTTAGACTCGTTCACAGCGCCGTGGAACCACTTTGAGGAAAAAAATCAATGCACTTCTAAGCAGCTTTCTAAAAATAGGGGGTTTCTTTTATCATTCAGATGGGGGCTCTTCAGGGGACTCCAAATTGGTGACAAGGAGGAAGGATAAAACCGGCTACAGCTTCTTATCTGAATACATCAAGAGAAGAAAACAGCCTCTGTGAGGGATCCGGATTCCCAAGTAATCCACCTGTTGGGTTCTCCAAGGCACCAGTCACCTTCCTGCGGAGAAGACAAGCAATGAAGACAGTGATGGCAAAGTCTGAGACTAGAAAGCACCATTGATGGGCAATGGATTGAAAACGCTGCAGAAAAATAAACATTTAAAGGGTCTCCACAAGCCATCTCAACCTTAGGCATTGCTCAGCAATGGGCATGTGGACTTAAATGGCAGCAAACTGCACCCCGAGTACCTAAACCGGAGCAAAGCTCGGCTTTTGTCACTGCATCTTCCAAGGCTGGAGCACTCCATAGACAAAGACAAGGATGAATCAAGCAGGAGCCCTTGGAGAACCCAACGCACCGGTGAGACCTTTTCCTTGTGCTAGGTTGGACTGAGAAAGGGTTTTGCTGTTGTGAGGAGAACATCAGGACGTGCACACACACACACACACCAGACCTAGTTGCAGCCTCATTTCCCAAAGACGCCAGGCTAATAAATATTGCAGCAGCCAGGAATGGAAGGGATGTTTGAAGTGCCACATTTATTTTGCTGCTGCTCTATGGTCCTCAAGTTCGGGTGCCTGTTTCATAGGCAGTATGAATTTGTAATTATAAGTCATGAAAGATTTACACAAAGTGCAGATTTCGGGTATGAAATGCTGCAGAAAGAGCCGGCATATTCTGGGGTGAGAGGCCACCTTTGCAGTTACCCCCCCCATTTCAAGGAAGAACCTGCCTTTTCCAAGCAGCACTTTGGAAAGAAATGTTAAATAGACTGAATGAGCACAACGGGGAAGACTTCAAAAGGAGGCAAAAATATCCCTTGGAAGCGATGTCATGCCTTTGTAGTATGAGCCCGTACTCGGCAAAGCTATTGAAAATCAGCTCAGTGTCTGCTTCTGTTGGGTGGCTTGGGGCTTCCTTGCTGCAGATCCGCAGGTCCTGGTGCCTGGAGGTGCAGGAGGACCTGGAGCAGAGGCAAAGCAGCTTTCCAGCCCCAAATGCCAGGTTTGCCTCTGCCCGTGCTGTTTTTCCCACATACCTTTCCTACTAAAGCAAACAAGTTCTCAATTGCAATTGTATTGAGAATTGAATTGCAATTGAATTGAATTAAAAGAAGCAGACGAGGAAGCTGCTTGGGAAGCACATCTTGGTTCTCAGACACGGCACCGTGGATGCCCCATGGGACATGCAGGAGGTGGTCAGGAAGAACATGCGCATGGACCAAAGCCGTCCTGCCTGGATGCAGGGACCACACAGGGCTCTGCAAGCCAAGAAGACTTGGTTGCAAAAAATTCCTCCAAAGCAGAAGAATCAGCAATGCCCAAAGCGGCTCCAATTGCCTGGGAAGAGCAGGGGGCCGTGTCGGGAAGTCTTCCCAAGTCTTCCTCATGCCCGAGGAGCAAGACGATAGCCCTTCCCACGGGTTACGGTGCTCCGTTACACGGGCTGGCGTGGGCTTATTGTAAGTGCAACACAAGCCAGCATTGATTTTTCCGCAGATGGAGTATGCAGGAAAATCAGAGCTGGCCCTCTGTCAAGCTCTGTCTTGTGTCAAGGATTTGCTCTGCCCTGGTATTTTCTCCCTGCACGTGATCTCGGGCAGCCCGCTTCCCACACATAAAATAACGTCACCAAACCAGCCCTGGCTGCGTTTGCCCCCAAGACAAACATCTCCGTTGATGCTCCGTTGAGCAGCGCTGTGGCCACCACACATTCTGCATCAGCCTGCCCAGCACAGCCTTCACCTCCTGGTTCCGTGGGCTGTAGATGAGGGGGTTCAGCATGGGGATCACCACGGCGTAGAGCACAGCGGCCACCTTGTCTGCTGACAAATGGCTTTCTGCTGGGCCAAGAAACCAGCCAGCATCTGTGGGGTGACCACAGAGGAGCAGCAGAGGTCTACAAGGAATAGGTTGCTGAGGAAGAAGTACCTGGGCGTGTGAAGCTGAGGGTCAACCCAGATTAAGAAGATCATGCCGAGATTCCTCAGTACCTACAGCAGGAAAAGCAAGAAGAGGGAAATCTGCAGCTCCCGGTGGGCTGAGAAACCCTCCAAACCCAACTTGGGCGCTTCGGTGCAGTTTTCTGCCATCCTTTCTTCTCAGTCTGTGGAAAGAAAGAGAAAGCTAATGTGGGCTAGTGTTAGATACCTCGTTCTAGATAGCTCATAGCCATGCCCTGGTAGTCCTAGGAGACACCTTCACAGGGCTGGCAATTGCTTCCCATAGAAATGGGACGTAGGACTGGAACCGCTTCTGACTCATCTTTAGTCCTTGTGGGCAGCTCTGCAAAATCCTTCTTTTCGGGAGCTAATCCAGCTCTTTCGGGAACTGGTTGCTTTGCACTTACTGCTGAGTTCCAATCAGCTGAGCGATGGAAACATTTCCTTGTCAGATGGCATCTGGATAGGACAAATGACGCTTAGAAAAGCAGGTCCTAGAGCAGGAGGAGAGGTAGCTCCCCAGCTTTGGGAGGAGCAGGACCCTCCTTTGGGCTCAGGAGGGGTGGCAGAGAAGCAGACCCGGCACTCCAAGGGAAAAGCGAGGATTTCCAAGGTCTCTGGAGATCCTGTGGGGTCTGTGACCTCCAAGGAGGTGGGAAGTCAACCTGGAATGGAGACATGGGCTGGTAGAAGGGGTTGCCCTGCAAGGCTGCTGGGACAGGTAATAACTATGTGTTCAAGGCCCCTCACCCAGCAGGGCTTGGCTCTCGCAGCCAGAAATCCTTCCACGTGGGGATTTGTTGCATTCTTTTGCCTTTGAGAGTGGAGATTTCAGTGTCCATCTCTGTTGTCTTCCCAAGGGAGAGCTGGGGAGATGGCAATCCCGCCTTGAGCCTTGGGAGCCAAGGAATTTCCAGATTCCTGGTGATTTGGAAATCAGCCTCTCAATTAGAGCTTACAAATTCAGTGCTGGCAGAGACTTTGGGCGCTCCCCTAAGCCGACCCTTGACCTAAGACCAGTCCTGGTTCATCCAGCCGCCCCAGTGACATTGCTGAACCAGTTCACCAGGTACTCACTTACCCAAAGTGCTTTTGGTCCTGCTTGCTCCACTGTCCTCGGGCCACGAGCAGCCTCCTTCTGCTCAAATCCTCTCCCTGGGAAAAGCAATTTAAGCGTCACTTAAAAAAAAGAAAGGAAGAAAAAAAAAGTTTGTGTGTTTGCTGAAACGATGGCAATTATTTCCCTGCCTTTGGGACTGCAAATTCTGTGTACTTTGGGTTAAGCACGCTGTGCTCTGGGACGTGATTATCGCCTTGTTTGCATCTCCGCGTGACAGCCCAGCACATTCCTGGGAACAGGGGACTAGGATCAATACCCCTGCTTTGGCAGTGGCCTCAGCTTTGGCTGCAGTGTCTGTTCTGGCCTAGGTTGTCCTCAGGACGGTGGGAAGGATACTCGGTTCCTTTCTGTGTATGTGTGTACATTTGCCTCTCTTTATGCATTTATGAGTGAAATAAAGAGGAAACACCAAAAGGTGAATTCCTATTTGAAGTTTATTCATTTGCAATTTCCTTAAGCCATTTAAAATAAAGGGAAATGTTGAAGCGGAAGGTGCCTTTCCACAGGGTGGATGGAAAGGTCCAAGCGTGGGTGCCAAGATGGGATATTCCCATATCCCACAAAAACCATTTTTTTCTGAACTGGCCAAAACGCTTCTGTTTAATGCCTCTCTATCCCTCCTCGCCTGGACCCCCGCTTATACCACCACGCCCTGGAACCCTGTTTAAGCTCAGCCTGGGGCCTCTTCC
The DNA here is from genome assembly GCA_032353885.1 of Nothura maculosa. Lineage (NCBI taxonomy): Eukaryota > Metazoa > Chordata > Aves > Tinamiformes > Tinamidae > Nothura > Nothura maculosa. The sequence goes on along the minus strand of JAUBOD010000893.1, from coordinate 162,880 downwards.
TAAGCTGCACTGGAGGTGTGGTTGTCTCCAGCTTGGTCTTTGCCTCCTGGATAGACCTCAGACCTGCACTGTCCCCCTTTCCTTGGCACTATTTAGACCATGTTGGATACCCCCTCCAGCTTTGGGGGCCTCTAACTGGCCTCCAGCAAGAATGGTGTCAATAAACTTGAGTAAATCTAACAAGGGCCACCAAGACAGCCATGGACGAAGACCATCAGCTACAAGTAGAGGCTGAGGGGAAGGTGCTTGCTTAGTCTGGAGAACAGAAGGCCTTGGGAGGACCTAAGAGCAACGGCACCATGTCTAAAGGCAGGCTATCAAGAAGCCCAGGCCAAATACTACTCACTCAGTATTCTCCCTGCTGGGATGTACAGCAGGGAGATGAGGGGCAGCGATAATAACCTAAAATGGAGATGTTTGACTGTACAGAAAACAATTCCTACCCCAGAGGCCAGCCAGGCACTGGAAGAGGGCCTTGCCAGGCCATGCAGCTCCATCCTTGGAGACTTTTCAAGGCTTGGCTAGCGAAAGTCCTGAGTAATGTGATATAAATCTGGCATTGAGCTTGTGTTAAGCTGGAGATGGGTCTACAGGTCTCCTGAGGTCTGTGATTAGTCCCATTCAGTGACCACCTATGAGCGTACTGAGGATCCAGGGCCTTTGTGCGGGTCTCCATGGATAGTATGTGATGTGGAGACCTAGTGCTAAACTAGCCAACATGTTGAATGACACATCTTTTTATTCTTTTTTATTCTGAGCATCCTTACAATGCCACCACTGCTCTCTGCTGGCACGAGCACAGCAGAGCAGCTCCTGCATGTGGTGGCCAAGGGGCACGCTTGAGGTTTGGGACACTGCTTTCCTCCAACAGATGCTCCCCGACAACTCATACTCATCCCTTGCCTTCCATTCCCAAGCTTATCGCTGCCACCTGTGTGCCTAAATATAATGCCTGAGAGGCCTTCCCAGCTGGAAGGAAGGTTGGATGTCTCTTGTGTTTCTCACCTTGTGGTTGGAGGGAGGAAGAAAGGAAGAAAGAAGAAACTGGTGCAGAAGAAAAGCACTAGTTGAGTTGCCACCTGTGACTCTGGCATGGCTATACAACCAGTATTGGCATCCATCAAGAGAAAAGCCACGCAAGGCAGCGATCTCCTTGGAGGAAGAAGCTGGTTTCCTGTGCTCGAGAGCATCTTGTTGAGAACTGTGCTGAAGAATCTGAAGGGCTGTGTTCTCAGCACCCAGTTCTCCAGCTGCTGTTGGGTCCTGGATCACTGATTGGATTGTTCTTGTGGCCAGAACCTTTGTACATGTCCAAAGTGACCTGGGCTGGGGCAAGTTGCTTCTGCAGAAAGCTCTACGTTGCCTTCTGTGTCCTCCCAGGTTGAGCTCTCCTTGACTAACTATGGAACATGAGATGCTGTGGGGAAAGCCAAGCTTGATCATCTATAAATGAATGTATTTGTGAGCAGAGAGAACCTCAGGGAAACTCGGTCAGAGGCATGTATATATTTTTTAGACTCAAAAGTTAGAGCTAAGAAAGATTTGGTAACAATAAATGTAAATTCAATGGACAGGAACTCAGAGACTTGGTAAAACAGTGTTCTGGTTGGGACTCACCCTAACCATGTTGTCCAGATGTGCTTTAGAGTGAGAAATAGGTGCTTCTGGTGAGTGATATATCCTGGAAAGGTGTCCAAAGGTAGCTTGAGTCCTTGGAAAGACTACAAAGAGGCTCACATGGCAAGCAACCTGAGGAAAACCCTTGTGTACAACCGTATTAGAAAGGGCAATATAAAACTGCGAGTTACCTTGAAAATGGAGAAGTTTCAAGGGTAGTGACTTGGTTTCTGTGGTTTGAGATGCTTTTTCTTTAGCAGGTGCACTTTGAGTTCAAGCACAAATGTGGTGCAAACAGAAGTGAGCTTAGTGGCCAGGACAATGAACACATCAGTTAGTAAGAAATTACTGTATGTGTCTCTAGAAATGCAGGCAGAAAAAGTTCTTCTTAGCTCCATTTTTTTTCCACAAAACAAAGACATTCTTTTGTGTTTGTTGTTTTTCCTTGACGAGTTCAGTACATAAGTATAATTACCTATCCTCTGCAGGCTTTATTTCTGATATGTTTGGGGGATTTGCTAAAACATATCGTGCAGAGGGAAATCTGTGCATGATGCAATCCCAGGTACTCGGGGGAAGCTTGCTCTGCTTTCCAGGTGCCCTGGGGAACCTGTGCTAATTCGTCCCATGACTATGGGATCAGTGGGACCTCATTCTGGTTGTGTAGGGACCAACAGAGCCTATATTTGGACTCCCACGCAGTCATCACTGAGTGGATGTCTGCTGAGATATTGGGAGACCATTGGATGGAGAGAACATAGGTGGCTTTCTGAGAGAGAGAGATGCTGGGTGGCAAGGTATTGACTATCCTCATGTGTCTCTATGGACATTTTGAGAACTTTGAGTCTAGGCAAAATCCTCCTCCTTGGGTAGCGGGAGAGCTTCTCAATGAAGTTATTAGCAGAAGCGAAAGGCAAGGACTTTATCATGCATTGAGCTGGAGTTGGAGGAACATGTTGGCATTCTGTTACGCATCGGAAAATCCTTTCCAAAGCCTATGGAAATGACAGCGTAAGGCATGCCTGAAGATCTTCAAAGTGCATTTGAAGGGTACTACTATTACTAGAGACACTGCATGCCGTTCTGTAATTAATCTGAGAGTATCCTCACTTGACTGAGCGCAGGAGTTTCTAATTAGGTATGTTTCATCACCTCTATATTATTTAACTACACTTGGCTCCGGACTTCGACTGAAAAAGCAGCTATATTAGATATGTGCTTGAGTAATTTTGTACCACCTATGCAAACGAGACCAAAACTCTGAGCTGGAAAGGAAATGAGGGGAAATAAGGGGAAAATCATCTTCAGAATTTCAAGGAATGGCTGATTTTGTTTTTCTTCCAAAGGTGTCACAGTCACAGCAAGAAACGAAATCAGCAGTTTCTTTTGCTTTTTTTTCCCTGTTTTTCCACTTAACCTCAAAAGTGGTGTCAGCTTCTCACGTTGAAAGGTATGAAATATCATCCAGCACTTCTATTTTTCATTCCCTTCCAGGTGTCTCCCCGGTACAAATGACTGATAACTGCACCAGGGTGACCCACTTCACCCTCCTGGGACTCACAGAGCACCCACGCTTGAAGCCCTTCCTCTTTGCCCTCTTCCTGGGTGGCTACATGCTGACCCTGCTGGGCAACCTCAGCATCATGGTGCTGGTCAAGGCCAGTCCTCAGCTCCGTACCCCCATGTACTTCTTCCTCACTAACTTGTCCTTCTTGGACATTTGCTATTCCTGCACCATCAGCCCCAAAATGCTGCTGGGTTTCTCCCAGAAGCACCCGGCCATTTCTTTCGCTGGCTGCGTCGCGCAGTTTCACTTCTACGCCGTTTTTGCTGCCGTCGAGGTCTACCTTCTGGCCGCCATGGCGTACGACCGCTACGTGGCCATCTGCCACCCACTGCTCTACGGGGTCGTCATGTCCCCTGGGCTCTGCACGGGCCTGGTGGCCGGGTCCTACCTTGCGGGGCTGCTGAACGCCCTGGCACACACCAGCGCCCTGCTCCAGCTCTCCTTCTGCGGCCCTCGGGCCGTCAACAGCTT
>JAUBOD010000893.1:125647-159125 GCA_032353885.1 Nothura maculosa | reverse complement strand
GGGCTGCTGAACGCCCTGGCACACACCAGCGCCCTGCTCCAGCTCTCCTTCTGCGGCCCTCGGGCCGTCAACAGCTTCTTCTGCGACGGGCCCCCGTTGTTCCTCCTATCGTCCTCCGACACGCGGCTCAACGAGCTCGTGATGTTTCTGCTGGTGGGCTTCAACTTGGCCGCCACCAACCTGCTCATCGTGGCGTCCTACGCCCGCGTGGCGGCGGCCGTCGTGAGGATGCGCTCGGCTGAGGGCCGGCGCAAGGCCTGCTCCACCTGTGCCTCCCACCTGGCCGCCGTCGCCCTTTTCTACGTGTCTGCTGCCTTCAACTACATGCAGCCCAGTTCGAGGAACTCAACGGGAAATAAGAAGGTTGCGTCTGTGTTCTATAGCGTTGTGGTCCCCATGTTGAATCCCTTGATTTACAGTCTGAGGAACAAGGAGGTGAAGCATGCCATAAGGAATATTATTAGTAGGAAAATGTACTTTTGAAAGTCATTTTTACTTCATATCATATATATATGTTCACACTTTCCCCACCTCTCTCTTGAAGGAGAATGTTTCACACAAGCCTCTGATATTGCTGCTTCCAAAGTTGTTTGAAGCCTCAAGGATTGGGATGGGGAAATTGGTTAGTGTTTTAGGGAAAATATCCGACTGATGGTGCTCATTGACACAGCCACGTCTCTCTTGTCTGAAGAACAAGCTGCTAGTGCAGTTACTCTACCCACCATGTAATAGTAACCTTGTCCCTTCATGAGCTGGAGATGGTTCTGGCGTCTATGTGCACACAATATCACAGAATGGCTGAGGTTGGAGGGAACCTCTTGAGAAGTCCAGTCCTTGCCTGATGTGTAAGTAGGATTTCCGACATTTTATATTGTCTTTTCAGCGTGTGCCACTGAGAAGAGCCTGACTCCAGCTTCCCTACCTCCTCTGCCCAGGTATTTACTGACAATGGTAAGATGCTCCTGGTGCTTTCTCTTCTCAAGCCTGAACAGTCCCAGCTCTCTCAAAAACTCCTCATATAAACGATCAGTCCCTTGATCGCCTTCATAGCCCTTCACTGGACTCACTCCATGTCTCTCTTGTACCAGGGAGCCCAGAACCGTATAGTCCTCAAGAGGTGGCCTCACCAGGATTGCATGGAAGGGAAGGATTGTGTCCCCCAACCTGCTCTCAATGCTCTGCCCAGTCATCTGGTGGCCTTCTTGGCCATGAGAACACCTTGCTGGCTCTTGGTCACCTTATTGTCTACCATGACCCTCAGGTCCCTCTCTGCAGAACTGCTCTCCAGCAGCTCAGCCCCCAGCCTGTCCTGGTGCATGGGGTTGTTCTTCCCTAGAGACAGGACTTCGGAATTCCTGTTGTTGAACTTCATCAAGTTCCTCCCTGCTCCATTCTCCAGGTTGACAAGGCTCCTCTGAATAACAGCACAGCCACAGGGACAAGAAAATGATGAAATGAACTGGGGGAGATTATAATAGCAGCAAAAAAAATAGTCTGTCATGAGCACTGTTTTAGAGAGTGATACATCTTGCCACAAAGTCTCTTAAAATATGTGAATGTTGAAATTCCTGTCAAAGCTTTTTCAGCTGATTAACACCATCATTTTTTTTTTCTGTTAGCCAAAGCTGTTTCTATTTTCTGTTTGTGTCAAGCAGCCTGCCCATATTTCCAGAATGCCCAGTGAACATGAATGTGAACATAATGTTAAATGAAGACTATTTAAAAAAAGTGTAAACTTTTGTTAATGATGCACATTACGATGTTACATTCATATATTTAGATATTTTCAGGTAGAATTCAGATGCTACTTGAGTTGTTGACCACCGCTACCCTTCAGGATATTAAATCTATAACTTCATATCCTTAGACTCATTATATTCCTTTGTATATGTAAAGAACAGAATGAGCTGTTCAAACTCATATTCTGAGCCTTCCCTTAGAGTAAATCTTCTCTAGATTATACTGAGAGCCAGAGGCACTTTTTCCATTTCCTGAGCTCAGCGTGGAACATAAAATACCGACCCACTGCAAAACCCGGGGCTCTGAGCTGAAGTTAATGCTCTTTCTTTTCTCCTGTGCACTGCTTTGTGTAGACGTATGCTGAATTTCACTCGCCATCCTCCACCCAGCACTTTCTTGCGTGTGACTTTGAGCACCCCTCGGGGTGCAGGTCTCTGTGAGGGGCTCTGTCCTTGACTCCCCTCTTGTCCATGCTGCTTAGCTCCACATCACAGAGTGGTTCTGCAGTGTGAGCCATACATCTGTCCTACAGCAGAGCTGGGAATGACGTGCCAAACTCAATCACCACCTAGGAAATCACAGCTTTTTCTAAATTGTCAAGGAGAGAAACCTAGGGAAGGGTTGTTCGTCATCCTACAGGGCTTGCACCGCTTCCCTTTTCCCCATCCATCCCTTGGCTGTGGTGCTGCAGGCCTCACCCCAGATTTGGGTGCCATCCTGTGTGTCCAGAAGGCTGGTGGGTCCTCTGCATGCAGCTGCAAGGAGAAGTGGTGCCCGTTACCTTGGTGGTGAGGACAGGGGAAGGTCATCTGTGCCAGGCATCACTGCCAAGCAAGTGGCTCAGCTGGACGTGGGCTACTTGGCCATTGGGGTAGGACCTGGTGACCCTACATCAGTGGCTACACATTTAGCATCCATGAGCTGAGGGTGCAGGACTGCTTGGGTTAGGGCCCTGTAAGCAATAACAGGCTTTGATGTCCCTGAAGAGTGTTAGCAAGACCTCTACCCAGCTCATAATCCCGGAGTCTTGTTTAAGCAAGCTAATTGACAACCTCCTCTGAGCTGCTTTGTAGGTGTATTTGGCTCCTGCCTTGTCTCTTGGATGGACCTCAGACCTGCACTCTAAATAGATTCCCTCCTAGATGAACCCTTTGACAAATGTAATAGTTTGTGGCCACCGCCGACTTGTCTCCTTTAGTTGGGGCTTGATGGGAGCCCCAGGATGGACTCTAGATCTAGTTCTAGATCTAGATAAACACTTGTGGGGTCTGGGGCTGCTTATGGACACTATTGCTGGCCTTGATGCTGATTTATAGAGTGTTTGGGGGAGGATCTCCTTCATCCTGGGTTTTCCAGCTCTCCATGCTGCAGCCCATGTAAGGTCCCAAGCACTTGCTGCAAGGTGCTAAGTGGCTTCTGCCAACCCTTGGTGGCCAGTGGAAGCTGCCTTAGCTGCTGGTGACTTATGAAAACCTCTTCAACCTCTGGTGCTAACCTCTGCAGGGGCTGGAGGACTGGGGAGGTCCAACCCAACACACTGACCCATAAGCTGGCTTAACCACAGGCTTCAGGGCCGGAGTAGTTGTGAAAAACCAAACAACTTTAGAAGTGCTCATTGCCATTAACTAGGAAAAACGTTTCCTTCTTGTTAGTGTCTTTGAGGTTGTCCCCCAGTGCCTTGTTAGGAAGAATGAGGCGAGTTGACTGTGAGCTCTCTAAGAAAGTTTCAGGGTCATTAGAGACTTTCTTCCCAATGCCCAGAAGAGCTTGTTAAGCCAATGACTCCTGGAAGAGTGGTGGGCTCCCAGAGCGAGCGTCTTGTTTTGGGAAGGAAAGAAGTGTCATTTGGGATAGAAATAGATTCATCCATCTAGAGGACAAGATTTTGGAGTTTGGGATATCTGGGAGGCTTCCAGTGGGTCAAGCTTTAACTCTTACCTCTGTTGGCTGCTAGACAAGACATTTGGTCTAGTTAAAGAATAAGGTGTTTCTTGTTCTCACTAACATGAATTGGTCCTATGCATTTGTTGGCTTTCACTAATCAGATGCTTCATCTTTGCCTGTTCTTCCCTCCAAAGAAAACAAATAAAACATTTAAGAAGTCCTTCGGATACCACTGGAGCTTGGGTTGGTTTAAGCTGGTCTAACTCTGGCAAGGGCCTTATCTATCCTTAAGGGCTTCAGGTATTCCAGAGGAGACTGTGGGAGATGTGGGTCACTCCAGCACACAGGCCACTCAGTTCTAACTCCAGGCAACCCGGAGTTGTCCTCATATCTGCTTTATGCTTTACATGGCATAAGGGATCACTAAAGGCCAGGATTGTGCTCTGGGGTTTTTCTTCTTGTGATCTATTGAGAAAGGAGAGAGCCAAGACCTGTCCCTCCAGAGCCTGGACTAAGGCCGCCAATGCCCAACAGAGCCGTAAGAGCCAGGGCTGGGATTATCCCTGGTTTAAGTCCTCTCCCGTGCTCACTTCTGGCACCTGCATCTAGGAGCGACCGTGCCAGGCTTGCTGAAAAGAGTAAATATAATCCCCACTCGCTGCTGGGACTCTTCCAGCCGGCGTGTAGAGGGAACCACAGCAGTACGAATGCTGACGAGTGAGGTTCTCCCTTTGTTTTGTGTGGGCAAACGTCGGAATAGACTGTGTGCCATGGAAGGTATAATAAAAAAAAATGCATAGCTGAATGACCTCTATTTTTAGGTAAAAAATAAACCAAAAATCACGGGGCTGGAAGGAAAGGGGGCAAGTGCTGGAGGACCTGGCGGTTTCCAGGCGTACTCGTGTCTGCGATGGCTGCAGTTCAGCCTACCTAAGCCTTGTAGTTTAAAAGGGAATTGTTCAGTTCCGTCTTAAAATGGGTGTCTAAATGGAGCCACTTTTCCTGGGCTAATAGAAAGGCAGAAAAATAGGAACAAATGCCACAACACAGATGGCTGTAACAGCATTGTTTGCACTGTACTTTCTTGTTTTATTTTTTTCTTCTTCCCCCGAGCTTATTTCCATTATTAGTCTTCTCGGATAAATGAGATTTTAAGGCGAGGACTATTTTCCTAGTCCTCCATTCACACATCAAACATCCAAACAATGCATTCCTCTGGCAACAGCTGGTGCCTGCTCTGTTATTTTTTTCACTGCAGCTGTAGAGTTCAGGCAGAATGCCCTGGGTCTTCCCCCGGCCCTGAATGGGCCGTTTTGTTTGGGAATTGTTTGGGAAACAACGGGCTACGCTGCCCAGAGCCCATCGGGAAAGCTGCCTGGCCTCATGACTCCTGCTCCTCATGGATGTGCCCTCTTTGGATCCCCCTGAAGCTTTGCTACCCCTGCTTGAAGAGGGTTAAGGAACCCTTCGCTCTGCTGCTTTCTGTCGTGGGTACATGAATTCCAGTCTAGCTTTTGGACTCTAAGAGGGACCTATGGAGAATTCGCTGGTATTCAGACATTTAAGGTAGTGTGGGAAGAGTTTTCTGCCCATGGACTGTAGAGGGAGCCCAGAGGCTCCCTGGGGAGCTGGCTTGGACTTGGATGCTCAACTTCAGGTTTTCAAATACATGCAGGATGAATCTCATCTTCGCAGACCAGAAAGTCAGCTGCACCTCACTGTGCTTTGATCATAGTTTTCCCTATGCTTGATCCAGTTTTCCTGGCATGTTCCTCAGAGGTTTCTGGAGCTGGTTGGTTGCTGGGAGTGGAGCAGCGGGTTTGATAGACTTTGATCTACCTAATTCCAGGTTTCCTCAAGCCGTCCTAGTTGCTGGAAGAGATAGGAGACAACCAGAGAGAGGAATAGCAAGTTCCTTGAGGAAAATAATGATGGCAACAAATCTGAGCTAACCAGGCCCCCCGAAAGAGAAAATTTTGTGGGAATTGTCACAAAGGAAAAGATTTGTTCTTGCTTTCATTTTCCAGCACTGGTTTATTTAGACTTTAAACTCCATGAGGCAAGAACTCTCTGCAGGTTCCTCTAGGTTTCGATTATTCCCATCTACATTTCATCATTGAAGTGACAGTTATAGGGATAGGAAGTTGGAATAACTTTGCAGGTGTGTCCTCTCTAGCATGGGCACCCTCCAATGTGGGCACATTGTGACACTTGGCTATAATGTCACCAAGTAGGAAATCAATCTACACCAAAGAAAGGAGGATGAACAGTTGTCCAGAGAAAACTGCTATGTAGGGAACAAACCCACCAGTTTTATGGGAATACGAGCACAAAGGACATCTTCCAAAAGGCAAATTTAGCTGTCAGTAACTTCAGGGGTATTTTGAAATGTTCTTCATTTGGCTTGGGCTCCTTGAAGCCTAAAGTTGGTTGCAGAAAGCGGGTTGAGAGAAGCACACACAGCACACACAAGGAAACAGCTACTCATTGCAAGCACCTGCACCGATTTTATTGGAGCAGACAGCAGCTTTATTTGCTACCCAGCCAGACAAGTCCTCAACCAAAGCCTGAAATGAGAAGTGAGCCTGTTACTCTTCCTTACTCTTGTGATAAAATACAGAACAATACGCGAGAGATTGACAAATCTACAAGTCTGAGGAGAAATCACAGCAATGGTTAATGTTATCACTGCTTGCCTTGACTCCTATTTTCTATTTCACCTTTAAATGAATTACTGGCTTGAGGCAGGTTGAAGTGAGTGTCTTTATTATTATTGTTTTTTAATTTACTAAAAGCAAATACCAAAAGCTATCTAGAAAGTTATTTGTATGTGATTTCTTTTTGTTGGACACTACCGAATTTAAAGAAATAACCTAAGCCCATTCCCATTCCCCTCAGAGCTAAAGGAGCCACCAGGAACCACGCAGACCCTTCAGACAAGCAGGGATCTGGGCCTAGTGAGAGCCCTTCCCAAGGCCCCCTTCATGTCCCTGTTCCTGAGGCTGTAGATCACGGGGTTCAGCATGGGGGTCACAATGGTGTAAAACACCGCCACCACTTTGTCCCCATCCCGTGGGGACCTTGACTTCGGGTTCACATACATGAAGATGGCTGTCCCATAGAATATGGTCACGGCCATCAAGTGGGAGCCGCAGGTGGAGAAGGCTTTGGATTGTCGGTGGGTAGGCCGGATCTGCAAGACGGTTGAAAGAATTCGGCCATAGGAGACGACGATCAGGAGAAAAGGGATGAAGACGATGAGGATGCTGAAGATGAAAAGCACCATCTCCGTGAGGGCGATGTCAGCACAGGCCAAAGCCAGCACAGCCGGCACTTCACAGAAATAATGATTCAAGGTGTCTGGGCCGCAGAAGGGCAGCCTCAGGACGAGGCTGTTGATGACCATGGAGCTCAGCAGGCTGCTGGTCCAGGAGGCCAAAGCCATGTGAGAGCAAAGTCTCCTATTCATGACAGTGGTGTAGTGCAGGGGTCGGCATATGGCCACATAGCGGTCATAGGCCATGACCGCGAGCAGGATACACTCCGTCATGCCAAAAGCTAGGGAGAAATACATCTGAGCAGCACAGCCAGAGAAAGAGATGGTCCTCTTCTCGGTTAAGAGGTTCACCAGCATCTGCGGGACGTTGGTGGAGACATAGCAGATGTCTAAGAAGGACAGGTTGGAGAGGAAAAAGTACATGGGTGAGCACAGCTGGGGACTGGCTCTGACCACTGCGATGACCATGGTGTTCCCAAGCACTGTGAACAGATAAAAGCCCAGGAACACGATGAAAAGAACGGGCTGCGTCCTTGGCTGGCTGGAAAGGCCTTGAAAGATGAACTCCGTCACTATGCTTTGGTTTTCCTTGGCCATTATATTCCAAGGCTTGAGCTGTCAAGATAAGAAATAATAACAAAGCTCAATCTGCTGCAAGGAAAGTGTAACAAGAGCACGTATACTCCTTAAAAAGGGGGAGAGAAGCTGCCGTGGAAAAGCATGTATCACAAATACGGCATTGCAGCCATTTAATATCAAATACTGTGTGCTGTAGAGAAGAGAAAATAAAATGTTGACGTTTTCTCACGGTAGATTTATCTGAATATCAGTTCAGAATGGTCGTGGTTTAATTTCATTTAACTCAAGTACACCTAATTTATGAATTTTAATTCCCAGCACATTGAGTCTTTTTTTCTTAAAAAGAAAAACAGAAAAAAAAATAGAGGAAAGATAGTGTTAAAAGCTTGCTTGCTTCTTAATGTTCTTTCTTAATATGAGAAGAAACAAGAAGGAGATTTCTGTAACGAAGTTGCCCTGCAAACACTTTCATTATGGCAAAATTCTACATTTTCAGACAAACATGCCCAGCTCCTTATCCTTTTTCTGCAGCAAAGCCAAAATATTCAGCATACAAGCCATACTTACCAAAGCAAGCAAGTTATATATCCAGGATTTTATGGCATCCTCATTGCTATGTCTTCTAATGTTCACTACACTACGTTGTCTAAGACGTACTTGGAGCCCAATGGGCTGCTTTGGAGCCAATGGAGTTAGTGAAGATGCAGTCAGTAAGGTTAAAGGGACAATTCTGCCAATACTTTTTGAAGAAATCAATTGTTCTACATACTCTGTTGACCAAGCCAAGTAGATCTTCACCGACACACATGCAAATGCAGCAAGCAGCTTACCTCATATAGAGAAGCCTAAAATTAGGTGAGAGGAGTCTGATCCATGATGTTTAATGAGATCAATCCTATTCTTTTTAGAGACATGAACTCTCTAGATCAAGTGGGCTCGTTATCAATTATGGTGCCAGCTTTGAGAGCTCGAGCAGTGTGAAATCCCGTATCTTACCATAGATGCAGAGCTTGCAACACGATCTCTCTCTCCCTCTTTCATCCTTTTAAGCACATAAACACCCGAGGTTTTTAAAGACTGTGCCAACAGAAACAGCCACATTCAACCTCTGGCTGTTCGGGCATTCCCAATTACACCACAGCACTGTGTAGGCCCAGAACAATTAATTTTTGCCTTCAACAAACAAGTTATAGTCATGTTTCAGATGCATATCATGCCACATGAAAGAAAAATTACAAGAGAAAGAAGAAAAAGAGAAAGAAAAGAAACCCTCAGGATTTGAAAACCGTGAAAGCCTCTGGGAATAGACGAGGAAATCTACTCTAGCAATAGTATAAATTAATCCAGAGGCATTTTCCTAACAGAAAATGTTTATTTCCTAAATATTTTAGGATAAATATTTTAGGATAATAATGGAGGTTTGTTTCCTAAATGTTTTGGAGTATCTGAAACTAAGTGACTGACAAGAAGAAGATGCAGGCACATGAGATTTGTTGCTCCTAAGCCACTTACTGATTTTTGAACATCCTTTCCTTACTCCATATTACTGTCAGGAATATATAGCAGCTCTGAACTCTGAGCCTGTTGATTTTGAAGCCCTTTAAAGGGTGGGAGCCTCTTGTTTTACAGGTGAGGAGAACAAAAGGCAGTTTTGTAGGCAAAAATAAAAGATGTTTTTGCCTACAAAAGAAGGTCCTGGTGAAAAGATGTGTTCTGAAGTGTCTATCACCTCATCATGGCTTATCACCCTCAGTGACAAACATGCATTGAACCTATGTGACTTCTCACATAGATCAAAATACCTTGAAAATGATCCTGACATAACTGAGTCATGAAGAATTGCAGAATTAAAGGAGGTTTTTTCCATACCTGAAAAGGCTCCACTGGTGCTAAGTGTCCATAACAGCAGTACTGGTAGCAAAAGAATCGAAAGGAATTTGCATCTTCCCCTCCCTCTCCCCCCCAAAATGAATTTTTATCCAGTTATTCCAACTTGGAGTCCCGTGACTTTGAGAAGGCTGAGACTCAAGTTTTGGTCTGAAGGTCTCAGCAAGCAGAGAAGACGATATATCTCATGAGAGGAGCTTGGCCTCGGAGGTCTAAAAGGTAGATGGGGCTAATGTACTAACCCAGTGTAATAAGGGGAAATAGTGACTTGCAGACGGCAAGGAACCAGGACTCCCTTCATATCCAACTGAGAGCAACCCGTGCCTCCCGAGGGTGATTGATCTCATCCATCTGTAGATGATTTATCACAAAGGTTGGTGGGTAGAAGGCAGTGGTAGGACGGGGGACCAGGAGGCTCCCCTTTGCACCAGGTATTCATCCAGTTCCTGCCTGTCTGGAGATCTTGTGGCTTCTTCGCCTTCATTGATGGGGTGGGAAAAGGGCTCTAGTGACGGCTCCTGCCCTTCCTTATATTCTTTCTCCGAGTATCTATTTCTGGCTGCTGAAAGGAACCGGTCCCCCTGGGCTGGCTGCCTGGTGTCCCACTGCGGAGCTATTCCCAGCCTCCCAGAAGCAGAGCTGTCCAGGGAGACATAGACTGTTGTGCTGCCAAACAGCCAGCTGGAATGGGCAACAAATGTTGGTCAAATTTGTCCATTGAATCCCCCTTCTTTTTTTTCCATACTGCTGGAATACTTTGGGAATATTTCCAGTCCTGATTTCTCTGCAATTGCTCTCTCACATCCTCACAACCGCAGTCTGCCCTGACATGCTGTTTTGCATGGGGATGTTGGGAGGAGAAATGGGATTTTTAGAACCAGTTTGTCATAAAAAGTCGCCCTTGTACTTGAAGGTGAGTTAAATAAAGCCTTAAAAAGTGCCCTATGTCAAGGAAATCCCCATGCTGATCATCACTGCAAGGCAAGCTCTTCACATTTGCCCCTGAAAAGCAGATTTGATCTGTTTTCATATCCGACTAATCTCATGTAACCACTGAGGGAGGAAAAAGAAGATCCCATTTTTCTAATCCCATATATCAGGGATTCCTGAAATTCTGGGCGAGCTTGAAAAAATTTTGGCACGCATCTTTGCGGCTGAACTTCAGCTGACACCACCTCAAAGGCACCAACTCCTAGAGCCTCATGTAATTACAGGGACCAGCTGTAGGTTGCTTGGTGCCTCCCGAGCCGCTCTGAAACTCGCTGCTGTAACTCGTGTCTCATATCAACAGCTTGCATTATTAGAAAGCACTAGGCAAAGTGTCCAGCCGGAGCACGGGACTATAGTTAAGCTTGGAATATTCATCTCTTCTGGTGGTGAAGCTCATGTTGTGGCATAGTTGTGACTTTGGATTTATTCCAGGACTTGGGCGATCCAGAAGAGGTGGGTTCAGTCCAAGTTTAATGCTGTTTTCTCCTTCATTTCCTCTACATGTTTCACATTCTTGATACAGAAGGTGCATGTCATGTCATGACCACATGCCTTATTTACACGCAGGAGCAGGGTTCATTACTTTGTGGTCCTTTGCATCCATACATTACAAAATAAATTTCCTCTCCTTGAGGAGCTGCGGATCCTTAAATACTTACCGTCATTTCAGGTGAACATTTCTAGTGATTCAGAGCGAGGTTCATGTATAATTCTTTCAACCTGGAAAGCAAAAAGAGGAGTTAAATTCCCCAGACAGCCCTTGTCAGTGGAGCCTGGACGGACTCCTTGAGGTCTCTAGAAGGAGAGCTCTCCAGAACAGATCGGGTTCAGTCTCTTGATTGTACCAGTCAGCCAAAACTCAGTTTTCCTGCTATTATTTCCTGACTTAGCTGGAAACTATCAGGGTTTTAAGGGTATTAATAGACCTTAATGGCTTTGAACACCCTCCCCTGCCCGCACACAGGCCCATTTAGGCCCGGCTCAAGGTCTTCAAGGCCTCCTGAGCTGTGTTTCCGGTGTGCCTGTCTCCAGTCCTCTCCCTTGGTCACGTGGATGGACTTTGGACTTGCACTGCAAGACGGATCCCTCAGGAGTGCTGTAGCTTAGTCCCTCCTTTTGGCCTCATTTCGTCCTGAATGGACCTGGTTTATTGGCTGGCGCTATCAATAGAGCCTGTGACCAGCCCCTTCCTGGCCCCTGTGGGTCTGTGCACCACTGCAAAGGACACGGCTCCATCTGGGGTCCCCTTGGCTCCCTGTCTCTAGACGACTAGGAGCCTTCATCCTACGAAGCACGTGCATATCCTGCTGTTCTGCATGGCCTTTGGATAGGAGGCTTTCATCCAGGTCACTGCCCCAGCTTTAGAGTAACCAGGAAGGGTCTCTGTCCTTAAGGGCTCCTTGCTTGTCTACTCACTACCACCGAGTCCTCCTTAGTTCCCCATCTGCACAGTGACCTCCAGCCACAGATGTCCAGCATCAGAACCAAGCTGTGCCTGGTTCCTCTCTGAGGAATGCACACATGCAGCTTGCCTTTATTCCAACTTAAAAAAAGAGACATGAGCGTTAGAAAACCTGGCTTCTGCCAAGGCAACAG
The DNA here is from genome assembly GCA_032353885.1 of Nothura maculosa. Classification (NCBI taxonomy): domain Eukaryota; kingdom Metazoa; phylum Chordata; class Aves; order Tinamiformes; family Tinamidae; genus Nothura; species Nothura maculosa. The sequence goes on along the minus strand of JAUBOD010000893.1, from coordinate 147,172 downwards.
TTGTGGGCATGCGCTGCCAACTAGAAATGCTTCTGGTACCACACCTGTTAGCGCAGTTTGATTCTTAGCAAACACTCACGAGGGTCTGGATCTTCACCCCATCCTGAAGAGCTGTTGTTGGGTCAGAAGGAGCTAAATAACCCGAGGGATTTACAGTATAGCTCCAGCAGGACAGGTCAGGAAGGAGGGGGTTGCTTGCTGGATCTCAGCAGCAATGGCTCTTGCAGGAAGGTAGGTCCTCACGAGGGCTGTTTTCTCCCCTTGCCTTCTAGCTTGAATGGCCGGTAGACCAAATTTGAAGAGTGTCCAAGTTTAATTTACGGCACCCCTTGGCCAGTTTGGTATCGCTGGAAGGATTGAAACTCCTTCGAGGAGCGTGTTGGGAGCACCCTTCACATCTGTGCTCCTCAGGTTCAGCATGGGGACCACCAGTGTATGGGAGCAGACATCACTTTGTCATGGTCCAAGGAGCACCTAGAGGTGGGATGGAGGTCCAAGAAGATCAGGGTCCCATAAGGAAAGGAGACGGATCTCAAGTGTGAGGTGCAGGTGGACAAAGCTTTGTACTCGCTCTCTACGGAGTGGATCCTCAGATTGGTTGAGAAGATGCAACCATAAGGGACAAGGATGAATAATAACACACTGGGTACAGTGAAGGTGACAAGGACACAAAGCACACGATCATTGACAGTGCTGCTAGGGCAGGAAAGTCACCGAAAAAGTTGATGACACTAGGGCCACAGCAGTGCAAGCTGAACGAACCGGTCCTGCTGGTCCTCGCTGCCCTCCCCTTAGCAAACACACAGCCTTGAGAGGGCCAAAAGCGAAGAGCACAAACCCATCACAGCTCCAGACACAGAAAAAGGAGATGCTGCTTTATTTTAATAGAAAATAGTCATCTTCGAGCACCCCAGAACTGGAGGCTTAACTCATTTCTCTCAAAACTTCTGCCTTTCTTACACCTGCAACACTCCTGGAACGATGACTTCAGCTCCATTACTGAGATGGTTCCAGGAAAGCAGGTGAACCCGTTTTATTTTCGATATTTTCTGCTCTGTTCTCCATTATTTTTGTTCTCCAAAGTCCATCCTGGGCCCGTGGTGCCTTGAAGGGAGGAAAGGATGATGCTGGTTGTTTATTCTGCCATTGCTGAACAGTGGAGTGGTTACCAGCTCTCCACTTCCATGGGTGACACTGGGACTGGCCAGTGCGTCCTGAGCAGAGATCCTTATAAGCAAATACCCTCGAATAAATAAAATGCATATAGAAAAATCAATGTATGTCGAAAAGCAGGCGATGATTAGAGTCCATAGGCCAATTCCAATACAAACAACTCAAAGGAGAGCTGCCTTTTGAGGGAGTCATTGAAAGCTCCATTTGGAGTCAGGGGAAAGGAGGAGCTACAATTCACATGAGCTGCTCAGGACCTCTTACTTGGGGCAAAACGCGTTGCCTCTCAGAGGTGCCTCCAACTCACCCCCATTCATAGAGGGAGGGATGACTAGATCAGCTGTAGAAACTTGACTCTGCAGACAGTTTTGTCTGACAAATCAGCCCTTCAGAGTGAACTGACATGTTAAATGCAAGCTTATAAAAATGTCAACGGATGCCACAGAGAAGAAAGAAAAACGTTATTACCCCGTCATTACCTTTTCACACGTCCTCAATGTTGACTTCACCTCTCATTTTCAGATTACTGGTGTTTCCTTGAGTTCCCTGAAAAACGGGAACTCCTAATTGCGAGGATATTAACTGAATGCCTGGGTTAGTGGGGAGGAAACTTCTCAAGGATTTTTTTTCACTGGTGTGTACATGAGCATGGACTGCAATGTTGGGCATTTTATTACTGAGCAAAAGAGTAAGGAAAGACAGCGGAGCAGTGACACAAGGAGGTGATCTACACGCAAGAAGGTGTTTTTCCTACCTTGGAAACTAATTATCAGAACAAAAAATAGAGTTACTTCTTCCTCTGAAAAACAAAAATCTGCTAGAAAGCTGAGCACAATAAAGAAGCTCTCAATTACGGGGCTGAATAAGCTGTTGGCCTGTTCTGCCCTTCTGTCATCTTTAGGTAATAACGCTAGGCTGCTCCCTCAAAGCACAACTGGATCGGGAGGGAAATGTGCAGCGTGGGCTCGGGTAAGCCATGTCCACAGCGCTCTATGCCTACGTGTCGGTGTTGGGTGTATTGGCTGGGATTTGAGGGATTATTCCCTACACACGTTCGAATGGTCACCCCGAAGTTAAGCCTAGACGGGTGGTTTTTAATTGCTTATGTTGGGTGATGAATTCCATGCCAATAAAAACAACAAAAATGCAAGTAATAGTCCCAAAATGATAATTTCCTCACTTTCTCCTAGAGGGACTTCCATACATGAGCCACTCCCAAACCATCGGTTACATTCCCTCATGCCATCCCTCATTCCCTCATGCCTCAGGCCAGTCTAAGTCAACCCACCAAGATTAACAACTCTAACATTTAAAATTCACATGAGTTTCACTATCGGACATGAGTTTTCACCTCTTCAGATTGATATTGTTCTTTTATCCACAGAAGGTCTTTTCATTAGCTAAGAGTTTTAACCCCAACTCCCCTACGAAAGAAACTTCAGCTTTTTTTGTTTAAATTATTTGAATATTAATAAATGTGAAGAGATTTAGCACTCTTATTAAGCAATAATTTGGTGACAAGCTGTACCACTTCTATATTTATTATATGTCAACTTATTGGAGGCAGCTTCTACTCTAGGCTACTTCTAGCGCAGAGAGTCACATCCAGAAAATTTTAGGAATTTTTTAAGTCCGCAGATTTCAGGATGCACTCGGTTTTCATGGAGAATGAAGGATCCTGAAAGATGAGATCGGGATGGATTGGCTACTATGGCATCCACCTCGCTCAGTTTTAATCATGTAAAATTTTGGCAGGGAATCTATATTGGAAATCCGTCTTCCTCTGCCATCAGTGGATGGACACAGAGGTCGGACACAAGGGAGGCATCTCCCTATCCTGCTGTGGTGGTTGTGGATGGGGCCTGAACCGATCCCTTCCCAAAAATATAGATAAATATCCATGGCATTCACTGCAACTAGTGTTTGGAAATACACTTGGGAACCCGAATCTTCCTTTCCGAATCTCCAGCCTTTGTCTTAACCACTTGCTATCCTGCCTGGGATAGATCACCTTGGCTGTTTAGTTTTCTCTTTTTGTGGGAAAACTGAGATTTCAGTTTTACCTGTGTCTTTTTCTTCACAGCATTGGTATTTGCAGGGTTATTTCACTCATTTGTCACCTCTTTTTGTCAGATCTCTTTTTCCATCAGTACCTGCAAGATGCACCTGTCCCGCCTAGGGTTTATACTGAGGGTTAAACTAGGGTTTACACTAGGGTTTATTAGCAGAAATGCTTTGAATTTTGCCTAATTAAGTTAAACTCTGCGTTTTCCCCCAGAGGGGTAACACTGGCGCCCAGGTAATTCCGCAGCTCATCACCAATCAACGGACTGAGCTTTCTCCGGGAGCAGGAGGCGGGACAGCTGTGTTGTGAATGCAGAAACACCCTCGTTCGAGCATTTTAAAGCGTCACTGTTTTTTTTCCTCTCAGGATGTGCTTTAAACGTGGGCTATGGCGGGGACATGCCCTGTTGTGCTTCACACTGACGGGGCTCCCTTCTCCTCACAGCACCTACCCCATTCTGGGGCCTGGGGACACTGCGCTCGGGCTTTACCCGCCGCCTACGTCCCCATGCTGCGGGATTCCCTAACAATCCTACGGGGATCCTAAAGGAACGGGGAGGAGGAGGGCGGCGCTGTCATGGCGCCCGCCGCAGCGGACTACATCTCCCGGCATGCCGCGCGCCGGCGGTCGCGCGGGGCGGGGCGGGACGCGGCGCCCCCCGGTGGCGGCGGCCGGACCCGGGTTCGGGGCTGCGCGGGGACCCGTGCGGAAGGACCGGGGTTCGAGACTGCGCAGGGACCCGTGCGGCGGGAAAGGGATTCCTGGGGTAAGGAGCAGGCTGGGCGCCTTGCAGGCATCTCCTTGGGAGCCGGGCGTGGTTTGTGCAGGAAATCTGGAGCTGGTTTAAATGTGTAAACACGGAGTGTGCGGGGAGAGCCTGGCTCTGGCCGCCGGGAGCTGCTGCCTGATCCGGGACATGGATAACTCGGCTCCGAGCGCCCCGAGCAGCTTTGCCCCCCATTTTGTGGCTCTTCCCTTTTCCCCACGACTGCTCCGGCCGCTCCTTGGTGCCCGGGTTGGATCCACCCAGAGCCCTTCCCTGCCTTGTATCCCAGTGCCGAAGGGCACGGGAGGCTCCCGCAGCTGTTCCGCGTATGAGGAAAAAGCCACTAAATAGGATATGTCCGGGATTGAGAACGAACCCCCTGCTCTGCTTTTCAAGGCTTTAATGCCAGGAGGAGGAAAAAGGGGGAATACGTGACTGGAGGAGGAGGGTGACAATATATTCGGTGCTTTGGAGCGTGGCCCGCGTTGAGCCGCCACCTTCGGACTTTGTGGCCTTTGCCTCCCTGCAGATCGATGGTGAAAGGGGCCCCGTGGGTGCCCGGGCCGTCACGGGCAGAGCTTGGGAGACAGAACAGCAGGATCGGCCTCAAAATGGGGTGAAACGGGACCCTCAAAATGGGGTGAAACGGGTCCCTCAAAATGGGGTGAAACGGGACCCATAACGTTTGTTACAAACGCACTGGGTTTGGCTCTGGCTGCCCGTAGCCCGGGGCCTTGCTGTGTCCCTCACACGTGTCAACCTCCTCCTCTCGCTTCCGAGCGCTGCCTTCCCGGAGGCCTCTCCAAAATGCGATTTAAGGGATATTCTGAGCAAATGACAGAGCTGAATTTCCCGGGACACTGAGTTGGAGCAGCCTCCGAGCAAAACCGTGCTGCAGGGCGAGAAGGCGGCTTGGAAAACGCTTGTCTGCCCAAAGCGGGTTTCGCTTAGGGCATATTGAGGCTGCCCTGTTGTTGTTGTTGGGGCTTTTTTCTGTGACAATGCGTTGTTTTATTTCTCTGCATTGTGTTCTTGCCTTTGAAGCGAGTTCTCGGGAGTGACTTCATTCGCCCTTTGTGTTTCTGATGTGGGAGGGTTCCAGGAACTGGCCTCGTGATCCAGCCCTTTGCAGCCAGTGCTGGGTTTAAGTAAATCCTGCCTCAAGCCTCACTTTCCCTCCGGTTTCCCTAAAAATTCCCCAGAATTCCCTAATGACTGGAAAAAGTGCCCTGGGGTTTCGCTGGGAGCCGGAGGAGGAGTTTGGAGCCATCAGGACCTCATTTCGAGGCTATCTCGGCCACCAGGCAGAGCCCAGATGTTTTTGAGCAAACGGCCTCAAAACTCGGGAGTTGAGATCAGTGTCAAATTCCCTGGCGCGTGATCCGCCTCGGAGCCAAGTTTGGGGCTGCTCCGGTGTTTACCTAACTGGAACGCGGCTCCAGTTTGGGGGTGGGATGCAGAGCCTCCGAATGACAAATATTTGCCCGTGTTTTATCTCGGTTACGGGACTTTGAGCTCTGAGGAAGAGTTACTGTATTTTTCACCACGCGGGATGGGACGGGGAGCTGCAAAAACACATATCACTGTATTTCTGCCCCTGCAATATCTGAGGCCTGTTCCACTATCTCTTTGCTGCCTGGATTTGGCCAGAGTTTTTGTGGTTTCTGTTTTTCAGAGCTGCGGGCTGAACCCAAACCGTCTGAACGAACATGGGAGAACAACAAAACAAACATTTGGAAGCAAGAGAGGAAATTCCAGCTGGACACAGGATTCCAGCGAGCTGTGTGTAGTGTTTTCTAAAGCATGACTCAAGCGGAGCAGGGCTGAAGCCACCTTGGACTTTCCTGCCCTCGCAGGAAGGTGAGCAGGGGGAGCACTCATTCCCCAACAAATCCGGCTCTTCCTTTGCCCCGTTTCTCCCCTTTCCCAAATAATGTTATCAGCGGAAGGACTTCCTCAGGTGTGTCCCTGTGAGGTGCTTCCCGAGCCGTTTCTGCAGGTGATAAAGGAGGGATCCGTGCGTCCCGAGGCCTCTGCCGCGGCCGTGGGGCGGTCACGCGCTGCGTTTGCACCGTGTCAGCACAAACCCGCCTGCCCCGGGGGCGAGTTCAGAGCTTCCCCTTGCAGTTATTGCCCAGGAGCGGCGTAAAAGTCACGCGGGCAGGAAACGGCCCCGGTCCGGAGCGGTCACGTCCAAGGAGGGCCCAGGCAGACCCGGCAGGAATCACGTTATTGTTATATTGGGCTCTGCCGGGCAGCCCTTTGACTTCATTTTGGGCAATCGAGTCACTCGGAATCACTGCCCTGCTCTGCACACAAAGGTTGTGAACAGGGAGCTGCGCCCATCATTCCAGATGGGAGCTGGGCCAAGGGAAAACAGGGACCGTCTTCAGGGTTGGGAGCTCCCGGAGGCAGGGAATACATTGGCTTCTGCCCATGGGCCGCGACAAGCAGCCTGACCAAGCAGTGGCCTTTTTAATTCCCTTTTTTCCTTCCTTTTTCCTTCTTTTCCAACACTCTTGGTGTTGGCCACCCCAGTGTTTTGACGCACGGCCCAATGTGCCCCGTCCTGGCCGGGTTTTGCCTTGTTTTCCCCAAGATAAGGTGCCTGTTTGTGCTGATTTGGAAAGCAGAATGTGGGACACTCCTTATCTCCGTGACATTTCACCGTGGCTGGCACGGCCTGTCCAGGCGCACGGAGGAAACCTGCCTTTTATTAACGGGCGGCTTGGGCAAGTGCTTATGAACCGTGCTCTCGAGCAGCCTTCTGTGAAACAGCCTGCTGAGGGTTTAGGCTGGTTTGCTCATGGAGAAAACCGGACAAGATGGATAAAACCAGCCCAGGTGGATAAAACCAACCCAGGTGGATAAAACCAAGCTGCAGGAGCAGCTGCTGGGCAGCCGTGGTCAACCACAGACAGAAAGGGAGGTAGCAAGTGAGCACAAAACACACTTAGACTTAAAAAGAAATAGTTTAGTGAAAGAGTTTAGCGCTTTACAGATTCTGCAGTACCAAAATGTGCTTTTTAGTGAGCTTGTGCTTCGGGTGGCCCTTGGCGATCCCCTGCAGCCAAGTGTGCTGGAATTAAGTGCAAACGTGGCAAAATGCATGAAAACACTCACGCAGCTCTGCCCAGCACTTCCTACTACCTTTTATTTTTTTTCCCCCCTTTACATAAGCCTCTGTTTGGGAGGGGAACATGAAGATTTCAAGCGCTGTCAGGCTGCCAAGGCAATAGGTAGGCGCCACCGGAGGCGATAAGGCTAATTGCTTCTGATAATTAACTGTGAGAACAGCAGCCCTGGGCACCGTGACTTCACCCATGGAGATCACGCAGTGAAGCGCTGTGAAAAGAGCTGCTCGGAAGAAAGGGGAAGGGAAAAAGGGGAAAAAAGAGGACATTTAGTGGTGGCCAGCCTCGTGAGAGGCGTCATTGCCAGCGCTTGCAATATTCCCGCTGGATTTCAACACTTGTTTTCCGCCAGGGCGGAACTTCGGGGAGCCCGGCGTTGCTGTGATTTCCCTCTAAGCAGCAGATTTCCAGGCCAGAGCTCGAACCTGGCAAACGCTGGGAGAAAACAAGATAAAAAACAAAGAAATAGAAGCCGGTGTGCAGGGAAAATAGTGAGACTGAACGGCTGCGTAGTGCTGAAAGGAGCTAAAATTACGACCCCTTTATCAGAGGGCGCAGTTTGTGCCTCGCGCCCTTTGGTCTCCTCAATAACGAGCCTTAGGGTTTAATTAGCTCTAGGGTTTAATTAGGCCACCCCCTACATCTTGCCCCGGTGTCCGAGGGCGCACAATGCGTTAACCACCACGCGGGGACAATGGCGGCCGCCCCGCAGCCGCCGCGAGGCCCCTCGGAGGCTGAAGGGCCTCGCGGCTCTGCGCTCGCCCGGCGCGGGCCCCGAGGCCGAGCGTTTTGGGCGGTTTTCAGCCGTTTCTCGCAGCGTTTTCGGGGTCGCCGCGCGGCCCCCTCAGGCGCGCGGCGGGGGGAGGGGCGGGGGGAGCGCGCGGCCGTTGCGCGGCCCCGCCCCCCGCGCGCGCGCTGCTGAGTCACGCTGGGCCAGCAGAACCGAGGGGAGGGGGCGGAGGGGGCGTGGCCTCGCAGCGGGGGGCGTGGCCTGCGCGGTGACGCAGCGCGGGGGGGAGGCTATAAAAGGCGCGGCGGCGGCGCCCGCGGCTCAGTCGCGCCGGCGAGGCAGAGCGGAGCGGGTTCCTGCGTCAACAGTGCTTGGACGGACCCGGCCGCGCCCGCCTCTCCCGCCCGCCCAGCGCCATGGCAACGCCGCTCTCCCAGGTGCGCCAGAACTACCACCAGGACTGCGAGGCCGCCATCAACCGCCAGATCAACCTGGAGCTCTACGCCTCCTACGTGTACCTCAGCATGGTGAGCGGGCGGCGGGACGGGGTCCCTGGGGAAGGCCGCGGGGCCTAGGCCTGCGCGCGGGAGAGCTGGGCGGGTTTTTAATTATTTCACCCCCCTCTTTTGTGCTGGGGGCGGGTGTTTATCGGCGCCCGCCGGGCGGTACCGGCCGCGCTCTTGGCAGCGGGCCCGGCGCTTTGCGTGGGGCCCCACTCGCGTCGGCGCCCACGAGGCTCCCCCGCCGCCACGGGGACAGAGGCGCCCGTTGAGCCCCCCTCGTGTCGCGGGCAAAACAAACGAGCCGCCTTTTTGTCTGCGAGCGACAATATCGGGTGTTTGCTGTAAAAATATGTACCCAGCTGTGGTCTCCTCAAAGCGCCTCTGTTTTGTGGAGGGAGTTTTCCCGCTTTCCTACGGCTTTTCCGGGAGCCGGCGGCGCTCGAGCCTGTGCTTTCCCCCCCTTTGCAGTCCTTCTACTTCGACCGCGACGACGTGGCCCTGAAGAACTTCGCCAAGTACTTCCTGCACCAGTCGCACGAGGAGCGCGAGCACGCCGAGAAGCTCATGAAGCTGCAGAACCAGCGGGGCGGGCGCATCTTCCTGCAGGACATCAAGGTGAGGGCAGAGCCTCCCTCCCATGGATCCTCCCTTGGGGAACATCACGGTGCTCTTGGCCTCTCCTCCTGCCCGGACTTGTCTCCCCTCCTTAGTCTGGTGACTCGCTTGCCCTGGGGACGTGAAGTCGCGCGGAGTTTCCGCTTCCTGGCTGTGGCTTCCCACAAGTTTCCTGGCAGTCTTTCCTTCAAATCACCGCTGTTTAGGCCATTTAGAACAGCGGAAAATAACTTTGGTTGCATTTGAGGTGCGCAGAGCTTACCTCTTTGGGAAGGAGTGGTGTGTTTCCAGCAGAATCCTCTTGCCTTGGGATATTGGCTTGTGATGGGAAGGGAAGAAAGGAGCTCTGCTTGCACTACAGGAGTTCAAAAAAAACCAAACACAAGGCAATTTTAAGGGAACATGGGTGGATTTGGATGTGTGTGTGGGCCATGGGAGATCCAAGCTTTCTGGAAACGCCCCAGATTTGAGTAGCAAATGCAGAGAAAGCTCCCAATGTGGCAAATGGTTTCTGTGGTGAGTTAGGCTGGGCCGGGGAGGCTTCTCCCACCCACGGGTGCTCACGAGGGTGCTGTGCTTCCAGAAACCGGACCGCGATGACTGGGAGAACGGGCTGACGGCCATGGAGTGCGCCCTGCACCTGGAGAAGAACGTGAACCAGTCGCTGCTGGAGCTGCACAAGCTGGCGACGGAGAAGAACGACCCGCACGTAAGCGCCGGGAATGGGGCTGGGTGCCCGGGGTGCCCTTGCTGGGGCCTCCCCTGCCCCACGGCAGCTGCTCGTGGGTGTTCAGGTCTTGCTAGGTTTGGACTTAGATTCCTCACTTGGGACACGAAGAGGAAAAAGCACAGGAGCTCTGTGGGAAAGGCCTGCTCCCAAAGGGATGAGCTTTGATTTTAACCCGTGGATGAGTGAGGTTTGGCAGGCCCTTTCCCTGAATATAGAGCATGAGCCTTTTGGAACGTGCTGCCCACAGACACCGGTTTCTTCACAGCTGCAAGTTTACACATAAGGGTTGAACTAGCCAGGCCAGACTGGGGCTCTTCCTGTGTTGGGGGGGTATTAGTGTGTCACCTAGTGCTCCCCAAGTGCCTTGTGCCGCAAGTCCAAGGGAGGCAGAGGCTCTTAGGGATAAAACAGGGCAGAACTCCGGTGTGGAAGCAGAGCTGGAGCTTCTCGAGCACCTTGAGCAGTGGCTCCGTTGTCCCTGATGATCCCCTGTCCCCTCTCCGGGGCACGGGCGCTGCTCTAAAGGCAACTCTTGTCTCCCGCCAGCTGTGCGACTTCATCGAGACCCACTACCTGGACGAGCAGGTGAAGGCCATCAAGGAGCTGGGCGACCACGTCACCAACCTGCGCAAGATGGGCGCGCCCAAGTACGGCATGGCCGAGTACCTGTTCGACAAGCACACCCTGGGGGACAGCGACAACGAGAGCTGAGCCCCCCCCGGGGCCACCCCGCCGCTCCGGGCGGCCCCCTGCCCCGCCGCCCAGCAGGGCACGTGTGCCGAGCTGCCCCACGGAGCCGCTCCGCGGGGCGCTGCCAATAACACCCCTCCTCTCCTCTCGCGTGTTCTGTGTACCACCTTGCATCCAATAAAGTGACTTGGCTCCGCGTGGCTGTTCCTCAACGGATGGCACCTTAGGCTGGCCTTGCATGAGGGGAATGTGCTAGAGGGGTCACGTTTTACTTGTTTCCTCAGCACTACTATAAATCTTTTATTATTCCCACCCAGCGGGGAACTGCAGGAGTTGTCCCCTGATTAAAGTTCCATTTAAAAGGGGTCTCGCAGGGAAAGCTGCTCTGATGAATGTGCAAGGAATGGGGCTAGGTGGAGACAGCAGCAGTGCAGGGATTGGTGTGGAGGGGATGAGCTCCTATCCTTGGAGGAGGGAGGGTGGGGAGTTGAGGAATAGGGGGTTAGGAGGGGTGTGGGAGGCCCTGGAAATGAGGAAATGAAACGGCTGGGCCTCGACTTCAGCCTTGTGTTTATTAGGGGAGCTTCGTCAGAACTCGGAGCTTTGAAATTTGATGTGGGGCTTGCAAAGGCGGCCCCAGGCTGCTAAACAGTCTGGAGCGACACCCTGAGCCTCCCATTTCGGGCCCTGCCCTGCGCGTGTGTCCCACTCGCCACCCAGTGTCCCGTGAGGCTCCGGCTCTCCCTGCAGGGAGCACGGATGGGGATTTTTGGGGAGGATGGACGGGTATTTTTGGGGAGGAAGTGGCGCTTCTGCTTTGCTCTGTGCGCCACCGCCTCCCCCTCGAGGTTTCCCATGAACAGGGCCCCTGCTCCACCACAGGTACCTGCAGTACCCGACCAAATCCGCAGGCACAAGGGTGCTGCGACGGACGGAGCTGCCGTCACGGAGCCGCTCGACGTGCTGGAGCCGCCGTCGGGGAGCTCCTTGATATGATGGAGCTGTCGTCGGGGAGCTACTCGACAGGATGGAACTGCTGTTGTGGAACCACTTGACGTGACAGAGCCACCGTTGGGGAGCTCCATGATGTGATGGAGCCGCCATCGGGAAGCTTCTCGATGTGATGGAGCCGCCGTCGGGAAGCTCCTCAATGTGACGGAGCTGCCGTCAGGGAGCTGCTCGACGGGATGGAACCGCTGTTGTGGAACCACTCGCCATGGCGGAGCCACTGTCAGGAAGCTCCGTGACGTGATGGAACCACCATCGGGGAGCTCCTTGACGTGATGGAGCTGCCGTCGGGGAGCTCCGCGACATGGTCAGGGAGCTGCTCGACATGATGGAGCCGCCGTCGGGGAGCTACTCATCGCAGGCGCCTTCGCTCGTTTCCAAGATCACCTCCATGAGCCCCACGTAGTCGCCCTCGGCTAGGGAGATGCCGGAGTCGTTGGGAGAAGGGTTCTCGGTGCGCCTCGGCTCCTTGGCGGCCGGGAGGGCGGTGCAGCCGTTCCCGCTGTCCCTTGCAAGCCCCGGCACCTCGGGATGCTGCTCCGGAGCGGTGGCGGCCTCCTCTGAGCTCAGGCTGTGAGCGTCAGGGCCCGCGGTGCCCGCGTGGGACCTCTCCAGCGCGGGGGACGTCAGTGGGGTGAAGGAGAAGCAGAGGGAGGCGCTGCCGCCGGGGGTCTTGTTGCTGGGGGTGTGGAAGGCGCTCGAGTGCTCCGAGCCGGGGGTGGCGGCCGCCGTGTTCTCCAGGGACAGCCAGGGAGGGGGGCAGCCCTTTGGGCTCCTCAGGCTCCGGAAGCTGCCCTGCTTCTCGTGCTCCGGGGAGTCTGCCAGGCAGGGGAACTTCGGGCTCCCTGACGCTGAGGACTGAGCTCCCGGGCTCCCCGAGGCGGCAGCGTCTCTGCTCCTGTGGCTCAGGCCGTTCTGCTCTTCCTCGACGGTCACCACGAGGGCGTCGGGCGCTTTGCCCCGCTCTGCCGCGGGCCACACGAACGTTTCCTTCAGCGCGGAGCCGATGGAGCTCTGGCTCTTGTAGGTGTCGCTCGCCCGCGAGGGCGAGTTGGCCACGACGTCCCGGAGGGACGTGGAGCACGCGGCGATGCTGGAGAGCGCGGGCGGCTTCTTGCGGCCCTGCCGCCGCGACGGGAAGATCATGGGGATGGAGCTGATGGGCGTCTGCGGGGCGCTGTAGAAGCCGGGCCTCTCGTAGAAGGGGGTCGACATGAAGGCATCAAAGTCCCTCAGCTTTGTGTCCTCGCTGTCCCACTGGGCGCCGGCATCTCCCCGCGGCTGGTTGGTGCTGCAGGGACTGCTGGGCTTCGCCACGTCCTGGTACGTGTAGTGGGCGAAGGGCGACGGGGGCTCCCCGCGCCGGCGCAGCAGGTTCATGCGGGACGACGACCTGGAGAAGGTCGGCGAGTGGACGCCCAGCAGGCGGCCCAGGTGTCCCAGGAGCGGCGTCGAGTGGTTGGCCTCCTCGTTCTCCTTGATTTGCTCCAGCGGCTGGAACTCCATCTCTTCCTTCTGCATGCTGGGGAAAGGCAAGAGGGGCAGTTTCTGATGGGCTGCAGCTGCTGCTGCTGGCAAACCTCTGTCTTCCTGCACGCAGATGTGCATTGAGGAAGGCAGAAGATGCCCTCAGCCACAAGACGGGCGGTGTAAGTGCCAAGAGGAAGCTTTTTCCATGGCAGATGCTGGGCTTCCCCTTGGGCTGAGCCTAAAGCTCTGCCAGAGCGAGATTTCAGAAGCTTCGGAAAAGGAGGCTGCTTCCTCACGCCGTCCTTGGGGGTGCCCTGCTGCAGATGCCCTCTCTGCTGCACCCGTGGGTGGACGTATCCACCTCGGCGCTCCACCCGTGCTCACCTGATGTCAAAGGTGGAGCCGAGGAACGAGGGGCGCTTGTACTCGGCGGTGGCTGCCGTGTAGGGTGGCTGCGGGTCAGGCTCGTTCCAGTACAGGTCCTTCTCCAGAAGGGGCAGATCCTGGTGCATCTCGTCCACTGCCATAAGGGAGACCTGTGGAGCACAGCGGGCACGGCACATGGGTGAGTGACTGGGGAGAAGGTGGTACTGGAGGAGACGTTCAGAGGGACAGTAGGAGCTCAGTAGGACAGCAGAGCAGGACAGTGGAGCTCCATGGCCCGGGACTGCGGCTTCCCGCTGGGTGCCCTGCTCCCCGTCTGCCCACCCATATTCCCTGGATGCTGGGGCCGTTGGAGCGCGGGCAGCACCCGGGGCAGAGGGCCGGGGAAGGGAGCCCGCCGCCGCTCTACCTGCAGGTTCCTGTCGATGAGCCAGTTGGCTTCAAAGTCGTCATCGTCCTCCCCAAAGGGGTTGATGAGCTGCTCGGCCACCTGCGTGTGCAGAGCGCATGGGAAGGGACATGCCCCAAACTCGGAGACCCCAACGAGAGGCAGCTTGAAAACCGTGCCCGTTTTCAAGCTGCCTCTCGTTGGGGTCTCCGAGTTTTGGCTCGGACATGGCTGGAAGTCCTTGGAGCTGGTGCAAGTTCCCCGGCTCCTGCTGCGATCACCCTCACGCTGCTCTGCCCCCCTTGCGCCCTGCACCAGATGGGTGTGCCAGCTAGGGCTCTGCCCCACGGCCAGGACCTGCCCCACAGCCCAGGAAAGCCCTTGTGCGGGTCCGGATGCAGCTCCGGGCACGTCTTCCCACACTAACCTTGAGCCAGCCGGCATAGAAGAAGAACTGCAAGAAGGTGAACACGGGCACGAAGAGATCTAACTCGTGGCCAGGATAGGCCTTCTCGGGGTCCAGGAACTGCCGCCCGATGAGGCACGCCAAGAAGAAGCTGTAAACAGCCACGGTGACCACCTGGAGAGAGGCCAGAGGAGCTGAGAAGCCAGCGGCCTCCCAGGTTCTCTGCAGGGCCCCGTGAGCGGGGCCGCTGTGTCCACAGCCCTCGGGATACCCTCAGTGACGAGCCCTGGAGCGCTGCGCTCCGCAGTGTGCAGGACGCTGCCCGTGGAGCTGTAGGAGCAGGGCCGGCAGCATCAGCGTTATGGGAGCAGCAGGGCCGGGGAGCAGCCGGGTGCCGCCGTGGCTGCCCGGGCGCCGAGCGCGGCGCCGCCGTGTGCCCTGGCCCGGCGCCAGCGGAGCTGGCACGCGGAGCCAGCTCCGGCGGCGGCAGCTCCGCGGCTCTGCTTTCACTGCCTCTGCGTTATCTCTTGCCCTTGGAGGGTTCGTGCTTGGGTAGAGGTGACGGGAACGGAACACTGAGCTGAGCGCATGCTGGGGGGAGCGCCTGCATCGTGGCGGGGTCCGGGCATCCGCGGGCGCTCCCGGCAGCGTGGGCAGCGTGCGGGGCGGCCTCACCTGCGTGTAGACCAGGGGGATGCTGATCCAGTCATAGCCGTAGAGCCGCCCGCACTGGTTGCGCAAGGTGTTGAGCTCCTGGCATGGGGAAGAGCAAGGGAGGGTCGGCACCAACCTCCTGTCTCCGCACTGCAGGCACCGGCGCTCTCCATCCCGGTCCCCTAGCTGGCCCTGGAGCTGCTTCCTGCTGCCTGGGGTCTCCAGCTCAGCTCATGCTCCCTTCCCCACTGCATCTCCTCGCCACACGAGCAGCAGCTCAGCACATGGGGCACAAAGTGCCTCCAACCCCACAGGGGGTATGGATAGCCCAGGGGGAGATGCCATCTCCGGGCAAATGGGTCTAGCAGAAACAATGCAGTTCTCTTTGCACATGAATGCCACCTCCCCATCCCTACTCGCTGCCTGCCCTCTGGGAAGCCCTGTGGAGAGCAGGTGAGGAGGAGGAGGTGCCCCTGTGCCCGCTCACGTTGAGGATGCCCTGGAGCAGCACGCTGTCCCGGATCCGGCCCTCATTGCGCGCCTTCACCGCCAGGTTGGAGAACCACACGCACGGGATCCAGAACTTGTTGTGGGGCGAGTTCAAGCTCTCAAACTTCTTGTGCTCTTCGGGCGTCATGAGGCCTGAGCGGAAAAGAGGAGCCATGGAAGGGATGGCTGTAGAGGATGGGGAGGATTAAGCTGATCTCAAATGAAAACATCTAATTTCATGGGGCCAACACTGCTTGTAATCACAGGAGAGATGCAGGCACCCGCTATTAGGGAGACACCTGAAAAGAGAATAAGTCTTGGTGGTGATACGGTGAGTTACGACGGTGAGAGGGGCAGGATTCATCCCATCTCCCCCCGGATGCCCACAGCCCATTTTCCTCTGTCCCAGCACAGCCAGTGGGACGCTGTGGTGCTGCCAAGGGTGCCCTGGTTGGCCTTGCTTTGGGCATCTGTGACAAGCGGGCTAAGTGGTGTCCTGCTGCCTCTTGCTGGATGGTGAAAGCGGCCCAGGCGATGGGGCAGGTCTTCCCATTGGGAGACACGGAGCACTGCTCATCTCGGGGCCTCGCCAAGGGCGGCGTGGCTACTGACCTGCCCGCACCACGTGCTCCATGCTGGGGAAGCGCTTGTAGACGGCGGTGCTGACGGAGCGCAGGATGAGCACGCTGCACAGGTTGCTGTAGCGCATGAGCGTGCGGCGCAGCAGCCGCCCGTACTCGTCCTGCCCGTCCACGTTGCACGAGACCAGGTTCATGATGCGGTCGGGCCACGGGATGCTCTCGTACTGCGCCCACCAGCGGGACACCACCAGGGCCACGTAGAAACCTAGAGCAGGAGATACGGGTGCTCGTGGTGGGGAGGCAATCCGGGTCTTTGTGCCAAAGGTGGAACGTGTCAACTGGGCTTACCCAGCGCTCTAGGGCCCTCCCATGCGATCCCAGGAGGTGACAGCCCTGGGATCCATCGGGACACGCACTGATGGAGCCTCCATGGGGAGAGCGAAGTGCCCGCTTGGACAGGGACTCTCCCGCCTGCCCAGCTCGATCCAGGCGGGCAGAAGGGCTGCCCCTTCCCTCCCCTTCTCTCCCTGTGCACCCGGGGCTCCTCACCCAGCACGAAGGACACGGGGATGAGCTCGGCGTAGTTGTTGCAGTAGAGCGCCAGCTTCTCGAACATCACCCGCTGGCTCTCGCTCAGCAGCAGCCTGAGGAGCAGACACAGGGGCAGCACTGGGACCAGCGACGGCATCTGGGCCTTGTGGCTCTTGCTTGGGACAGCGGGAGGGCTCAGGGACCCCTGAGCAGGTCTAGGCGGGCGCTCACCTGTAGACGAGGCTGATGGTGAAGTAGAGAGCAATGAAGATGAGGAACTCGGAGTAGAGCAGCTTGTAGATGCTCCCCTTCCACTGGAGCAGCAGCTGCGAGAAGGTGCCCAGGCGGGCATCGGCCACGCGGTTCGTGTAGGTGACGGTCATGGCAGGGCCTGGCGGGGACAGGACGGCAGCGGGAGGCGCAAGGACACGGGAGGAAGGAAACAGACACACGGTAATTAAAGAGGATGGAAAAGGAGATCGAAATACAGGTAAAGCAGAGACCGGGAGAAAACCCATCCTGGCAGGCAGTTATTTTGATGAGTTTTCCATCTTCCCCCTGTCCTTGAGCCACGTGGAGTGGGCTACAGTGACAGAGGATGGACGTGCTGGGGAAACCTGGCTTTCGTGTTCGATCTACAGCTGGGGCCGGCTGCTTGTGGGGCCAGCGCCCACGTGATGCTGCTCTCTGCCACAAATCGGTTGCTTAAGGTCAATTCCCAAGGTCACAGGCTCCCAAGTCACTCACGGCGTTCTTTTTTCTCTTATTTTTCTCTCCAGAGAAGTCCCTTCTGCAAACCTGCTCATGGGGAAGTGTTCTCCTGGGCAAGGAAATCCAAAAGGGAAGCCAGAACCCGGAGAGAGGTCCCGTGGTGCCACCCCAGGCTTTGCAACACCTGCAGAGCCGCTGTCTCCAACTGTGAGACCCCTCTTCCAACCACACGTTGGACAATAAATCCCGAGGGAGGGAAAAGGCACCCAGGCACCAGGGCTGCCTCCCAGCCAGCGCATGGCTACCCTAACCCTGGGTAAGTAATTACTTAGCGCCAATTAATAATCGGGCTGACAGTTGCATCAGCATGAAGGCCTGTAGGTCACGTAGGCTGGACTTGATGGGCTCGAAGGTCTGTTCCCACCAGGATGCTGCTATGATTCCTCGTTGTGCTGGCATTTCTCTAACAGAGGCACTCATGTTAACAGTGCAGGGGCTCCGAATGGTGGAGCCACTCACAGTGGTGGATCCATCCAGGGGAAAATGGGTCCCTGCTTCCAACGAAGTGAAATCTCAGTGAAGGGTTTGCAGGGGACACCCCGGAGACCCAGCGCTCGGTGGGATGGACATGGAAAACCAGCGGAGCCGCAAAGCGGTCCCGGCCCTGCCTGCTGGGCACTGCTCCCGCTTTGGGTCGCCCTTGGACGGCCCTCGGAGCGTCTCGGAGCCCGCGAGAGGGGCCGGGGTGGCAGCGTGGCACGGAGCGCCCGTTGGCTGGGGGCCGCTGGCGGGAAGCCGCCGTCTTCTCCGTGCTCCGGGCCCCGAAAGCAAGCGCTTTTTCGTTGCGTAACTCCAAGAGAGATCCGCTCTTTTACCAAACATGGAAAACCTCCGCTCTTCTCCGTGTAAATAATGGCCGTCCCCCCGGTTGGGGCCGCGGGGCTGCGTTCCCCCATGGCCCACAGCCTCCAGCAGCTCCGCAGCTCCGCCGGGAGAGCCCCTGGGAGCAGGGAGGTGTCCCCGGAGTGGACGGGAGCCCCCGCGAAGCAGCGAGGAGCCGGAGCGCCAGGAGAAGGAGCTCACGACACTGGGCCGAGCGCAGCGGCGTCGAGGGGCCCGGCGGCTCCCGCCGCGCTGGGTACTTACGGCAACGGGCTCCCAAGCGGGACGAGCTCCTGCAGGTGTCCCGGGCCGGCCCTTCGCTGCCCCTCGAGGATTGAAGCCGGCAGACGGGGCGCGCGGGGACCCACTTGGGAGCCGCGGCCAGTCACTTGATGCCCTAATCCCCTCCGCGTTACAAAAGCGACTCTGTTGTCTTTTGCCCCGTTCCCTGCTAATCTTGTGAGTAAGCCCCGGGTGTTTATAGAGGCTGCCGGAGGAGGGGAGGCAGGGCTGGCGGCTCCGCGCTGCCGCGGGCGCCCTGCTGCCAGAAGAGAGGCATTTGCCTCTAATTCTTTCCTGTTTGGGCCCTCTCGCTGTGTCACGATCTCCCGGGAGCTCCAGGAGATTAAGCAGGGCTGGAATTTTCCACGAATGCTATAGAAATGTGTCCCCCCAAGGGGCTGCGTGGCCCGCTCTTCCCGGATTCTGTGTTCCCAGCTCCCCCGATCCATGGGAGCCCCTCAGTCCCCTGGGTCTCCTCGGGAAGGCCCCGGCTTGAGTTGTCCCCAGCAGACGTTTCTCTGTTGGGTTCCTCCACCTGCCACCTTGGCCCTTCTGTCCATGGGGAGCAGGGACCGAAGAGTTTCTTCTAAGTCGTTCCTCATCTGTAACCATCTCCCTTCTTCTTTATCCAGCGTGGGATCCTTCCTCTCTCCCGTCAAGGCCCCTTTAGGGAGATTTTTCTTCCACAGACCTTGGACACAAGGTCCCTTCCTGCCAGAGCGGCCTGTGTGGGGCTAGCCATGGGGCACACGTTGGCATGGGGCTGAGCCCGACCCTCAGCTCTCCAGGACACCTCCGTGCTCCAGACCCTTGCCTTTCCCCTGGGCACTGTTTGTGGAGCTGCTACAGCTTTCCTGGCCTCCTGGAGATGAAGGTGCTGAGAGCCTGAAGCCTGAGGTCCTACCTCACCCTCTGCCTAGGCCCACAGGTCTGCTCTGACCTTGTCACTCCGCTTTGCCAGCCCAGGAGCTGCCCTAGGCAGCCTCAGGGTCTAAGGCAGGGGCTCTGGTGGATGGAGCTCGTGGTTGTTACCGGCCGGGCTCTGCTCTTGTTAGCACTGAGATAACACGTCCTGTGATGGCAGCGTGGGCTTCTGCTGATTGCCCTGGGTTATTGCGGCTGCACAGAACACAGTGCTAGGCCAGGGCATGGGGACATCCCCACGGCTTGGAGAAGGGGAGACCTGGCTGCTCAGGGAGGCTCCTTGGGGCTGCAGCGTGTGGTTTTCCAGCACCTTTCCCCCTCAAGAAGGCAGCCAAGTCCGCAGTGAACACAAACAAGGAGCTTGTTCTCATAACCTTCTCTGCCAGGCCCTCAAGGCTTCTGTCTCCGACATGTCTTGCTTAACATCATCACCACCACCACCATCATCATCAGGGCTTAATGTGTCCCAGCTCTGGTTTCTGCTGCCTGTGTGTCTAAGCCCAGACAAGAGGAGCGGATCATCGTCCACTTCAGCAGAGGAAGGCACCACAAGGAGCATGGTTTTGGAAGGGGACTTCCATAGGCCTGCCCAGTAGGGCCGAGTTACTTGGGGTGAGCAGGGCCCGTCCAAGGCGACGTGGCGCTGCTGATAGCGGCCTGATGGAGCAGCACAGGCCAGGGAGGGCCCGTGGGCGACTCCCCTCCGGTCTGCGGGGCCAGATAGGGCTGTACTCGCCACTCGGGCCTGCGCCGGTGCCTTATCGCTGCCTCACGGCAGGCTCGTCAGCACGGGGCCGGGCCATCGCTCGTGGGTCCCACCATGTTCTCAGCCTTGCTATGGGGCTGGCCTTGCTGCAAGGTCCACAGAACCGCGCTCCTAGGTCGAGCTCAGGAGCAGGTCCCCTTTGGGGAGGAGGGATTTGTGGATGGGCAGGCTGAGGCTGCTCTGGGAGCCTCCCGTTGCTGGCACAGCAAACTACCTTGAGATATTCCCTGGAGCTGCTGGGATGTTGCTGCTCCCTAAGCCTCAGTTTCCCCTGGACTCCTGCAGATAACGGCCAGTGAAAGAAAAAACCCCGGTGGTTCAGTCATCCCAATTGGAAAGGGCAAAATCCCAGGATCCCGGCCGAGGGATGTGCTGGCACCTGGGGGCCTCTGCTGCCCTCCTCTGAGAGCAGCTCAGCACTTCTGCAGGAAACATGATAAAATGGGTGGGTTTCATACAAAAGCAAATAGCCAAGGGGCTGCTTGGGCCTCTTGGCATGTCCCCCGCGGCCACGGATGCCACCAAGTGACTGTGACAGGCCAGGAAGCCCCTCCATGGGTGCCCTAGGGCCCCCCATGCTGCCATATGCTGCAGGTGCCTTTTATTTTCATGGCAATGACATGCGGCCTGGCGTTCCCAGCTCTGGGATAAATAACACCCTGCTCCTCCTCCTTCTCATGGCCCTGTGTCTTTTTCTTGGATGTTGGGATTTGAATCTACGGGCAGCCCCAAGTGGACCTGGACCCGTCCGCCATGGTTGGGAAAGCACCAAAACTTGGAGAGCTGCTTTTGCTCCACGGTGGCGCCCCATTCCTTGTTCATGGATGTTCCAGGGTGGGCAACATGGGTCAATGTAGTGTCGCCACTGATGTCCTTGCACCAGAGGAAGCCACAAGGAAAGGTTGGGGAAAGGGGATGAGTCCCATGTGGGAAAGGCCTGATGGCGCTGGAGCTTTCAGCCTGGAGAAGATTGAAGGGAGGTGACTTATCAATGGCCATGAGTATCCGAAGGGAGGGCGCAAAGGGGATGGGGCCAGTGTCTTATCAGAGGTGCCCAGCGACAGGACAAGAGGCAACGGTCAGGCTGAAGCACAAGACGTTCCCTCTGGACGTGATTAAAAACCACAAACGTGTTTCTTTACTGTCAGGGTGACTGGAACACATTGACTGGAGAGGCTGCGGTGTCTCCATCCTGGGAGATATCCCAGAGTGGCGCTCAGCCGGCTGCCAGCCCGGCGCGCTTGCCTAACTCTTCTGGCGGGATGGGACACACACAGGGGCACCTCGGAGCACAGGGAAATCCCAGCGCTTTATTTCCCGCACATGGAGCGCTTAGAAATCCCGGGCCGGCCCCTCGGCCATTAAAATAATGGGAGCAGCTCCAGGCGCCCCCTCCCCAGGGGCCGCCGGTGGCTCCGCCCCTTGCTCCGCCCCTCGCTCCCCCTCCCCAGGGGACACCAGAAGCTCCGCCCCTCGCTCCCCCTCCCCAGATACAGCCGGTGGCTCCGCCCCTCGCTCCCCCCTCCCCAGGTGCCTCCCTTGGCTCCGCCCCTCGCTCCCCCTCCCCAGATGCAGCCGCTGGCTCCGCCCCTCGCCCCCCTCCCCAGGGTGTTACTGCGCACGCGCGGCCGCTGGCGCGGCGCCGG
>JAUBOD010000893.1:97046-125547 GCA_032353885.1 Nothura maculosa | reverse complement strand
CTCCGGGACATGGGGGCGGCGGCGGGAGCGGGGCCGGCGCTCGCTCTTCCTCCTCCTCCTGGGGCGCCGCCGCCGTGAGCAGCGGCGCCGGCGGCAGCCAGCATGCGGCGGGGGTAGGTCCCTTAACGGGGGCGGGCGGCGGCGGCGCGCCGTTCCGCGCCGGTCCGCGCCGTTCCGCGCCGTTCCGCGCCGTTCCGCGCCGTTCCGCGCCGTTCTGGCGTTAACGCCTCGCGCGCGCGGGGTCCTCGGGGGCGACGGAGCCGCTGCGTCCGCCCTGGCCCCAGTCCCAGCTCCGGTCCCAGCTCCAGTCCCGGCTCCGGTCCCGGTCCGGACTCCGGTCCCGCTCCCGGCTCTGGTCCCGGTCCGGACTCCGGTCCCGGTCCGTTCCGCTCGTGAGGAGCCGCTGTGGCCGGAGCAGCCCCGGGACCCGCGGAGCCCCCGGCCGCTCCCGCGGGAAGCCGTTCCCGCCAGCGGAAGCGCTGGAAAAACTGCACACCCAGCACTTTTTTTTTCTGCCTTTTCTGCAAAATCCAACTTTAGAAGCTTTTTTAATGCCGACATATATGTTTTTTTCCCCTAAGCTCGCATTTTTTGTGCGCGTGTCAGGCACTTGCACAACAGGAGCCCGGGGGCTCCGCGGGCGCCGGAGGGGCTGGGGGGGCCACGGCCCTTGGGTGGCTCCAAAGTGCCCCGAAACGGGAGGACGGCGGGAAGGGGGCGGGAATGATGTGTGCACAGAGCAGACATATATATATATGAATATATATATATGTATTCAGGAGAGGTTTCTAGGTCCCTTGGCATTCCTAGGGCAGCGTGGGTGGGAATGTTCCCTTCCTCCGTGACCTCCAGTTTTCCTTCATGGCACATGGAGGTTGTGCTGGAAACTTGCCTGCCAAGGCTTTGAGAGCCTTAAAGAAACTATATATGTATATATACATATATATGTGTGTATAAATATGTATATTTTTTCCTCTTAGATGTAAGGAGCGGAGCTCAGTAGCTTAACTAAGCCTGACTAACTGCCGCAATGCTCCGTTTCTTCTGCGGCTCTGCCTTTTTCCCTTGCTCTTTGGCCTGGCTCTGCTGGTTACTTTTTACCAGGGCGGGTTTGAATTTAGCCTTTCCTCCATCCTCTTGTGCTTTATTTTTCCTTTCCTCATCTCTTCTCCTCGTGGAAGCTGGAAACGCTGAGCCTGGAGCTTCTCCTCCACCAAGCCCTGGAGCACCTCGGCTTTGTGACATCCCATAGCCAAGAACCTGCGGAGAGGATGGATCGGGCTCCTTCGGCCCTCCCGTTCCCACCCCTGCGTTAACTCCTCTCCTTGGGGTCGTTCTGCTGCTTAATCCCTCCCTTTCCTTAGTGTTTGGACCCTTTGGGCTCCTCCTCATCCCATAGATGAGGTCGCAGCTGGGGCAAATGATGCACTTGGCCAATCCACGGCATTCCCAATCCGTTCGAGCCGGGGTTTGTGCCGCTTCTCACATTCCCGTTCCCTGTGTTGTTTCCCCACAGGCAGGCCTGCTTTGAGGAGGACGGCCGGGAGCCTCCGGCCTGGAAGGGCCTCATGCCGTCTCAGGGCAGCGAGGAGGAGCCGGAGCGCGCGGAGCCGCGCGGGGACGAGAGCCAGCGCACGGAGCAGCTCAACGAGTCGCGGCTGCGCAGCTCCTCCGTGGAGATCCGCGAGAAGGGCTCCGAGTTCCTCAAGGAAGAGCTGCACAGAGCGCAGAAGGTGGCGCCGGGCTCTGCCGGGTAGGGGTGGGCAGGGGCGTGCGGGGCCCTTCCTCACGCATCCCTGCCCTCGGCAGGAGCTGAAGCTGAAGGACAAGGAGTGCGAGAGACTGTCCAAAGTGAGGGAGCAGCTGGAGCAGGAGCTGGAGGAGCTAACGGCCAGTCTGTTCCAGGTATCGCCCTCTTCCCATCACTTCTTCATCTGAGCTCCCCTCCCATCCCCTTGGCCTGCGGGCTCCTATCCCCTCCCGCCGCCTGCTCCGTGTCCCTCTTCCTTCCCGCCGGGAGCCCATAGGGAATGCGGCGCGCGCTGACGCTCTCTCCGGCGCAGGAGGCGCACAAGATGGTGCGAGAAGCCAACACGAAGCAGGCGGCGGCCGAGAAGCAGCTGCGGGAGGCGCGGGGCAAGGTGAGAGCCGAGCTCTGCGGGCAGCAGGGCGCTGGGAACGGGGAATTTCTTCACTCGGCTGCATCCCAGGGCTGCTGAACTGGTTCTTTCCGGAGGACAAAGCGAAATTGCTTTGGGGTTGTTGGATCCCTGAGGCAAGGACTGTAGAGGAGGGGAGGGAAGGGTGTCCCAAGCTGTCCTTCCTCCAGCCAAGGCTCCAGGAGGTGGAGGGCGTTGGGGAGAACGGGGAGGAGGCTTCGTGCCTGGCTCTGCGTTTCGGGAGCTTGGTGTGTGGAGCAGGCACCAAAGCGCAGCCCCTGTCCCCGTCTCCGCAGATCGACATGCTGCAGGCCGAGGTGACGGCCTTGAAGACCCTGGTGATCACGTCGACGCCTTCGTCGCCCAACTGGGAGCAGCACCCGCAGCTGCAGAGCCCCACCAAGGCCGTGTTCAGGAAGGGCCACGGCCGCAACAAGAGCACCAGCAGCGCCGGGGTCACTGCCCCCAGCCAGAGCGCCGCCCCGGCGCCCGCCAGCCACGAGTGCAGGGAGGTGCGTGAGGACCAGGGGATCCCACGGCCTTGGAGCTGCTGGGATTGCTCTGCTCCCGGCTCTGGGGCGGCCAAGGGGCTCTCCGGGAGGCTCTGTGGTTTCGGCACTGGGAGGAATGGGGCCAGCAGGAGCCGGATGGGACGTGCGCTGCGTTGTGCTGAGCCAGGTCCTGGCGGGGGCTTGTTCGTGGAGACTTCCCTTTCTGGGAACGGCGCTCGGGGCTGTGTGGGGACAAGAGGAAGCAGCGGGTGGATGGGCACGGATGGGAGCGGGCAGTGAGTGCGTCGGGAGCTGCTGAGGAGGCCGATTTCGAGCTGTGGTTCTCTAACCCGCTCTGGCCTGATGGCCTTTGGCTCCCTTTGCCCAGCTTGGCTGAATGGTCGAAGGCCCGTGGGGCAGTAGGGCTCCTCTGGGAGACCAGACAGACCATCCGGCCTGTCCCTGTTCATCCTGGGGCACCTTGCTGCCCTTCCCGCAGGGCCCACATGTGTCTCTCTGCCAGTCAACGTTATGGAGCTAGTTGTCCTGTCCCGAGGCAGCAGGAGCACCGAGAGAAAACGGAGGGGAACATCAGCCTGGCAGCTGCACAGCCAGAGTCTGCAGGGCTCCCTTGGTCCAGCAGGGAAAAACCCACATGGGCTGGGAGCAGGAACCCAATATGCAGCCAAAAACTGCTTGTGGGGCCAGGAGGAGTTTGTAGGCTTTAGTTCCTGTCACCTCTCCACTGCTAACGAGTCCTTCAGACAGGACAGAGGGATTCCAGATGTGAGACCCCTGTTATACACATATACATACACACATCTACAGCCTGGTGCTGGGTTAGGTTGTTTTAAGCACGAGTGTTTTAAGCTTGTGCCTCAAATTCCTTGCCGGCTTGCGTGAGCGGTGGTTAAAGGGAGCCTGGCATCTGCGGTGGGAAAACTGCAGATGTGTTTTTGTGGGGAAACACACGCCTTAGGCTGAGCCTAAAAATGACAGAACCCGCTTGTTCCCTTCCCCAGAGCTGAGGTCCGCCTTGTTGGTCCCGTTTCCCTCTCCATCTGCCTCAGCGCCCTCCTTGCCGGCCCCGCGTCCTCCCCTCGCGGTCTGCCCCCAGCCTGGCCCTTCTGCCTTCCTTTTGTGCCAACCTTCATTTTCTGCTTTGTTTTGTTCTCCGTTTGCCCCGCACGCTGGTTTTCCGGGGTCTGGATCGAGTGCTGCTCCTTGGACCTGGCTTCCTGTGCTCTGCCGGCACCGTGGCTTCCCACTGCTCCCGAGCATCCCCAAACACCCAGGTCTTGCACGTGGAGAGGCCCTTGAAGGGCTGGTGCTCCGTGTTACTTGAACTCCCTAGTGCAGACTTCCTGATGATTATTTGCCATTATTATTATTTTATTTTCTCTCAATTCATGCTTTTTGCATAGCAATCCCTTGCTTGCACTCGAATGCACTAACAGGTGCCTTCTCATACGGTAGCTCCAACTGAACTGCCCCTTCTCCCCCACTTGCTGCAGGTCGACTCCGTTTTATTCGCCGAGTTCCAGGCCTGGAAGGAGTCCCCGACCCTGGATAAATCCTGCTCCTTCTTGGATAGAATTTACCGGGAAGACGTCGGGCCGTGTCTGGACTTCACCAAGCAAGAGGTGGGCGCAGGGCGAGTGAGAGGGAAGCCGTGGGGCTGGGCAGCACCCAGGTGCTCCCTCTCCGGGGGCTGCCCGGCGCCTCTGCAGCCGCTTCCCTTTGCCGCAGCTCTCGGAGCTGGTGCGGGCGGCCGTGGAGCAGAACACCCTCACCGTGGAGCCCGTCGCGTCTCCGGCGCTGCCGGCGGCCAAGGGCGCCGCAGCCGAGTGTGGCGGGCCCAAGTAAGGAGCCTTTCCTGTGTTTCCTCTTTCCTGTGTCCCCCCTTTCCTGCTGGCCTCTTTGTGTCTCCGTGTGGTGCTTGGGCAGGGCCTAGGGTGAGGTGAGCTGGGCTCAACTCATGGCTTCAGTCAGCTCGGCTTAATCCTGCCCCCTGGAGGGCTTGCTATCTGAGCTCGGCTTATGTGCTGCCTGGGGGTAGCTCGCTGCTGGCTTTGTGCTCCTAAGAGCGTCAGCTTCCCACCCTTCCTAAAGGGTGATCCCGTTGCTGTGGTGTCTGAAGGGTGTTCTGGGCAAGACTGGGATGCGCCGAGGCGGAGCAGTGTTATCCAATGTGCCGGCGCCCATGGATATAACTTTGTGTTGCTGCCTTGGATGCTCCCCGTGGTTTGGGGGCTGCATCAGGAGAGATCCCCATTGCTGCCTTCCATCTCCCTCGCCTCGTGCTGCTGCCGGGAAAGGGCCAGGGCTGCCCCAGGGCTCCGTGTTCTCCTTCCTGCTCCTCGCTTCCAAGCGGAGCCTCTTCTGGGCTGAGCTCTCCCTATAACTGCCCCCTGCTCCCGGGCAGGCCTCCCTTAGTCGTGTTCTCCGTGCGCGTGCCCGTGGGAACAACCCATCCCGTGTTTATCCGTTTCCTCCTCCTCATTCTTTCTTTTGTCTCTCCACAGTGGGTTCCGGTCGCAGATCGTCACGTAAGTGAAGTGCTTGTGCCCTGGGCAGCGAGCAAAGACCTCGGCCCCTTCGACAGGTTACTAACTTGGTGGGGCTCAGCGGCTTTGGGGCTGGCCTTGAACTAACCCAGTTGTCACTACTGTTGGCTGAGCCCCTCAGCGAGGTGGCGGGCAGCACGTGGCCCCAAGGACGTTGTGTTGAGATGCAGAACACGGCTGTTTTTGTCACCCTTGAGCACGTTGTGTGGCAGAATTAACCCCCACTCTTGCACTGGCCTCAGTACAACCTTCTGGGGGCACCTGAGTGTTTTGGACGTGGCTTCTGCCCTTACCCATTAGCTGATCTTTGCTTGATTGGAAAGCAAGGCGAGTGCTGCCGTGTGCTCAGAAAAGCCCCAGAGAGGCAGCAGGTTCAGGTGAGTTTCAGGGCACTGCCAGTGATGGGGCCGAATCTGCTCAAGAGCAGGAATTGCCTGTCCTGGGAGCCCATCGGCTGCCCTGGCAGCGCGTTGGGAAGCAGAGCCCCCCGGGCAGGAGCTCCTGCGGGATCCTTGCCCGGAGCAGAGGCCGTGCAGAGCTCAGGCGAGGCTGATGCAGCCTCACGCTGATGTCTCCCATGTTCTGCATAGGCTGCCTCCCACGGGAAGGACACTGCCACAGTTTCCTCATGCATGGAATAGCGCACGGCAGCAAATACGTAGCCTGAGATCTCCTAAAGCTGATCTTGCTGGAAGCTGGAGAGGGGCAGGAGGTTTTTCTCAAGCCATGAGCCCTGTTTCCTCTCTGGAAGCTGCTGACACCGCTCTGCTTCTCGAGCTCCTCCTCTCTCTTTGGGGCTTTTCCTGAGCGTTGCCCTGGGCCCACGGAGGCTTTGGCTTTCCCGCAGGCAGTGCGCGCTGAGCGGCCTCCCCAGGACCTGCCGGCACCGCATCACGCTGGGGGACTCGGGCAGCTACTACTTCATCTCGCCGTCCTGCAGGGCCAGGGTGAGTGTTTCACCTTCACCCAAGTCCCTTCCACATCCCAAGGAGCGCTGGGCTCGTGCCCAGCTCCTGGGCGCTGTGATATTGCAGACGCCCCCAGGTTGTTACTTCTAACCAGCTTTTGTCTTTTCTCTGCCCCTCTGACACTATGTGGGGCAGTTTCCCCAGTGCCTGAGCACCCTGAGGACTGATCCTCAGCAGTCCAGGCAGTTCCACAGCTGCTTCCTCCCTTCTCTCCCTGCTGCAGATCACGGCCGTGTGCAACTTCTTCACGTACATTCGCTACATCCAGCAGGGCCTGGTGAGGCAGGACGGTAAGAGCGGGATGGCTGCGTGTGCCGGGGGGTGTCCCGTGCATTGGGAGCAGTGGAAGGGGGAATGAGGGACGGGGTGCCTGTCTGCCTGTATCCTTGGGAGGTCAGCGGGTAGGAGGGAGCAGAGCACCCCCATCGTGGCTCCTCAGCGTGCTGGGAGCTTTGCCCTGGCCCTGGGCTGCTCTGGGGTGGCCCGATGGGCCCTGTGGCACCTCTGCATCCCCCGGCTGTGTCTCTGATTGTGTTTCTCTTTCTCCTGCTCCCGTCGCGCCGTGTGGCCCCGCAGTGGAGCTGATGTACTGGGAAGTCATGCGGCTGCGGAGGGAGATGGCGCTCGCCAAGCTGGGGCTCTTCCCCAGCGAGGTGTGAGCCAGGGCCGGCGCGTGGCAGGAAGCGGCTCCGCAATCACGGCCTCGCTCCCTCCGCCCGGTGCTGATCCCGGAGCAAGAAGCACAAGCTCCCACTTGGCCGTCCCGCTCCCGCGGCCGGGCCGGTCCCGGCTGTCCCGCGGTGGCTCCGCACAGACTGGCCTCTGTGGAGGCTCCCCTGCGAGCCCGTATCCTGTTTTTAAAGTGTTGTTTTTATCCACCGCCTGCTTTGGCTGATGGAGCAGCCTGCTTCCAAGTATTCCTTGCTCCTCCTCAGGAGCCTCCGAGGGAAGCTGCCTGCTGGCCAGGGCACAAAGAGGCGCTTGTTCCCGCTCTCTGTGTGGGATCCGGCCCCGCTCCTCCTTTGAGGGTTGCCTTGGGCACTGCCCTTCCCACTGACCCTGTGGAAACGGGGCTCCCGGGCCAGGGACTCTTGGGCCTCCACAGCCTGCATGCGTGTGTGGGCAGCGCGGCCGCCGGATGCCTCGCACTGGCAGGGAGGTGCCCAGAGCCTTGAGAAAAGAAGAGACCCTCTCTAGGCGGAGCTCAGCCCCAGGCCTCCCTAGGCCTCATCTCTGCAGGACTGTGAAAGCCCTGAGTGTTTGATGGTGGATGGAGCTTCTTCGGTAACTGAAACCGTCTCCTGCCGCTGCCCTGGGGCTCTCGTCTCCTGGGGTGTTTCTGCGCTCGGCCTTTGGGGTGACTCTGCTGCTGGGCTCCCCAAACCAGGTCACTGTCCTCAACGCCACTGGGTCTCATCATCCCTTCTGCAGCAGGAGCTTTGTGCCTTAAAACTAAGCGGGGGTGAGGGAGGAATAGATGGGGAACGAGCCAGGTTTGGTTTGGGAGCCGATGCCGGGAGAGCTGCACAGCCGACGGCGCTCGTGGGCACGGGATTTTCCCCCCGGAGCTGCTCCCAAGGAGCCCCTTTCCAAGGCCAGGGAGCCGTGCTGATCCTGCATGGGAAGCACGCCCTGCTCAGCAAGGGCTGTGCCCTGGTTGCCCTCTGGGATCTGCTTTCACCCCTTCCATGACCGGGTGCCTTCCCACAGCTGGTGAGCACGTGGGTCAGCTGCTCTGCACTAGGTCAGGTTTTAAGATGGGGAGTAAGAGTGTGGAGAAAGCACCTCTGCTGTGGAGTCGGACCTTGAGCTGGTGGGAACGCTGCACTTTTCTTCTTTTGCTCTTGTTGTTTTTGGAGTTGTGGCAATTTGACACCAGCTGTTCAAGGGGAGTTGGGGAGAGAGAAATATCCTCCCCCAGCTGCAGGCTTTGGCTTGGGTAGGTGCCACTCGTGGTGGTTTTCCCTCGGATCTGGCGCCCCGGCTCCCTGCATGTCCCTGTGCTCCCGGTGCCACTGGCTGCCCACGTAGCCGTGTTAGGAGAGTCGGGTGCGCTCTCCGGGTCGGAGATGTTTTGGTCTGGGACGTCACCCTGCTGTGTCACTTTGTAAAAGCACTTTGGG
This sequence comes from Nothura maculosa, assembly GCA_032353885.1. Classification (NCBI taxonomy): domain Eukaryota; kingdom Metazoa; phylum Chordata; class Aves; order Tinamiformes; family Tinamidae; genus Nothura; species Nothura maculosa. Next base: position 117,239 of record JAUBOD010000893.1, on the reverse strand, counting down.
ATGAAAGGAGCTGGAGAAACGTGTTGGGAACCAGAGCCTAAAGACCAACTTGTAAGTGCAATGGCACCCCGCTCTTTTGAAGGAAAATAAATGTTTGCTGTTAACCCCCTGAGTCTGCTGGCATTTCTGGATGTATATAAGGATTTGGTGGTGACGTGGGGAAGCTGCTTGGGTAGGAGAGTGGGGCTGGAGCATGGGCTGACATGGGGCTAGGGGGAGTTTGCAGGAGGATCTTCACTCTATACCTTTTTTGCTCAAAAATCTCAATACTTTTCTGAGCTCTCTTCCTGGCTGGATGCAGAAACATGCCGAGGTTTTCCCAGAGGAGATGAGATGGGATTCCTTGGATTGCTCTCCCATTGGGCCGTGCAGAAAACGCTGCCGGGCCTGGTGCCAGCAGCAGCTCCATGGAGCTGGAGCCGCCCTTGGTCTGCGCACGCAGCCGCTCTCGGGGCCGGGCGGCCACAAGAGGGCACAGACGGATCAGGAAGAGGGTCTGCTCCTGTCCCATCAGCCTGGCCTGCATGGGGACAGGGAGGGCCTGGGGGAAAACAAAACATGGAATCATCAGGGTTGGAGAAGACCTTCAAGATGAGTGAGCCCAACGGTAAGCCCATCACCACTCTGCCTGCTAAACCATGTTTCTAGTGGATCCTTATGGATCACCTGCTCTGCTTGGACTGCGGGAGGGTGTCCCGTCTGCCAGGCTGTTCTCTGCAAGCCTTTGGTGAGTTTATCTCCACAGCCTGCTCTTGGCAGCTGTGAAATCTGCTCGGTGGCTTCCTTCCTCTTGGCCTGTTGCTGCATCCATGTGCACGTCAACACCAGCCTTTTGGTGGCTCCTGAGAACCCCTCCCTGAAGAGTGAGTCTCATCATGCTTGCTTGTTCACATGCGCATGCTGAACACGCGTGTTCCCCATTGATGCTTAGCGTGATGCTGTGCCTCAATGGTGAGGAGCTCTGGAGGACCAAGGTAGGTGAATACATTGCCTTTGAAGCCGTAGCCAACGGGGGAAGGTGTGAATGATGTCTCTCTTGAGCAAGGGGCTCAGCAACTGCCAGATAAACCATTCAACAGTCCAAAGTCACCGTGTACCAGCAAGGAACCCTCTGTAGAGCTAGGAGGGGTAAAGCTAGAGAGACCAAGCTTGCAATGCAGGACCTCCAAAGGTAGTTGTGGTGTAATTCCATAGGGATAGCTCTGTTGTGGGACAGCAAGAAGAGCTGTCGCATCTTGTGAGGGATTTGGAGTGGAATCAAGGAGCGTGTGGAGGATATATGTACTTGAGGAAGACCCTGGAGTGAGATAAAAATCAGAGAAGCTCATACTGGAAAATAGGGCCCCCAAGGGTGCAGGATAAGTTGGGACAGCAGGTGAATGAGGCACCTGTTCCAAGGGTCTCCTGCCATGGTGCAGAAGGTGGCTGGCTCATTACCGGCAGGTGGAATATCTGCCTTCGTAGATGTGTTTGCCTTGTTTGAAGGACAATGGGCAAAACGGTCATAAATCTTCCCTCCCACCAGCCACAAAGAATCAAGGTTTCATGTTATAGTTGAAGTTCCATGTCCATAAACCAGCCGTTTTGTAATTCCTTTGTATTACCAGGATGTGTGAGCAGAAAGGGGTCTGGGTGTGAGCTAGGCTTCATCTTCAAGCTGCTGGTATCTGTCTTGGCATCTATCTCACCAGGCACACACGACTCGCACAGAGGGCCTGTTCTCTGCCTGGCCTTCCAGATGGATGATGTATCCTGAAAATGTCTCCAAATGCGAAAACCTCATTACTTGTGAATTACTCTTTATTATGATAGAACTTTAAAATATAAGGGAAGGAGGAGAAGACTAAAATAGTACTGAGCTGAGAACAAATCTCTTTGAAGTACTTGCATCTTCTCATTTGTCTTATTTTCTGTTTTTCCATTATGTTTGCTTTTCTTGTGTTGTCTTCAATGCTTGTGTAGATAGGGCTTTAAGGCAAAACTGGGATAATGGGCCTAGGGACTGGCTCCTCATGGGTCTTTCCCAGGACTTCTGGTCTTGTCCTTCACCTGGCCTTGGAGCTTGCGAACGTCCTGCTGAGACCATAAATCAAGCTGTCTTTGCATGGCAGGTCAGGCTGTCCCCAAATGCGCGGAGAAAAGTACGTTTCTGGGAATCGATAAACGCAAGATTAGTGTTTGTGTGCCTTTATTTTGGGCATGGATAAGGAGAAGGCAGGAGGTAAGCAGATGGCCTCAAAATTCCTCCCAAAATTCAACAGTTTCAATGCTCCAACGGGACAGGTTAAGTCTCCCTTATGCTAAGCCTAGTGAAACAGCCTGGATTACCGCGGAAAAGCTAGCGCTGTATAAACAGCGAGGAAACGCCGCTTATTCGGGAAATTGGGAGAGTGTAGCCCTTATCGGGAAGCACTTGCTCTGCTGGCACGCTCCTGCGGTTCCACGTGGCACCAGCGAGCAGGGCTGGCCAGCCCTGCCAAGGGAACGTGCTCCTCATAGGAGCAATCCCCGTGGTGCCACCGCCACGGGAAGCCAGGAGGTCACTTCTCCTGTTGACCCTGTCAATATTCCGCTGTTTGTATGAGGGCTATCAGGCTGATAAGTGCCCTCATGCCAACTTTACCCGACCTGGGAAGATGGCCGGACTTTGCGCTGACCTATGTGAAATGAGCGGCACGGGCCCCCTGTGGGGTAATTCCCCTGGCTGTGCTGCTCTTTGGATGGTGGTGGGTCCTGCGGCCTCCTGTGCACCACGTTGTGGTGGTGAAGGAAGGCCCGTGGTGGTGGTGAGGGAAGGCCCATGGTGGTGGTGAGGGAAGGCCTATGCTTGCGGGCCTGCTCAAACAGGCTGCTGGGCCCTTTGAAGCCAGGCCAAATGGCCCCTTCCCAGCGAGGACCTCTTTGGGAGGGCCCATGAGGACAACTGGACCTGGGCCATGGGGAATAACTGCCAAAACTTGAGCGCATGGGGCTGGGCTGGGCAACAGATGAAGCGTCTTCTGCTCCTCAAGGAGACCGGCACGTTGAGGTCCAGCAGGACTCGCACCTCTGTGCTTACTAGCTGTGTGTTCTGCGGTTGTCTGTGTTGATCCCGGGGATCCTGTTGAGCAGACAGTGGAACCACGTGGAGTTGTGAGGGGAAGTAGGGCAGATCAGAGCTGAGAGATGGCTCAGGAGCCATTGTTAGCACCATGGAGCTCCCCGGAGCACAGAGACAGCAGGGAAGGACCTGGAGGGGAAATTTAATTCTTAGCTCCCTTCTGGCCAGAAGGAACTGGGAGTGTTTCCATGTAGGAGAAGACAACTGGTTTAGCTGAAGAGAAAAAGTGGATTTATTAGTACTTCTCTGGTTACTTAAAAGTGACATGAATGACTGCCAAGTGGTGCATGGTTATCTGGGGAGAAGGAAAAAGGAACAGGCCCCACAGCAGTTCCCTAAAGGACTGTCTTGGGGGAAGTGTGAAGAGGAAGCTGCAAGAAGTCCTTGGAAAGCGTTGCAGAGAGAGGCCCTAGCACATCTTGTGCTGTGTGGAGCGCTCTGAATGATATGAATGAGTGACTCAGGGGCACACAGAGCTTTGGGAGCTGCTTAACTGAATGTACAATATCAGGGACTTCCTAATGTTTCCTGTTTGTGCTTTCATTTGAGTTCCGGCACTCTTGGCGTTCCTCCGCAGACAGATAAGCCGTAGTGGTTCAAGGACAGCTTTGTTACCGTCCTTAAGTATCCCGGCTCATTGTGCTAATTCTGCTTTGCTAATCACCTTAGAGTCAATCTGAGATGTCTCCTTCCCTTGGCCATCCAAGTCGATCATGGCTGAAAGAAACGCTCTCTCGCTGGGTTTGCATCGGAATCGCAGCTGGGGCTGGAGGAGGTGACTTATCTGTTGCCTCTAATGCCCTTCCAGTTTGTCAGGCCACTAACTGAATGTCATCTGCCAAAAGTGATAAGGAATGAGCTGCTGGCCCAAATTTGGGTCAAGCTGCTGATACCGCAGCGGGGATGGCAAATATTAGTTCATTGGGAACTGGAGAATTGTCTCCTGGTCCCATGAGTTGGGTGATAAGAGCGGTGTTGGACAGGTGAGTGGTTGGCAGAGCCTGAAAAGCCTCACAAGTCAGTTTGCCCGAAGAGACGTTATCTTCTCTGAACAGCGACCAAGGGGGGCATAAAGACAGAATTATCCTTCCAGACACCACCAACTAAATATGCCCATCTGCCACTAAAATCACCATCTGTGAGTGCTCAGGAGGATAATTAGGGCCTTGTGGTTTAACTGCTCGCTTAGTTTGTCTTTCAAGTCCTCTATTCTACCAGGCTGCTGCGTTCCCGTGGGTTTAGTGGTATTTCAGTCTTGATTTACAAAGGGATTCCTGGTGGACAACTAATTTTAGGAACTTCAGGCCCTGCAACAGGATCCTCAAAATCTGCAGTGACTCTTAAGGATTTGAGAATTATCCCTCTGGTTCTAAATTAACACAGTTCTTCATATGTTTTGGCCTGGTCTGGTGCTTGAGTTGCTGCAGCCCTTGGACACTTTTCAGCCCTATGTAGGGAGACCTCTGTGATTCTTCTTTCCCTGGAGTACGAGGAAGAAGAAAGCAGGCCCGGGGAACTGGGTAGAGCTTCCCCTTCATTCCAAGGTTTCCAGAGGCCTAGGAAGGACCATGTTGTGGGGAAAAATATGTAGGGGAAAAAAGGAAACTATTCCATCAGGAGATGGCTGGGAGCAGAGTGGTAGCGTTTGCTACCACTCTGAGCCTATGGGATAAAATCTACCTTTTTTGTGGCATTTTGTGAATGCTCTTTCACACTGCAAGTGTCAGAAGAGGAAAATTTAGGTTGGAAGGGCTCTCTACCTCCTGAAGGGCTGAATTTGACCTAGGGCAGATCGGTCATGGCCTCAGCCAGCTGAATTTGGAAGAATCCAGAAGTAATTCTCCTGTTGTCAGCAGTAGTGTCACAAGCTTCTCTTGGTTAAGTTGGGACAAAAAGCCTGGCTTTACACATTCAAAATATTGCAGCGGGTCCCTTTCCTTGATGACTGTCCTGACTTCTGCCTGGTGGTTACAGAAACAGCATGGAAAGGAAGTTACTGCTTCTTCCCCCTTTCCCTTTTTGCATGATTCACTCACGTGTCAGTCAGCAGAGTGATGATATAACATTTTTTTTTCTTTATTTCTGATTAATCAGCCTCATATGTTAATGGACTAGAAAAAAAGAAAAAGCTGTTACACCTATTGCTTTTTTCCCCTCCTCTTCTTTTCCTTTTCCATTGACTAGGATTGACAGCGGAGAGTCTTGTGCTTATGGCACCTCCAGACATCAGTGAGAATCATGAAAACGGTGCTTTCTCTGTAGTAGGACATGTTTAATGACACCAGCTCTTGCCTCATGTGACCATAAAAGAAGATCCTAGAGGAGAAAGTGCAATGTGCTTCCTACTGGGCTTAATGGAGAATGCGTTGCTGCTCACCACAACAGAAGCGAGCAGATCTGACAGCAACCTCATTGAAAGCAATTAAGTGAGCAGGGTGAGTCAATGAACCGCACCCATTTCAGCTCGGATTTGCTCAATCCCAAGCAATTATTTTGACTAATCTTCTCATTGTGCTTCTACAAATTCAGCACCTGGCCAATAATTGCATCATCATCCAACTGAGTCAAGAACAAGGCCTTGGGCAAGGCTTGTGCTGCCATGCGAGCGTCATATTTGCTTAAACAGGTTTTATTCCTCTAGCTCCTTTCCAGAGAACCTTAAAGTTGTGGTGAACCTTCATTGGAAGGCTCCCTTGGCTTGACCCAACTAGTCTGTGCCTTGTAGTCAAGCATTAATTGTCTGCACTAGTTCCAAACCTATGCTGATGGGTTAATTCTGATCAATGCATGCAACAGAGGTGACTCTGATCTCCTGCAAATATTTCTTTGCCACCATGGGAGTTTAGGTGCCGTATTTTTGCTATAGGTCTTTCTCTGCTTTCCACTAGAAAAGTGGAAATGCTGGAAATAGTTGTTCCTGTTTTGGTTTTCCAGTTTTGCTTTAAGTCTAATGCTTAATGGACAAGCAGCCTTTCTCATTGAGTTCAGAAATCACTGAAGGAGGAAAAGGTGGGACATTTATCTGCTGCTTCACTCTTGCGTTGCAATTGACAGAAAGCACTCGCGGCTATAGGAGACAGCTCATCCCTAGTCATCAATCTTGCCCTAAAATATTTCCAAAAACAAACTTACTCCCACGCGGGATGATTTGGCCCGCGGATCGCGGAGCAGAATCCCAGCGGGGGAAGATGTTCCGGTGTTTCTCGGGTCACAGCTGCGTGCCTGCGGTTTGCTCCTGCTCCACACACCGTGGCCGGCGTTTCCCTGGAGCTCTGCTCGCCAAGCCGGTGGATTGCTGCCCCACAGCCCTTTTCCAGCACTTAATGATGGAGTTCACCAAGGATGTATCTCCCGCTGCTCCCTGCGCAGCTGTGTTGTGGCGTGTCTGCTCTGCGGAGGAGATGGATGAACTAACAGGGACTTCACTGAAAAGCTGCCTTGTAAAAACACCCCCTTCCATGATAAACAGCTCTGATACATGCATTACTGCAACTGCTGTTCTGTAATGATCACTGCAGTGACACTGGCGATTTTGCATACTACTATGTCCTATTTTAGATGCTATTTTCCATACGTTGAAACATGTATGTTCCATACATGGAAAACTGAGGTTTTTCTCAACTATCTGGTACAATGTGCAAAGTTGTTATACTGGGATGTAACCCCAGCACAAACTAGACTGAACTGAAAGCAGTTTCTTCCAAAGCTTAAACTTGTCATTAATTTTCCAAGCAGGCTTTGAACAATCTGCTGCAAGAAGAGGGCCCATGGGCCAATGCTGTACATGTGAGTGCTACCAACACCGTTTGTCTCCATGATAGGTGTGCTATGAAACATGCTCTGCATGAGTCATCCGGCCTAGGACTCCTGCAGAATAAGTGAAAACCCAGGGATTCTTTTTATAAATGATATTGCCAACGGATGGAAGTTCCTCTATAGATCTTGCCAACCATCCACCTCTCTGTACTGGTAGGTAGTTCAACACTGAATGATAGCAGAGGATCTGAGTGTTTATGGCATGCGAGGTAATTAGCAGCAGAGGGATGAGCACTGTGTTAAAGCAGGTTATTTAAGTAAGCTGGAGCACAAGGCTTGAGCCTAGGTGTGTCTTAACACAGCATGTGCCTTTGGAACAACCACCACCTTCTGCGGGTGTTGGGAACAACCTTAGATCCTCTCCCAGTTGTGCTGGGATGCTCAGAGGTTCTGGGCACAGTCCCACACAGCTGAGTTGCTGGGGCAGAAAGCCAGGTCACACATCGATTTGCACTGGCCTATTTTTTGTGTTTGTGTTAGGGAAATATTTGTTGTAGGATCAACTAAATACCCTAATATTGTGGCCAAGTAGTTTTTGTTTTTCCTTTGAGCTCTACGTCCTCTCATCTGGTGCGGGATGAGTTGAGCTCTGAGGCAATTCATGTTTACTCTGGAAAACTGCGGTCTGTTGGTTTACCCCCTGTCGTGCTATCTGACCCTAGGACCCCCTGTGTGATGCGCTCGTACCAACTCTGTCCGTTGCCATTCAGTTGTTCTTATCGGCATGAATTGACAGGAGGCTGGTTCTGCTCAATGGGGTCTCTTGAGGCCTCAGGGATGACCTAAGGTCTGCTCTTGTCCGGAATGAGCTTTGGATCAACTTCCCCAGTGGAGAAATAGCTGAAAGCTCCTTACTAGGTCTCTGCATGAGCAATGAGGAGACGGAAAATAGAGTTTTGAGACAAAATCACATGGTTAGACCAAAACTATGGAATCAATAGGCCCAATTGCAGCTGCTTTCCTCCAAAGCAGCTGGATTTAGTTCCTTTGGTGTTCCTGCAGCTCCTATGTAGGCTCAGATCTGTTTCTGAATTGATGTGAGAAACAGGAATAGCAAAGACGAGCCTAAAGCAGCGATCTGGATTTAAGCCAGCCTTCATGGCAAATCCTACCCGAGTTCTGAATGTGAATGTATTTCTTGACCTCAGGTTCACGTCTTAACCAGTTTCACCATCTCCTCCCTGCTCATCCCCAGTGATCCTTGAAAACTTGTTTAAGGTTTCCAAGAGGATTTTTTTTTTTAGCACCACATTGGCTCTGGATTTGGCCAAATAAATCACATGAAGCACTTCTACAATCAACAAACAGTTACAATTTTATTGAGCAAAAGAATAGACTAGAAAAAATAGCTCCTTCTGAGTTACTGCCTTCTTTTTAAGAGTGAAATAATCTGCTGTCCTATAAGAGACGTGTTTCTGAGGTCTAAACTAGAGAGCGACCTAAGCGTTAGGGCTCTGTTAGGCTGGGCTTCTTAGAAAAGCTGGAAGAGGCCAAGGCTGGGACAGGACAGCAGGCTGCAGGAGAGGACACTTCTGTGAGATGAAGACTTGAGTTTGGACCAGCTTGATCCCAGGAGGGAAGGAATCCTCCGCTCTCCTCTGCAGGCAAGAGGGATGGTGTCTGGAGATGGGAAGTTCTGCGGGTGCTCTGAGCATCCCAAGTCCTGTTTTGGGTGAGGAGCTGGGCTTTTCCACTCCACAAATGGGTGCAGACAAGAGATGGTGGTGCGAGGGGTCTCCTTCTCCTTGCCCCTCTCCCTGCAAAGGGCAACCTCTTGCTGGTTGACTGTGCTGGCGCAGACCAGGGCGTTAAGCACTTCTTGTTGCTTGAGGACCTCACCTAACCCAGTTTAGGTTCCCAAGGGACAGGATCATGCCAGTGAAAGGCAAAAGCAGCATCTCTAACCAGAGCCAGGTCCTTGCTCTCCTCCCCAGCCGATTCCCTTCCCACGTTTCCCTCAGCTCCGCACTCCTCCTTGAAGACCTTCTCTGCCCACCGTCTCCAAACGTGCCCGTCCTCTTGTTTCTCCCACGGATCCCGCCAAGGAGTCACAGGAGAGAAGCAAAGCCAGCCCTTTCCTGCCTGCTATTTGACCCAAAACAACCGTGTGTTTCCTCTGCCCATTGCCAAGGGCTCCCGTCACCGGAGCCGTGGTCCAGCCGGGTTCAGCGGCCAGTCTGACCAGCTCCCACAGTGGTTTGTTTTGGTTTTGATGTATTTTGCTGCATTTTGCCCCATTTGGGGCCAAAGCCCAGCAAGGTCATGTGAACTTTTACAGCCAACTACAGCTTAAGTTTGCAGTTTTACTGGGAAAAAAAACCACTTACATGTAGGCAAATTTGCGGTTGAATGAGGTTTTAGTGTGGTACTACTGGGAATTAAAACACGGGAGCTTTTCCTTGGCTTTCAAGGGCCTTTTGTCAGGAATCCCCTAGACCTGCTCCCACTAAATCATGGAGAACTTCTAGTTCAAGGTGCATCTAAACCAACTTAATCAAGAGAGAGCAGATTGGGCTTTCAAGGGGGAAGGAAAGGGGCAAAGCTCCCATTGAGGCTTCACCTCTCAGGGCAACCAGCACCTCGTTTTTCATAAAACCAATTCTCTGGGCACGTACGTACGATGAGCAAGAAAAACACCCTGCCGGTTACTAAGAGCGAGGGACCTGCTCTTCTTTGCAGGAAGGACGTTTTAATCTTGCAACAGCAATAGATGACGCCTGGAAATCACTTCTGGCTATAAACATCGCACATATTTTTTTTTTGTTCGTTTTTTATTTCTGTATTTTAGCAACTGAACATTTTTCATCAAAAAAAAAAAGGAATCTTTGCGGGTCTGAAAGGAACCAGTAGCTGGTCTGGGAGCCCATGGGAGAACTAACATCAGGCTCTTGGGTCCTTCCTTCCTTTGATACCTTGTGCTAAAGGTGGGAGGACTTGCCCGCCAGGCATGGCGCTTGCCTGCCCTCCTGCAGCTCGTGCCATCATCGTTGCTCTCCCGAACGTTTCCAGGTCTTTGAGGCATCCTCACTTGTAGCTGCTACGTCCCAAGCACTGGCCAGGTCAGGTTATCGGGTTGGAAACGTGTTCTTTTTAGTGAAAAACAGTCTTTGCAGGAAGGCAACCTGCCGGAGGAGGGCGGTTTTACCTAGGCTGAGCTACCAGTCTCCTGCAGCTTCTCTAAGCACTCACACGATTTCCGAAGACGAAAGGGAGGAGATGGGGGGGGAATAAAACAAGGGACAGAGCTACTGAAGAAGAGGCACCTGTATTCAGAAAGAAGAGTTTGCTCTGGAGTCGAGAACTGGAGGAGCGAAAAAGGAAAAGGAGGATGAACAAGGTAACGTTGCTGATGCTGCAGTGTTTCTGTGGTTGTCCCATGCTGGTGGGGTGGCAGTGAGATACATTCAGGGAGTCAGAAGGAGACAGTGATACTAAGGCAGTCTTAAGAGTTACTGTTAGCCACAAACTAACCTGTTGGAGAAGTTACAGTGTGTGGAAGGATGTTCTAATTTCCGCTATCAGAAAATTAACCGTAAGAACTGTTCCAAGTCTGGTTGGGCTTCAGACACCCTGCAACAGGAGCTTTCCACCTAGCCCTTCCTGGTGATATTGAGGTTGTTGTTACCTTAGAGCTATGCAAGAACACCCAAACGACAAGCCCTTCAAAAGCCTTAAGCGCCAGTAGCTGCGTTTGCTGGCAATGCTGCCTATGATGTCCCAGTCTGCAGACACGCTCAGCTCATCTTATTCTGCAAAACTGAAGGCTGGGATTAAATTTCCTGCAGTTTTCAGGAGTTAGGGACTGCTTTGGAAACCCTTGCCCCTTAGCATCAACTAAAGAATATGTTTGTCTTTTCTCCACTGCATCACAGTTTAAACTACAGCGCACGAAAGCCCACTCCTTATCTGCAGTGGACTCTGGATTAGGCTCCCAGCTGGAGAAACAGCGGGAAGCTGCTCAACTGCACCCCTGGGTGAGGGATTAGGTGGGTTTCGGTAATTAGGAATTAGTCAGAAAACAGGAGCTTTAGGCAGGTTGTAGGAGGTTTCCTCACTGCTTGGTCAGCCTCATTCTCAGCTGTATTCCTGCAGGACCTCTGGGCTAGCTGAAGAGGAGGGCAGCTATTTATTTTATTTTATTTTTCAGGAACAACTTATTCTCTCTGGTGCTGGTTCCCAAGCCCATCGCAGGGCATCGCTCCTGGCTCTGGCATGCAGGAAGGGCCGTGTTTTTGGGCAGGCCTGTGCAAACAGGCACTGCTGGGTGTTTCTGCAGCGAGTTCTGCAGACCAGCTGCTCTCTCCAGCTTTAGGAAAGGCCATTTGCATTTCTGCAGCACTGCCAAGAACTGAGGGGCAACAGGTAAAATTGCCCTGTGTGCCTGCTTTTTGTCTTAATTAATGCTAAGGCCCACCGGTCATGAGGAAAAGGAAAAATTTTCCCTAAATGGGACACCTTGTTGCTCCAGCCCAGAGCTCTCCTGCAAACTGAGGCTGGCTGCAAAATCCCAGCTGTGGATGCAGTCTGACCAAAGGAGGTTGCTCCAAGCTCTCTTGCACGAAGCAGGGAAGGAGAAAAGAGGCAGAAACTGGCTTGGGTGTCCTTGGGCTGCAAAGGCTGCTCACGTGGAGCCTTCTGAAGCCTGACAAATAAGGCCTGTGACTTGAGGGCTTGTGTGTTTTAGGTAGAGCTAGAATTGCTATTACTGTTGGTGCTTTTTTGGTGGAGACAAGGAAGGTTCCCACATTTTCTACACTCCTTCTCTCTGTCCTCTCCCACCCTACTGTTTTTTTTTGTGCAATCAGGACGTTATGTTTCATTATTTGAAGGGGAACCAAAAATGCATTTTTTTCCCCAATCTGCCTGGATTAAATGGGTTGTCTGAGCCCATCCCAGTAACAGTTCCCATGACGGGGACCTCCCCTCGGATACAGCCCAAATTCTGATAGGGAAAGACACGCACGTGATTACCCCTTCCCACCCCATCCCACCCTGGCACTCACTGCTCCCCATTAAGATGCCAAATCACTTATGGAGATAAGCATCCAGCCAGAGGTCTCCGGATTTCTTGAGGGACCTGTGGAAAGAAAAGGGAGAGAAATGTGCTTGATCCATGGATCTTGCCTCTGGCCTTCCCTTCCTGTGAAGGAAGAGCCCATTGCTGAACATGGGCATGAATCCTTGGGACACCAGGGCCAAGGATTCTGTTCTGGAGCAGAACAGTCCAGGCGCATCCAAGCTTATCCAAGCTGCACCTATGAAGGAGTTTCTCTGCTTTTCCCTGGGAATGTTTATGGAGGATTCCTACCTGCATCAACTCTGCAAATGTGTGACAGAGTTAAACTGTCGTGGGTCAGAAGTCCTGTTGACAGCCAGGATGCTGGAGGGACTGTGTTTGGTCTGGGGGCCCTCTTAATTGGGACAGGACGGGGGGGATGGCAGGGATGATGCTCTCAAGGCTCTCCTGGTGTCCAAATGCTCATTTTGCACCATTTTCTCCACAGAAGGCCCTTGTGACCACCCCAGAGCAAGCTCGGGTTGAAGCTGTCTAGTTTGGGCTCTGTGAATGCACAAAGGGTTTCATGGTGTTGGGTAAGTCCTCCCCCTGCTCTCTGTGTATGAGCTACCTAGAAACATTGCTGGCTATGGTCTACTGGAGGTGACCTTCTACCAGGTGGGCAAGTAATTGCTGGATGGAGCTGGGTTTTGGAGAACTTGCTTAATGCCATGGTTATTGCCTTGTAGGACACGAAGCATCAGCCCCTGGGGCCTCAGTATTGTGTGTGGTTTCCTGTGCTCACCGGGCTGGGAGAAGCAAGGGAAGGTTGGGGCCAATTTTCAGCCTTTCCCCATCCAGGGGAGGCTGCCCTGCTTCCAGCTGTGTTTGCCTGGGAGGATATCTGGAGGCAGATCATCTCAACGGTGATCCCTGGGGTGGAGGCTGCTTTCTCCGTGTTTTCTGTTATGCAAACAGGCCTTTTTTGGAATAACTGAGACAGAATAATTAACATTGCATCTGTCAGATAAGGATTATTAAGTCTAGTGCTCAGCTGTGCCTGTGAGGAACAGCCTTTTGCTCCCGGGATGGCTCGAACAGGCAACAGCAAGGGCTGGGATCTAACCCGTCCCCCTTTAACTCATCCCAGGTTGCAGTCCAAGGATTTGCTGCCAGCTGCCTAAGGCAGGAATGAGCATTTTGAAATGGATATTGTAAAAGATCCTTCCTTTTGGGAAGCTTCACCGTGACCTCATTGCACAAATGAGCATCTTGGACCGAGGACCTGGGGTTCCAGAAGCTGCTCTGGTGGACAGCTATGCTCTTGCTTGCCCCACGAGGCAGTTTGCTCTATGCTGTCAGCTGGTGCTGCTTGCTAGGCCAGCAGAGCTGGGTCATTTCTGATGACAGTCAACATTTCTGCAGCTGTTCCTTGGACTGGGATATCAAGGACGTCACCCTAGTTGACCCTGGATTACAAAATAGCCACACGCTACTTCTCAGGGTCCACAGTGTCCTGAATCCTACTGCTGTTTTTCTGATCTAGCAAAGATGGGGGTGTTCCCTTAAGAATGAACTGTGGGGCATAAAGGGTATGAAAAAGCCCTTACCCAACAATGTCTACGAATGCTTTCCCAAGAGGCTTCTCTTCATACTGGACTCCATACTTAGCACATAACGATTTCACCAAAGGTTTAATCTTCCAGAAGTTGTGTCGTGGCATCGTTGGGAACAAGCTTAGATGGAGAGAAAACAAGCCTGAGCAGTCTAGAGCCGAACCCCAAGGATGGGCATCTCCTCCTGCCTTCCTAAGTGGGATGTGAGGGAAGCAGGAGTGGGGCAATGGCCTCTATCTGCTGCGGTCACTGCCTCTTTCCCTTGGGCAATAACTCATGTCTCCTGTCAAATGGTCCTGTCCGTGACTCCCCTTTTTGGAAGCTCATGGAAGAGAGAAGCATGTAAAGAATCTGGTATCACCTTTCCCTGTGCTGTTCAAGGAGGATTTAACTTCTCTCCATAGCGAGTGATTAATCATAAATCCCTTCTCTTTTACATTTGGTATTGGCACTGGTTCATGTTCCTCTGGTTTTCAGGATCTTTCCCAAAACCTGGTGCCCAGCAATGTACACGGTCCCATATGGCTGCCCCAAGGCTAATCCATGCTGAAAGTGATTTCAGTCAGGGAAGGGAGATTTCTGAAGTGGACGCTGAGGTTCAAGTAGGAAGGCAGGAATGTGAGCCCATGGTCATTTAATCCATAGATTCCTACCACTGCTACCTAGCTAAAATCTGGAATTAAAACTGACAGTGAGGGCTGAAGCATTTAGCAGCAAGAGGGAAAACACGCCAGGCTTAGTGGTAGAAGGAGATGACCCAGAATAGCTTGGGATTTTCCTTCCTCCTTGATATTGTCGTCTTCCAAAGACTCTCTCTCCCATCCCATGCCCGTGTGCCTCTAGGAGCCTTCCCCTTGCCTCAAGCCTGGGTTGTGGCAAGCTGATAGTAGCCAGGTGTTGGGTCCATACTCACTGGTGCTCAATTTGGAAGTTCAGGTGCCCCGTGAACCAGTCATTGAAGAAGGACTGCTCAATGTTGCAGGTGGCTGCCAGCTGCGAAGGCAAGAAAGCGGCTGTGAGTAGGAGCACGTGCTCGCCCCGAGACCAGCACTAAACTCCTCTCTCCTGGGCCAGCAGGTTGTCACCTTGCCACTGCTGGAGGTTTCAGCAGTGTAAGGGCTCCCTCCATCCTGCCTAGGTATTGCCCCATATGCTTGAGTTAAATGCAAGATCTTATTGCCATGGAAATGTTTTCGTAGCCACTCTGGCTATTCGCAACTGTAAGAAGTAGGCAGAGTTTCTTAAAATCCTCTTATATTCTTACTTGGTTAAGCTGTGAATCCTGCAGGGTGACCACAGCAGATATACCCTCCTCACCCCCAGCAGATGCAGCATAAAAGCAGAGCAGGGTTAAGGAGACTTCACTTGCCCTTCAACTCTCACACGCACAGGTCTCATTTCTCTCTCTCTAAATCGCCCTCTGCGTCTGTCTACAAATCCCACTTGCAAAAAGCGCATAAGCAAATGCCTAAGTTAATCATATGAGGGCTCCCATGACTGCAGTGAGCCTATTCATGAAGGTGCTTGAACAAAGCGTGGCACAATAGGAGGGAAATTAAGCCAGACTTTGTAAGCTTGGTTCGAGACCCCATTAATAACCACCGTCCCTAAATAAGGTGATTAATGCAGGAGGTGGTTTCTTCTTTCAGCTCAGTTTTACCAGATTCGTAGGGCCAGTGGCAAAGTCACTCTCTGTACCCTCTAGGTCTGAACAGGACTTGGAGCACTTCAAATAAGAGTCTCAGCAGAATGGATGTGCTTGGCATTAAATAGAGGTTGTAAGCAGAGGGCTTTCATTTCAGACCTTATTCCCAAGACATGAAGTTTAGAAATACACTGAGGTCTCTTTTCAACGGGGCTTGATGTGTTTTCAGCATAGGGAAAGCACTGAGATTTACATGAGCGTTAAGTTACCAGACTGAATCATGTCGAGGGTCTCCTGTTTCTCCATGTGCTTATAGCAACACACATCACATAAGGAATTCCAGCCACACTGCTTTACTCTGAAGGAGTAAATTACACAATTGGTTGTCCTATTTGGTCAAAGATGTTTGGAATTCCATGGCTTGAATCTGCATGACTCGTTCTAGGGAGAATATGCTGATGGCAGAGACATTTCTACTTGGGCAGTGTCTTGGGACTATGTGTCAGTGTCTTTGACTATGTTTCTGATCCATTTTGGGGTGAGTGGAGGTATCCGTCTGCTTCCCGGTTACCTGAGAACTCAGCCAATCCTTGTGCTTCTCGCTATCGATTTCCATTGGGATGTGGTTCATCTGGGTGACCCACACAAACCAGTGACTCTCCAGGAACCTTCAAAGAGAAGAGAACAGGATGTTTTTATGTCGCAGACCAGGATGCAAGGTCAAGAAAATGGGATTTACAGGGCCCACCAGGAGGCCTGGCATGTGGAGAAAGGATTTCTCCAAGATATAGAACTAAAGAAGTGTCCTGGAAAAAGTGGAATCGTTTCTGCTTTTCCCTTCCTCCTTTTGTAGCTTAGGGACTGCTGCCACTGCTGCTCACTCCAACCAGGATGTCCCACTGGCCTGTCTGCTTAATTTCTCTTCCTCAGAAGCAGAGCTCTACTTCCCCTTCTCCTAAATAAAGCTGATGCAGTCACTTGAGAAAATTAAGTCCTCGTTTAGAAATGCTCAGTAGAACTGCTTTTATCCTGGCTACACATTCAATTTTAAAATGCAGCATTTCCAACAGCTGTAGGGCAGTCTATAGAAACCCACTTTCTTTTTTGCCCAGTCCTTGCTCTGTGTTGGGGTTGAGGTGCAGCGTAGCAAGAGGAATGTCTCCATGTCAAGCCCCAGCACAGGGAATGCTGTCCTTGATGTCGTCTTTGGGCTTATTCTCTGAAAGAGCAGCTCTCAATCTCTGCTTTCATCAGCAGGAAATCTCACACAACCATGGAAAGGTGGGAGCTAAATGCAGCCAGGTCTCAGGGTTGAAGTCCACACGTGGTTTGGATGGGTGTTGATTCTGCTTGGCACTTTAATCTATCTGCAAGGGGATGAATGAGCCCTGTTATGGGATGCACCGAGTAATTATTCATGTCTGGCATCAAAAAGTGTTTTTTTCTGGCTTTATACCTTTTGCATTTTGATTAAAATTGTGTTTTAATCAAACCTCAGGCTTTCTCCGAGCCATGGGAGGGCTGCTCCCAATGCTGCACTGCTTTATAATGCTTCCAGAGCTCTTTCCTTGCTGTTGGATTTATAAGGAAACTGTTGCTAATAGGGAAGTGTCTCCTGATGAAGCATGAGAAACTGCAAACAGTTTTACAAGAGGAATGCTTTGTTTCTTGCATTTTTAGCTTAATCAAAATATGGAAGTGGGAGAGTAACAGGATGTTTGTTATTTGCTTTTTGGGTTGTTTTCACACCAAGGAGGCTGGCTAGACACTTATACCAGTCAATGCCTTTTGTAAATCCTTTTATTTTTCCCTTAAAACCAAAGTCTTTTGCAATGGGGAAAACTTAAATCAAGAACAGAGATGTTGAGTTGTGCAGAAGGGAAACTTTCCATTTTGTGAATGTTTTTGCACAACGGTTTACTCCTAGCTCATGTTTTCAGGTTTCTAACTGAACTCCCCATGCACCAGTGAAAAAGCACTGGGAGCAACACACGGTGAGGCCAGGTAATCACCAGGGGTTACAAAAGCAGTCAATATGGAGAAGTGTTAAGAAACATTTCTCCAGATATTTAAGGAGGGCTGAAATGTTGCTTTGGAGGACGAATGTTTGGAGGAAATATGTGCGTTGGGATCAGGCAGCATGTGGGAACATGCAATGAGGGGAGAAATGGGAATGCTGCCTGAGCCATCAGCAGCACTGAGGCAGATGCCAAGCAACAGGCCCAGTTCTGCTGGCAGAAGGTGAAATTGGGTGATGGGAGGAGAGCAAAGGAGGGAAAAGAATCCTCTGGCTGGCACAGAATGGGGAAGATGAGGACCTAGAGAAGGAGGGCCCATGGCACACAGTATAGCCACGAGCCCGTTCTTCTGATGTTGGATGGAGGCAGAGCAGAAGGGAGGCCCTTTATCTCCTACCTGACAAAAGTGAGGAGACACAGGGAGCCCAGGACGCCATAGAATGGGATGTAGGTGATGAAGTAGCGCATGTAGTAACTAGCAGCCCAGGCCAGATCCTAGGAGAAGACAGAAGGCATTA
The DNA here is from genome assembly GCA_032353885.1 of Nothura maculosa. NCBI lineage: Eukaryota > Metazoa > Chordata > Aves > Tinamiformes > Tinamidae > Nothura > Nothura maculosa. The sequence goes on along the minus strand of JAUBOD010000893.1, from coordinate 99,530 downwards.
GGCATGGCTTTGCCCTATCCCACTTCATGTGGTCTTGCTGGTAATTTGGGATGATTAGCACAGCAAAGCATGCCCTGTCCATCCTCCCTCTGGCATCGCCTCTCATGCCCTTCTCCTTGCCCAGGTGTGACACCTGAGGAGTCACCAGGGCCCCACGAGAACAGGGGGGACATTTCACTCACCGCCCAGAACCTGTGCCTGATCATGGTCGAGATGATTTGGATTTGGAAATACACGGGGATGAGCAGAGGTGGGAAGACTGCAAAGCAAACGGAAATGTTTCAGCCATCTGAGGAAGTGCACGGATACGATGCCGTGCGAGCGAGCCAGTGGTTTGGGAACGGGTGTTCATCTTCTTTAGCTACCACAAAGCATCAAGTGGTGACACGCGATGCTTCTATGGAGCCCCTTGCAAGCTGAGACTAGTTCCCAGGCTCAGCTCCTTGCCTTGCTTCATGTGGCTGTGGTGGCAACGCTTGGGCATCAGTGAAGATCTGCACTGACTGTGGGACTGCTACGAGTAATCCATGAAGGGAACTGCGAGCCTTGGGAATGAGGGATGAGCAGAGATGCAAGAATCTGCTCTGCTAATGCAGCAGGGTCTGGCAAGGGAAGAGCCTTCATCTCTCCTCTCCATAGGGAAAAGCAAAGAGTGTGGTGTGGATACTCACTGAGGAAGAAGTACTCGTGCTGATGGTTGTACGGCAGGTACTTCAGCTTCTTCTTGCCATACTGCAGGACACAGATGAGAAAGTTCAGTCTTGGATCACCCCCAGGTAAGAGGGTATTCTCTGCAATAACTTCTTTATTTATTAACTCTCTTTAGCTTGGACTGGGGAGTTTTGACCTAATTCCCACACCAATAAAGATAAAAAGTGTTTGGTGTGGTTAAACAGCATCAGGAATTAACTTGTACACAGTTATCTAACTCTTCTTTTGCCTCCAGCATTAATTTTAGAGTGTTGTGAGAGTGTTTCGAAACATGTAGGCTGATCCTGGATGGAGATTAGGGCTGGACTGCATTGCAAACATTTTTATATCCATATATTTTATATCCTGCTTTCCCAATAAGGGAATACTTTGCTGCCTAGACATAAATTCCTATTTAACACGTTCTGGCTTGATATGCAGATCTATTTTTTTGGTCACTTGACAGCCTGATAGCACTTCTGTGCATTTCTCTACCTTCTGCTGTTCCTGTGTCTGTGATAAGAGTTGCTGCTATCTCCATCGTCACCTTTACAAACATGCAGCACAAAGAGGTCAGACCATTCCTCAGGTCCAGCCTGTGTCAAGTCATTGCACAGGATGGTTGGTGCTTCTTGCAGCTGCCCACTTCTCTTCAGTGAAAAGAGGGAGCTGAGAGCAGCTGGGCTCCTCAGTTCAAAAGCAAAGCCTGGGCAGAAATGTCTTTTGAACACAGGAGCCTTCACACAAGAAGCTCACCTGGAGAATGCAGATTGGTGGGAGCCCAGGCACCAGCTGCACCAAGTGGAACTAGGAGCTGGTAGCACCATGGTCACAGCAGATTGCTGGCAGATTATAGAAATAGACAGACCAGCAGCAAGAGTGGCAGGAGTACAAGTCAGTGACAGTAAGTCTGCCTACTGGCATAAAGGAATTGAAATTTTCCGTGTAGCTCACAGTGAGCCACGGTAACCATCGTGGTTCATGTCACCAAGGGGAGTTCTGGTTAGATAGTGGAAGGAGCTTCCTGGTGCTTTTTGGAGGGCTCAGGCATTCACACTGCAGTGAGATTTCAGGGAAGACTAGAGGTGAAAATATTAAGACACACGGATGATCCGTTTTCCCTTGTTGCCATGCATGCCTGAAAAGCAGAGTTCTTCCATCCCTGGTAGAAGCCCCAGCTCCCTTTAAGCCCAGTTATTAGGCACAGGACTTTCAAACAGGACGCATTCAAGAGCATGATATTGATTTATATCTTCTGGACAGTGGCTTTTAAAACCATTTTTTAATATCTCATACAACAGACCTCTCTGCCTCTTAAAAAGTTTTGCATCTACAAGATGTTGCATGTATGTGTCCAGGTACCAGGGCTCCAATACGTGTCTGGAGCTACTTTCTTCATAGCTTAAAAGCTGGTCTCTAGGGTGGGTGCAGATTGAGGTGGTAAAGTGGCCCTCAGGCCTTGCCTTATCCCTAGAGTGCCAGAGCAACACAACCATTCGTGGCTCTCCTATACCAGCAAGAACCTTCCACATACTTTACCCTTCCAACTCCGCTTTGCTGCCTGCTGCCCTCGGAAACACAGCAAGGAATTAATTTCCCCTATTGTGGTCAATATAGGAAATGGATAGGGAATTATGCCTTGAACCTTTGCTAAGATAGAGAGCCAAACGCCTGTCAGACAATCGAGACGCAAGCCCAGGATGACAAATGTGTGGGTTTTTTTGTTTTGTTTTAAGCACTTTGAGCAAAGTTGCCCTCTAGGGCATCGCTCTGGAGCTTTACACCCCCTGTGCC
>JAUBOD010000893.1:77497-94313 GCA_032353885.1 Nothura maculosa | reverse complement strand
TCCAAGTGGCGGCGTTCCAGTCGGGCCGTCTGGAATGGGGCTGCTGGAAATGAGACGCGATGACCGCAGGCTGGGCTTGGACTGAAGGAGAGGCTTGGACTGATGTGTCACCTCCCTCCCACGCATGTTTTAATCTCCACCGGGATGTGTGCGGCACGGAGCACTTCTCCCCCTCTCTGGATCTGCCTGGGAGGAAAAGGCCTTTATAACTTGTCCACTGATCCTTTTCCACATAGGGGCTTTGGAGGACACTCTGAGACCAATCCCACCCCTCCAAAACACCAAAACTCTACTTCTAAACCCCAGTTTAGAGACAAATACTCACGTTCTTGTCTCGGTCCTCGCTGGGTTCCCCCGGAGCGAGCTCTCCAATGAGCAAGGGCTTGAGAAACTTCCGCACCAAGGTGGGATTGATGTGAAACGCTTGGAATGCATCCTGGAATAGAAACAGGAGTAACCGGGGGAAATCCAGGAGCTGGTTGGTCCCTACCCATCCCCATCCTGTCCATCTCCAGCACTTCTTCTCTGCAGCAGCTTCTCCTGTTATTCCGGGTGCACGATGCAGGGCTCCTGCCTCTCTCCTTGCTGCAGTTTAGCACTAGTAGGGGCTGCTAAAACTGGTGAGATTTGGGGTACCCTCTAAACACACGGCGAAGAGGCACCTCAAGACAGTTCCTAAGCAACTAAATACCCAAATCCTGTTTATTCCTTTGGAAGGTAGACAGAAAGGAATTTGTACAAATCCCCATGGTGATATAAACACCCTTTGAAGGCTGCTGCCTGGAGGCAATTTGAGAGAGCGGACTGAGTTTTGTTTTCATATGATGTGTGGCTTGGTGTTCATCTGTGGTGCAGGCCAGGAAGGAATGGACTATGTTCACCCAGTGTTGGGGATAGCTGAGGAATTTCCACAGATGAAGACGGAGGGATCAAAATGACAAAGAGAAATGAGCAAAGACCCAGCTCATCTAGGGGAACGTGTTGATGGTTTTTATTTTTTTTTGCTATAAAATGAACAGCTGAATGCTATCTTGGCTCCTCTGTTAGCAGATATTACACGGGTAATTCCAGCCGCGTGATTTTCCTTGCAAATACAAGTAGAAATGTCTCTAGAAAGTCTCAAAGAAGCAAGCAATGACTTGGTTGTGCACCAGAACCTTAGGCAACTGCTACAAGGAGCTGCTATCAAAGCCTACTGGGGCAAAGACCCCAGTCTAAACAGCTCCTAAACCGAACAAGCAGCTTTAATCCCTCGCCTGAAACACGTTACATAGATTAGCAGCTGTGAAGAGCTGCTGATTAGCAGGACAGGCCATGAGGCTTCTTGTGGTTTCCACTGCTCTGTGCGGCACAGCAGCTTGTCCCTGTCACCCGCTCATGAATCCCTTGGGACGCTGCTTCCCTCTGTGCCTGGACTACTGCGTGTGCTGCACTCTGGTCTCCCAAACACCTGATAAAAGACAGAGGGGGTTTGTTAGGTTTCGGCTGCAGAGTCCACCGAATCGCACCACTGTGAAATAAACCCCACGAAATAAACCCCACTGTGAAATAAAACCCGTGAGCATGTGTCCTTGCAGCTGGGAAAGCAGGAAATCCTGCTGGAATAACGTTTTTCTTCTGTATGCCCAAGGCTGAGAGCTTTTTCCCCACTGAAGTGCTGCGCCCTGCCTTGGGGTGCTTCGATCCCATATCCCTGTGTTTTAGTCCCCTTCCGTCTCCTTGTTGAAATCTTTGTATTATTCCATTTAGGACAAAATGAAGCCAACTCTGCTCTTGCCTATTGCTCTCAACAGGAAGAGCAGGCTAGAAAGTGCTGCCGTGTCCAGCTGGCCCTCCTGGGAGCTTTCTTCCAAGAAAAGGCTAGTTCTTGTGGTTTAAAAAAGAAAAGCAAGCAAGAAAACCAAACAACCGGCTTGGTTCCAAAGTCCTGCAAAATCAATAGAAACTTCAGTCTGACACCAGGACTTCAGCTGGAGCTTTGCTGTGGGAGACGTATGGGAAGGGGGAAAAAGAAGGGAGCTGATCTGTCATTGAATTGGAGGTTATGGAACTGGCTTTGCTGAGGTTTCTGCCCGTATCACCCTCTCTGCTGTTCTCCTTGCAGTCCTAATGGATTAAAGGCCTCAAGGGATTGACAAAATAAGGCTGTGGGCAGCGTATGGATTATACTAGTGCCTCCAGCACTAGTTCTGCCCTTGGTCCAAAGACAAGCAGGGTGTTGTGGATGTTTCACTGCAACTTGAGGTCTCACTGCTGGTCACCTTCCCTGGTGCTGTTGGCAGAGAGTGAGAAAGGGAAAGAAGGTAGATCAGAATGAGTGGGGAGGTGAGGAAGGTAGATCAGAATGAGTGGGGAGGTATCTGCTGGTGCCTGCTGCAAGGCTGTGCCAACGTGGGGGGAATGTTTGAAGGGGAAATCGGGCTGAGAGGAAAAGAAAGGGGCAGGATGCTGACCATATTCCAAAATGTTGACTCAGTGTTTGAAATTGGCTCCAAAATGTATGTGAAAAAATGAGTTCTTGGAAACCCGGCTAGCCACCACGCTGTCTCAGTGATGGAGATAGCTCTTTCTGATTCCTGTGGAATTAAGTGAGGGACAACCCAACTGCAGCTCTTGCCCATCAGTGGATCTAAAGCTACGGCGGCAAAGGAGGAGCTTTCTAGCTCAGTACTTCCCATGCATCCTGCATCTCCTCAACTAACAGGTCCTGAGCGCCGAGTACCTGCCCGATAGCTGTGATTGTCCTCAGTGGAGGAGATGGAGTGAAAAAGGTGGGAGAAAATCCCCTCTGATTTGAAGGATGGTCCCCATGGAAGGACAAGCTGCCGAGCTTCCCCCTGCACGTGCTCCAGCCTAGGATGACAACCCCACAAGGGATACGAGCCATCCGAGAACTAGGGATGTAAACCACGCTGAACTACGTTTCCAATCACTCCCCGTGCGCTCTCCCAGCTGGGCCATCCTGCAGCGCCGAATGAATCTTGGCAGGGTTGAGCCCAGCCTTGCTAGCCCTGAATGAGCCCGGGACACTCATTTTCCTGGCAGTAAAATGTTCTTTGCCGCAGGGGAGCTGGCAAACGGACATCAATTCCCTTTCAGGTCAGCGAGGGCTGGACAACCTCGGAGCACTCGCAGGCTGGGCTGCCGTGGTGTTTCCATCCCCCTTGCAAAGATGGGAGGCAAACATAGGACCAAAACATCCTTTGATTCCTAGAGTAAGTTTTGGAATTTAATGCTGGAGGATGGGCACGCTAACAACCCCTCTGGTTTCTGCTTCAACCACTTGCTTTCAACAGGCAAAGGGAAAACCCGACGCGTTCCCTTCTTTTGGGTGGGAAAAGCTGCTCATTCCGCGCTTCCCTGGGAAGGGGGGCAGGAACCTGGGAATTGATCACAGCACTTTACGGAGAACGAAGGCGGGTGACCACAGAGCTGGAGCCTGCAAGCGAATGCACCGGGGTGGGAAGCGCCAGCAGCGCCTGCTCCCGAGCCCTGCGCGCTCCCGTTTCCCTCGGGACTCCGGCAGTGCTGGAGAGCTCGGCGGTGGCTCCGCTTCCATCGCCCGCCCCGGGGTGCTCTGCACCTTCCCTCTGGATGCGCCTCGGCAGGAGGCGGCTTTGCAGGAAACCGCAGCGCAAACAGCAGCCCCGGGGGCGGGTTGTGCCCCTTGGGAGCGTCCGTCCTCCCGCTCTGCTCCCCTCCGGGCTGTGGAAACTCAGCCTTGGAAATGCAGCCCTCCGGGCTTGGAAACGGCTTCCAACCCTCCCGACGTGCAGGAGCAGCAGCAAGCGGCTCTTTTTTTTTTGGGGTTTCATTAGAAACCTGTAGCAAAAATCTCCAGGGAGTTCCCTCGTGGGAAAACCGAACTGCTGAAAAGCTCCTTGTTTCCACCCTCCCTCTTTGCAGAAGCAACTTGGAAACGGGCTCCCGCTTAACCCTTCCTTGCTGGGCAGAAGGCGTCCAACGGAGCAGGGAAAGCAGCACCCCAGGCCCCACGCCAACGCGGGACAAAGGCGGCGAGCTGGCTTGAGCAGAGCCAAGGCCACCTCTGCCACCTGCATCCATGGAGCCGGCCGCCAAGGACGGGCACCTGGAGGCTGCAGCGGTGAAACGGATGGGCAGGTGGGATGAGCGGGAGCTGGTGGCCAAGGGATGAGCGGGTGGGATATGGGGTGATGAGGAAGGTCCGGATGGGCACCTGGATGCTGCAGCGGCGAAAGGGACAGGCAGGTGGCATGAGCGGGAGCTGGTGGTGAAGGGATGAGTGGGTGGGATACGGGGCGATGAGGAAGGTCTGGATGGGCGTCTGGATGGGCATCTGGATGCTGCAGCAGTGAAAGGGACAGGCAGGTGGGATGAATGGGAGCTGGTGGCCAAGGGATGAGCGGGTGGGATATGGGGCGATGAGGAAGGTCCGGATGGGCACCTGGATGCTGCAGTGGCGAAAGGGATGAGCGGGTGGGATATGGGGCGATGAGGAAGGTCCGGATGGGCACCTGGATGCTGCAGCGGCGAAAGGGATGAGCGGGTGGGATATGGGGCGATGAGGAGGGCCCATCCGGCTCCCTTGGGGGTCAGCGGGCAGGCGGGCGGGCGGCGCGCGCCCCTTACCGTGGCGTCCTCGCCGGCGCAGTGGGCGAGCACGCGCTGGCCGCCGGGGTGCCGTCTCGCCCACTGCGTCACGTTGTACACCTTGCGCTCGATGACCAGCCACTTGTCCGTGCGCGCCGTGTGCTTCTGGATCTCCTCCCAGGTGTAGAAGCGGCGCGGCGCCGGCGGCGGCACCTCGCGCTCCGCCGCCTCCTCGCCCTTCTCCCCGCCTTTCCCCATGGGCTCGCCGGGCGCTCGCCACGCAGCGGGGAGCCGGGCAGCCCCTCGGGGGGGACGTGCGGCCGCCTCAGCAGCACCCGCGCGGCCGCCCCTCGGCCGGGCTCATGCCTTTGTCTGGCCGCGGCTCCGCGCTGCCCCCGCGGCCGCTCCGCCGCCCGCCCGCCCCGCCGCCAGGCTCGGCCCCTTCCTCCCTTCCTCCCCCCGCATCCCGCATCCTCCTCCCGCCCGTTGCCACGGCGATCAGCAGAGCCCCGGCGCCAATCGCGGCGCCGCCGCCGCCCGCCCGCCCGCTCCCATTGGCCCCGCCGCGATCTGCCGAAGGGAGAAGCCGGCGGCGCTCCAGGCGCGGGACGCGAACCCGCGGCCCCTGCTGCCGCTGCTGCCGCTGCTGCTGCTGCCCCGGGCAGGGGAACGGGGAGCGGGGGGAACAGGGAGCAGGGTGGGGGGCGCCTCCGCTCCACCTTCCTCGTCCCGCTCCCCTCCCCCGCGGCCCTTTTCCATCTGGATTTGGGCTCCTGCTTGGAAAAAAAAAAAAAAAAAAAGAGGAAAAAAAATAAAGCTTTTTTTTTGGCTTTTTCCCCATTTTCTCTCTTTCTCTTTCTCTTTTTCTCTCTCTTTTTCTCTCTCTTTCTCTCTCTCTCTCTCTTTCTCTCTCTCTTTCTTTCTTTCTTTCTTTCTCTTTCTCTCTCTTTCTCTCTTTCTCTCTCTCTGTTTCTCTCTCTCTCTCTCTCTTTCATTCTCACTCTTGTTCTCTCTCTCTTTCTCTCTTTCTCTCTCCCTTTCTCCCTTTCTCTCTCCCTTTCTCCCTTCCTCCCTCCTTCTCCTTTTCCCCCCTTTCTCCTTTCTTTTCCCTCCCTTTCTCCCTTTCTTTTTCTCTCCCTTTCCTTTCTTTTTCTCTCCTTTCCCTTTCTGTTCTTTCATTTTTTTCCTCCTTCCTGCCCCACTTCTCTTACTCCCCCATAGACACACTTCCATCTTCTCTCTGCCTCAAGTTAGCCTCCTTTTGCTCTTTTTCATCCTCTTAATTTTGGAACCCCATGGCTGCCAGGCTTAACAACTTAATTTTATTTGACGTCACTTTATTTATGTTTAATTTATTACAATTATTACAATTTATTACTATTATTACTACTGCTGTTACATTGGAGGGGCTCATACGCCCTGCTCAGATCTCTGGATCTCCCGCTCCGGGCGCTGCTTTCAGTGCCAGCCGGGACAGCGCCGCCTTTTCTGCACCCTGCGGCTCCCATACACAAACACTCTCCATGGTGCAGCTTGCGCAAGGTGGGAACAGCGGGAAGGTGCTCCCGCTGGCACCTTCCTCGCGCCCCAGGACATACGGAGCGGTTCCGCGGGACGCAGCCTTCCTGCTGCTGCGCATCCCTGTTGCTGCGGGCTGCTTCACGGAGGCTTTAGCATTAATTTCCATAATGACGCTGCCTCAGCCTAAACAGATTCCCTCGTGTGCTGTTCGGACGTGCTGGGGCGCAGGTTGCACCTGGCAGTTACAGCACAGGGGTGTTTTCCTGTTGCCACGACCAAATGCCAGGGCTGGGTCCTGCAATGGCCCTGCCAGGCAGGGCAAGGAGCCCATCTGGGTGCCCAGCAAATGCTTTAATGCACCTGGTTAAGTTGCTCTCGAACCACCCATTCCCACTTGGAGGAGGCAGCTTGCACATAACAAATGGGGCATCTCTGTGTGTGCCCCACGTTGTGCTCCTGCCCAGCCCCTGGCCATAATTCAGAGCATCTCTGCCTGCTGCCATGGGCTTGAAGGAGCTGAAGACCTAGAAACTTCTCATACAGGGTCCCTATGTGGGCTAGAGAAAGGGAGGATGATATGAAAGAACCTCTTATCCCCATGAGAAGCCCCTCACGCCAAGATCTGCTACAAGTTCCTGCTGTTCCCGACTAGTCTTAGGGCTGCACAGGGATGTTCAGCGCCGTATTCGGCAGCCCTTCCTGTGACGTGGGTGGTGAGGCAGGAACGAAAGGAATGTTTTCCTAAGGCTTGCTAGTTTTATTTGGTTCGGTTCAAAATAGCCCTCTGCCAAGGGTAACGACACACGTCAGACGAGATGCTACGTTAAGGTGGACCTGAAGCTTTGTAACCAAGTAACTAGAGACTTAGGTCTTGCACTCAGAGCCTTGCACTATGGGCTTCTGAAATGCTAATCTGTCTGGTTCCTCCTGGGTATTGATCACCATTGATACGTGAATCACTCCTTCTTGCTCTATTTTTTCACCCTTTGCCTTGTAGCTTTTATATTAAAAAAAAAAAGGAAGTTATTTTTCTTTTAGCTTTGGAGCCCAGTAGATAGCAGAGTGGATAGGTCATTTAAATATCCAGTATATATTACCCAGGAATATTCCTGCAGAAAGCTTAGCAAGTAACCACCATGCAAAGCCCTGGACAGAAATAACCTGCAGTGAGTTTGAGCAGATCTTGATGAAAAACCACCTGGTTCCTGGGAGGAAAAATGCCCTTGGGATCTCCTGCTCCACTGGGTGCCTGGGAGAGGGCATTCGTCTGGAAAACCCTTTGGCTTCTCTCCCTGGCTGGCCACTGAGAAGAGTTTCTACTTTCTTTCATTGAGCTTTCTCTCTCTCTTCCTTTTGGTTTTTTTTTGTTATTGTTTTTCCTCTAAATTTCCCTTCTAAATTAACTTGCAAATCAATATATGTAATCAATTACGGACCCTGATAAAAAAGGCTTTATGCATGGCACCCGTTCTAGCATTCCTGATGCACCATCCTCTGCAAAATCACTCTGCATGCAGAGCAAGCCCTTAATGGGGTGTCACTACAGCAGCTGTAGAGCAACCACACATCCTTCTAATTAGGAAATGAGAGGCAGGAGCTTATCAATTATTGTTGCACTACGAGAAATGAATAACTAGGGAATATATTTCGGTCTGTTTGTCTTCCTGTTCTTCTTCCTCTTTGGCCCCTCCATAAGGTACTGTTTGCTAAGTCCCTTGTCAATGCAAATGCAGCAAACCATTTCATAGAACACCTTTTGTTTTGTTCTCCTGGAAGGGCGCTCAGTGTTTGCTACGGAGCCCTGCCTAGTAGAAGGACTGCACGGAATTGAAGTGTTGCATTTGCACCGAAAAGACCTCAAATGCAACGAACTCAGAAATTAGGTTTCAAGGAACATAAGCCACGGTAAGAGGTCTGTACCTTGCCATGAACGTTAATCTCCTCCCTTATTTCAGCTCATTGCTTCTCCACCTTTTGCCCTCTGCAGTTCTTCTTATAAGATAGCCCCATCAAGGAAGGAACACAGAAAGAGATAACATCTCTGAATACGCTTTATTTTGGTGCAACTCCGGGACACCTGCATTTCCTTTCCCCCTTGATCCGCTTGGGTGATGTATTTGCTGACACTCTGTTTCTCTGCCCTTAGCTCCTCATTTTGCTGCCCATTCTTTGACTCTTCAGCCTGGAGCACTGACGACACGAGGCTTCTCACAGCGAACCTCAGCCTGCTCAAAGCTTCATTCAAGCTCTGAGGATTCCTTGTGCGGAAGGAAATCCCAAGGGAAATGAGCCTGGCAGCCGAATTCATGCTGAACAGCTCTGCGTTGCAATAGATTCCTGCTTTGATTTGTTGTCTCCCAAGCATTTCCCAGTGAGAAATCCGTGCCTAGTGAATTCAAGTGTTTTGGCAGTAGCTATCTGTCACCACTTACGTTTGCGGTGGTCCCTGAACTCCAAGCAGACTACAAACCTCAGCTTGAAAATCAATGCTCAGTACAAAGATTTATTATCTTTTTTTTAGATGTAATTTGTATTCTCTCTGTTGCAGGGATCCACCACAAAGTCAGATTTGAGGGAGGAATTGGATTTTGCAAACCCGTGGAAAAGTTTTGCTCCTTTAGTGTCCTCATTCAAGGCTGTGTCCTCTATTTCCACAAATGGCTTTAAAGCCATGATTTGGGGTGACCTTGTAGAGATAAAGATATAGATTATCTGTAACCCCGGTACAGTTTTATGGTCATAGTCCATCAGTGATGTGGATAGTAAAAGAAATGTATGAGGGTTACCAAAATTGGGCAGAGTTTTGTGTATAAAAAACTTGACCTTTCGGTCCACAGCAGCTCACACTTCAATATTGATACCTTAAAGTATTGGATTTAAGCAGAGCAGGCTATGTATGGATAGCTGCCCGAGAACTTTCTTTCTCAGGACAGATTATCCGGTTGAAAAGCAGGTGTATTTTGGATGGATATAAAGTCAGCATTGAACTTTTCATCTGATGTTCACATAGATAACTGTGGAAAAACATTGCTGAAAGAAGCCTATCAATAAAGGCAGCGCTATCACCCTTATGCAACTCGCTCTGCGCTGCTGTCAAGGCTTTGTGTGGCCGCTGCTCTGGGTTTCACTGAGCTCCTGGGGCACGAAACAGCTGGGGCAGCAAGAAGAGAAGTGACTCTGTGCGGGGGCCAACTAGGTGAAAGGCTGCACTTGTTGCATGGAGTGGCTCAAAGAGCACAAAGAGCCTGTGTGAGGGACACGGAGGCCTGGGGATTAATGGGGTAGGCAGGAGAAGGGAGGGAAGGAAAAAGAAAGGAGGGTGGGAAATGCAGCAGGGAGGAAAGTGCAGAAAAGGAGTGCACAGCCAAAGAGATTTTGTACAAGGAGTGTGTAGAAACGCAGCTTTACAAGCCAGCCTAAGTGAAGGGTGTCTTGCTGGGGCAAATGGGCCGTTGTGGCTCCAGAGAGGCAGTTTGGGTAGCTGCCTGCTGTATCGTGTGCTCATTTATTGATATATAGGAAAAACAAAAAAATGTGTTCCTGATGAAATGCTTATAAAAAAAAAATAGTAGGAAGACAATTATTGCATTTTTATCCCTTTAACTTTTATGTAGGAGTTGGTGACACCAGATAAGATTCTTCAAATGTGCCTTTTGGAGAGGACTGGAAGCCCCATCGATACCTGCGGGATGACTTTTATAGTGTCCTACTAGTATCCTTGAAGTGTCTATAAATGTGTATTTCTGGTTTTATATTTTTTCATTAGAGTGCAAAGGAGAGGGAGAGAAGATGATTCCTCCTGGCTTTGTGGCCTGGTGCTGATGGCTGCTTTCAATGCCCATCCACATAGCTGTCCAGGTAGACGTTTAGGTGAACTCGTGCTCTCTAGTGCTCATGTCTGTTTACTCATAATCCCACTTTGCCTTATTCAGGGTGTGCCCAGTGTGATCCAGGGGGAAATGGCTCCCACCTGGGGAAAGAAGCCCCGCTAGAGCCATAGGTGAGGCAACTGAGTGGTCTTTGCGGCCTCACAGTAATGAGAGGCCTCACATCAACTTCATCCCGCAGGTGCTGGCCCAAGCTCTTCCCAAAATACATTTGTGCTGCCTGAGAAGGAATCACTTAATGGTGTTGAGGAGGAAATCATGCTTGGCTGTCGCCACTGAAGCATGGTAGGGAATTCCTTCTCAGAGGACCAGGGAAGGGAGTCAAGCAAGGATCAGGGAAGGGAGTCAAGCAGACGGATGCCCAAGGCCCCACAGCAGTGAGCTGTGGTTTCTCCAGAGGAGCTGCTCTCTATAATTTCATTTATGAAGCCTGCAGCTTTAGCTCGGGCTTTTCAGGGCGGAGTTTTGCTCTCTGGAAGAAAAGAAAAATAGTAATGGGTGTCATGAGATGTCAAGGCCCTGCTCAAGAAGGAAGAACTGCACTATCCTTGAACGTTTCACGACTCCTTGTAACCCCTTCTCCTCGCTCTCTCCCCACCCAAAAAATCCTTTTGCCTTTTTCAAGTGCAGGAAAGATTTTTTCCCTCATGAACTTAAAATGTATGTGCGAATAAGGAAATTTAGCATGTTGATGCCATTTCTCTATCCCCCTTGCTCTGCAGTCACACTAAATGCCTGTTTTGAATTAATAATGAAATCCCTGGCTAAAAATAAAATCTCCAGCCTTCTTGTCACCTGGGAAGCAGTTGGGGAATACTGCTTGCCATTTACAAAGTGCCTTAGGCATCTTAAGCTGCTGCACCTCTTGCTTTCACCACAACATGAAGCCCATGAGAAATCCAGCTTGTTAAGACTATTGCTTCTTAGTGACAGCGATCCCAGTTCAGAATCGCTGCTAATATTTATCATGGCTGTTGTCTTATCACGGCCTTCTGTTCTCCCAAACACCCCTACCCTATCTTTTCCCTTGTGCTTTGATTTAAAGTTCATTAAGGACAGGTATTTAGCTACAGGTACAGAAAGACGTGTGGAAGAAATGTGGTATGGAATAAGCAATGTTAAAGGATGGTTGTGCAAGGAACCCCCAGCAAAGATTTCTGCTGTTTGTAGTCTATCTGTCTTTTTTATTTTTAGCCTATAAAAAAGGAAAATACAAATCAGGAAATGGCTAGGTTAAATGGTTCAAGTTCCTCCATAAAGAGGAAGTATTAGAACCTATCGGTTTTAGCCTAGCAGAGACCTCGAAAACAAAAGAGTAATTCCAGGTCAAAACCAGAGATGCGAAAAAAGCAAGACACTAACTTGAGACTATAAAGCAGAATATATCCTAAGAGCACTAGTGCATTATGTCTGAGTTGAGGCCATGGGCTTTTCCAAAGCATATGTTTTACTCAAATCCTACTGTCTGTGGTTAATAAATGGATGAATTTCTGTTTCTCATCACGTAGATCACTAGAGCATTAAAGGTCCTCTGAATTTCAAAATCTCCAGAAGGGAATGTGATTGATATGATCATCCTAGAATCGCAGTCAAATCTTCTTTACATTTCCACAGCTTTGAGTTCAACTCAAATCAGAAAAAAAAAACACCAATCCAAAAACATAGTTTGTCACGCAGAATTTTCCAGATATTCTGTACAGTGCTTCCCCTTCTGTAGCTCATGATCGTGCACTGCTGGAGCTGGCTAATGGTCACTGAGTTCACATATTTTAATATTCTTTGAAATGAAGACAAGAGTCCTTCAAAGGCGCCTGTGACATTAACCCTCGACATATTCTGCAGTTCATAAGAGATTTGGCCACGCTTTTCTTCTGGTCACGGGACCCTGGCTGAGAGCTGAGCAGCTTCAGAATCCAAGCAAGCAAGTAAAGGAGCAAAATAGAGCCCAACAGAAACTCCCATTGTGCCGCTGCTGCTGGCAGGAATTTCACATTCCACCATGGGTCCGGGATTGGCCACGTGGGATTAGCAGGGCCGGGGCGCAGGACGGCCCGAATGCCAAGGAGCACATGTGCCTTATTTATTGAAGGAAATTGCGAGCACTGCAACTGGTTGGTTGGGACAGGGACTGGGGGAGAAGGAGCGAGAGTGGCCTTTGGTGAGGATAATCTCATTGCAGTGATTTATAATGAAATCGGCCAAATCTGCCTTTTGTCTTCCCTTTAGCAGCTGCTGGCACTGGTGGCTTCCTTCATCCTCTCGTTCCTCAGGCTTCACAATGAGATGCTTGGAAATCACTACCTTCCCCCACTCCCTTACTAATCTCAGGCTCAAATTCGAGTTGTGCAGGATGAAAACGTTGCCTATTTTTATCTCTCCTCCTTTATCCTTACATAGACTGATTCCCGGTTGCTTTTTCTGGCAAGGAGCAGTAAACTCCTCCCAAATCACTATCTCTATCCACACTGCAATATATTCCTTCCTTCCCTCTGCTTTGTACAATAGCTACATCTACATATTTAAGTCTGGTTTCTTTTCAGTGCAGCTCTAGACCAAACACTCCAGGCGGTTTATGTGGGCTGTGGAAACACACCTTATAGGCAAACCCAAGCATTTAACATTGGCATAACTGAGGTGTTAGCTCACCAAGCGAAGTTATCATTACAGTTATCCAGTACGAGCAGCTCTAGTCCAAATTATCCAGTCGCTATAGCTCATTCCCAATAATCCTATAGTTACTATTCTGCTGCCTAGCCTATTTCCTTTTATTACCCTCATCCTCCCAATGCTCCTATGACTCCTAAAACTGGGAAATGAGTGGTGTTATAGCGTATTGCATGAGCTTAAAACCCTTCCCTGGGAGTGATATGATGCTCAAGTTGGTAATTTCCTCCTGTGCTGGCTTCCTCACAGCAGCTGTTTTAATTGCATTGGCTCCAGGCTGCATCTGGTACACCCTGTTTTTCATTCCATCCCGCTCTGCAGTGGGATGCTAATGTATTCTCCCTTGACTCCTTGATCCTATCCTTGGCCCTCAGCATGTGCCTTGGGTCCTTATCCTTCTTTCTGCTGAGCAAAAGACAAGAACTCTCCTTGCTACCAATATTTTCTTTTCTGCATTGGTAAATTTCCCTTCAAAATCTCCCAGTTTCTGCAGGTTCGGTCCCCACCAATCCATCTGTTACCCTCACTTGTTTTTCCCCTGGTGCGAGCTGCTAAGGCAAAGCTCGCAAGGCTTCCAATCCATCGCTTCTCCTTCTCCCAATGGTTTGGTCACCACCCCACCAGGGGTATTTAGTGACCCCCTTGTCACACAGGTGGCTTTGATGTCTGAAACTTTGTCACAGGCAAATCAGGGGGTGGCATAAGGGTTTTTATGTTCTCTCCTCTGGCTTTGAGATGCCCTCAGGTGGTCAAAATCTTGGGTTGGTGAAGCCAAGTCACGGACGGATCATGAGAACAGGGAGAACTGGGAATGTTGGAGGAAGAGCAAGAGGCCAGAGGCCTGAAATGGAGCAAAGCTGTTGGAAAAGCAGAGAGGTCACGTTTGCTTCTGCCTAGTCAATGACTCTACGACAGAAAATGTCTGTCTGTTAATGCAGGTCCTCACAGCTGGATGCAGGATGGCGGGGAGTGTATAAGGGCAGCTGGTTTTGCCCTGCGGCCTTTATCACAAAGACCTCCTTCTTGCCCGTGTGAGGCCCATTGAGATCCCGAGCACAGCAAGTGCAGGAGGCCCGACCACTGTTGACAAACAGCAGCTTGTGGAGCAGCCCCTGAGCTCCAGCAGGACACTGAACCTTTCACTGCTTCGAGCTGGGTGATTCAAGTGGCCTCCGGGGTGTCTGATGTTGCTCAAATCCTTACAGAAGGAAAAGAAAACCAAGTAAAGGTTTAGTATGGAAGAAACATGGGGCATATTCCCCAGATGTGTCCTAAAAGTCCATTAATAAGGAGTCAACCCCCTGTTTTAGCTTTTGGCTCTGCTGAAGTGAGAGAATGAGAGGAGCCACATGAGGATCATGAAGAAATGCGGTGTTTTTTTCAGACTCTGGTGCTTTCTGACTATTGCTAAAAATCCCTTAAAAATATAATGTTAATTTTTTTTAAGTACTAAATGTTATTCATGAATATCTTTTATGGTTGTTTGTGAGATGATCAGCTTTCAAAGTACAAGGAATTTTTTATTTTCGCTGCTGATATCAGGAGATAAACTTTTCCTGCATGGATGGCTGTGCAAACAGGCCTGGGATGCTGTACCCCTGGCCTTAACTTCGGATAAAGGAAAGGAAACGGGGAAAAAGAGATGTCTGATCCAGTGTTTTATAGGCATCCTATGGAAAATCCTATAGGGAACTTGGTGTCATGGTAGGAGATGCTCAGAGGTGGGAGGGATCTGGGTTTCTATGGCGACGTTCAGCAGAACTGGGTCAGGTTTGCAGGTGTGCAGAAAAATGAAGCGAGGAAATGGGGAATTGTGGCCGCGCCTCTGGAAAGGGAACCCTGCTGCCGGGAAAACTAGCTGCTCCGGGCCAGGTGAGAGCCCAATGCAGGGATGGGGCATTTCAATGTCTGTTCCTCATTGGCGTGGAGTCCCATGGCCCTGTGGTTTAGTGTAGAATCACTTCTGTAGATATAATTTGCACTATATTGTGTATACTATGCTATAGTGTGATATATTCACACTCTATATATGTATATACATATATATAGTATACATAGTATATAGTATACATCACACTATATATATGTATATTCACACTATATATATATATTCACACTATGTATATAGTGTTATGTAGATGAGGAGGGTGCAATGGGGAGAGGGCCGGAGGTGCCCAGTGAATGCCAGGAAAAAACCCTGTTGGCTGGGAGGGCTACAGAGCCCGGGAGCCTGGAGAGATGTGAGACCCCTTCCTTGGGGATACTCAGGGAACGTATGGATGTGATCCTGCGCTGGGATGTGAGCTGGTGCTTGGATATGATTCTGTGCCTGGATGTGATTCGGTGCCTGTATATGATGCTGGGCTTGGATGTTATCCTGTGCCTGGGTATGACCTGGGGCCAGGACACGATCCTGTGCCGGGATGTGACCTGGTGTGAGGACATGATCCTGTGCCTGGATGCAATCTGGTGTCTGGGTATGATCCTGCGCCAGGACATGATTCTGTACCTGAATGTGATCCTGTGTCAGGACACAATCCTGTGCCTGGACATGATCTTGTGCTGGGACACAATCCTGTGCCAGGACACGATCCTGTGCCTGGATGTGATCCTGTGTCAGGACATGATCGTGTACCTGGATGTTGTCCTGTGCCAGGACACAATCCTGTCCCTGGACATGATCCTGTGCTGGAACATGATCCAGTGCCAGGACACAATCCTGTGCCTGGACGTGATCTTGTGCTGGGACATGGTTCTGTGCCAGGAGATGATCTTGTTTCCTGGACACGATCCTGTGCTGGGACATGATCCAGTGCCGGGACATGAGCTGATGCCTGGACACGATCCTGCACCAGGACACGATCCTGCACCAGGACTCAATCCTGTCCCTGGACACGATCCTGCACCAGGACTCGATCCTGTCCTGGGACACGATCCTGTACCAGGACTCGATCCTGTCCCAGGACTCGATCCTGCACCAGGACTCGATCCTGTGCCGGGACGCGACGTGGTGCCTGGACACAATCCTATCCCTGGAAACCATCCTGCACCAGGACTCGATCCTGCACCAGGACATGATCCTCTCCCTGGACACGATCCTGCACCAGGACATGGGTCCAAGGACCCGAGGACCCCGCAGGCCGCGGACCCCCTCAGGCCGCCGCCTCCCTCCTCCGCCCCGACGGCAGCGCCGGGCAGCGGCAGCAGCAGCAGCAGCAGCAGCAGCAGCGGGGCGGGTCCCCGCGCGGGCGGCACCCAATGGGCGCGCGCCCTCAGCGCAGGGGGCGGCGCCGGCGGGCTCAGCGGGCCAATGGGCGCGGCGGGCGAGTGGCGCCGGCTCGCGCATGAAGGCGGCCGGAGGAGCGGGCGCGCGCGGGGCCAGCGCCAGCCATGGAGGAGGGCGCGGAGCCGCCGCCGCCGCGGCGCCGCTTCACGTGGGCCGAGTTGTCGCTGCGCACGGGCCGCGGGCCGCGCCACGAGCCCGAGCAGCCCGAGCGCTGGCTCGTCATCGACAGGAAGGTCTACGACGTGAGCCGCTTCTACCGGCGGCACCCGGGCGGCGCGCGCGTCATCAGCCACTACGCGGGGCAGGACGCCACGGTGAGGGGCGGCGCGCGTGGGGAACCCCCATCGTCCCCGGCCGTGGGGGGGCTGCGGGCTCGACGTGGCGCCCGCTCCGTGGCGGGAGGAAGGGATGGAGCGGGCATCGCTTTGGTGCCGGGGCGGCCCCGGGGACACGCGCGGAGCGGCCGGCGGCACCGCCGGGATCCGGGAGCTCCGCGTCCCGCCGCCTCCGTGCGCGCGGATGCTCCCGGGCGCTGACGAAGGGGAAAAAGGGGGAAAAAAGGGAAAAAGAAAAAAGGGAAAAAAAAAGGGGGGGGGGGAAGAGGAAAAAAAAGGGGAAAAAGGGAAAGAAAAAAAAAGGGAAAAAAAAAAGACACAAGCGGAACGATGGAGAGCGAGGAAGGAGCCTCCTCCCGGCGGAGCCGCCGCTTCCCGGGAGGCTCCTCGGGGCCTCCGCGGCCGCCGGCGCCGCGATTGGTGCAGGCGCCGTGGAGCCACCCGCAGGACACGGCCCACGGGCGCCCCCCGCGGGCTCCCCCCGCGCCCTTCCCTTCCCTTCCCTTCCCTTCCCTTCCCTTCCCTTCCCTTCCCTTCCCTTCCCTTCCCTT
>JAUBOD010000893.1:67269-77397 GCA_032353885.1 Nothura maculosa | reverse complement strand
TCCCTTCCCTTCCCTTCCCTTCCCTTCCCTTCCCTTCCCTTCCCTTCCCTTCCCTTCCCTTCCCTTCCCTTCCCTCCAGAACCAGTTGGAAACCCATTTTTTTCCCCTTTTTTTAACCCCCTTTCTTAGCCCTTTTTAAGGATGGCTCATTAGAAACCCTGGTAGGGATGAGCCAGGGTTTGCAGAGCTGAACCCACTGCAGCAGCAGGAGAGAGAAAGGAAAAGCGCCCTCCAGCCGAGGGAGACGGTAAAGGATCCGCTGAGGTCCAAAACCGGCAGGAAATAAATGGGAAATCAGTGGGAATTAGATACGAAATTGCCCTGGGTGCTCAGGGAGGCTGGACTTGAGTAGAGAGATAGAATCTAAACATAACGATAGCAATCGCAGCTGCTGACGTCATCTGCAGATAATCTTTCATGTTATGAACAAGGTGGTAAGATCCATGGCCAAAGAAAACAGAGGAAAGGGTCGGATCTCTCCGGCTCTGCTGGTTGGATTCCTTCCCGCTGAGGCCGGGATGTCAGGAAATCTCTTTCCTTTACAGCCCACTCAGTGTGGTTCTCCTGCTGAGCCCTGTCTGTGTTTCAGGATCCGTTCGTAGCCTTCCATCTGGACAAGGCGCTGGTGAGCAAGCACTTGAGGCCGCTCCTTATCGGGGAGCTGGCACCGGATGAGCCCAGCTTTGAGCCCAGCAAGAACGTAAGTGACACTTGATGCCTTGGTTGGAACCGGGCTACTCTCCTGGTGGCACCAGAATTTCCTGCCAGGAAGGTGAAGGATGCCCTGGAACCGCCTTGTCAGGCTGGAGCTTTTCCTTGACTTCGCATTGTCACTAGTTTGGGTTTTTAGGGCCCCTTGGGCACTTGTTCTGCAGCTTTCCCTATTTAGGTTGGGCCTAGGGCGTCGCACCCGGGCAAGGAGCAACAAAGCTGGCCACAATTTCTCTTTCCAAAAGCAGCACCTGTCACCTGTGGGTGGGAGTCATGAGGGTAAATACAGCCAGCTAAAGAAAATCTTGGATGCCACAAGGTTATTTGCCCCCTTGGGGACCATAATGTCCCCATTTAGAAGTGGATTTGCTTCTAAACGCCCCTCAGCTTTCCCCTCTTGCCACTGCAGCCCCTTCAGAGGGGAAACGGAGCTTCCCCTATCATCACTTATTATTATTTCTCATTAGTTATTATTATTTCTCAGTAGGTGTCATTATTGGAGCAGTAAATACACAGGTTTGTGTCTCCCCACAGAAAAGGCTGGTCGAGGACTTCCGCGAGCTGCGCGCCACGGTGGAGCGGATGGGGCTTCTCACCCCCAACCGGGCGTTCTTCCTGCTGCACCTCTGCCACATCCTGCTGCTGGACGTGGCCGCCTGGCTCAACCTCTGGTACTTCGGAGCCTCCACGGTGCCTTTCCTCTTCTCCGCGGTGCTGCTGGGCGTCGTGCAGGTGGGCAAGCTCCGGCAAAGGCGGTAAAAGGAAGCCCCAAAGTTGCTCTCTGGGATTTAGGCTGTTGCTTTTTCCCATGGTCCTCCCTAGTCTGGGTCTTCTCCACCTCCTGGAAACCATGCGGTGCTTCCTGTACTTCCAAGGCACTGTGTTCCCATGGGAACATGGTGGCTTAGCAGACCCAGCAGCTCTGAAAGGCCCGGCTTTTTTTCCTGTGATCTCCCTGGAATTACAAGTACTCCTTAAAGGACACTTTGTTGCAGGGTTTTGGCACCATTTGTGGGAGAAGAAACGCTCCATTTCTTAGCGCTGTGACTTTTTTTTGTGACTTTTTTTCTTGTTTTTTTTCTCTCCATGAAGACAACCATTGCAGACTAGCAGTCATTAGGCTAAGTCTGGACATTCGTATGACCTGGTTATGATTTTTTTGCAGTGGACACTGGTAGTGGAAATAGTTCTGTGCAACAGCAGAATGTGCTGCTGCTCGCTGCGGGTGTGTGGTGGGGATATGTTCTATTCTGTTATTCTTTTCCCTTCCAGGCCCAGGCTGGCTGGCTCCAGCACGACTTCGGACACCTCTCCGTCTTCAGGAGCTCCAGATGGAACCACTGGGTCCACAAGTTTGTGATTGGCCACCTGAAGGTGAGTGGTAGGAGTGGAGTGTGGCAGCCAGAGCCCAACGAGGGAGACTTTGCAGCCCCCAATAATCTCCTCAGGAGAAGGAAGGGAAAGCAGTGGAGCTGCTAGAGAGGCAGGACTAAGACCCAACTCCTTTTGGTCCCTGTGTTTTTGCAGGGAGCACCAGCCAGCTGGTGGAACCACCTCCACTTCCAGCACCACGCTAAGCCCAACTGCTTCCGGAAGGACCCCGACATTAACATGCACCCTCTGTTCTTTGCCTTGGGAAAAACACTTTCCGTGGAGGTGAGTCCTGGGGGAGTCTGGAGAGGTTACAGGTTGAGGATGAAAATACAGAGAATTGGGAGCCTTGTGACCAGCATAAGTCATAATATGGTTAGCGAGTTGCCTCAGTATTTCAGGAATTTTTCCAAAGTGCTGCTTGGTTTTAGTGCCCTTTGCAAAAAAAAAGAAGAAACAAGATCCTGATGTGTCACCAGCTTCCACATGCTTAATGTTGTGAGAGGTTTTTGTTTAGTTTTATGTTTTCTTGCCCTCATAAGATCTTGCCATGGATTGAAATTTTTCAAATTTATTCTGAAGGTTAAAAAAAATCCTAAAACAAACAGAACAAATAACACTTCTTTCTATAAAGCTGGAATTACACCTAGAGAATGTCCTGTATATCGTAACAAACACTGTTTAAGTTGACCTGCTGTCTTATAGAATGCCATTGTACCTTTCACGAGCCCCTGCTATTCCTCAGTAATACTGCTGAGGTTCTCGCATTCTTCAATTTTTCATTGAACATTTTTGCTATGTTTGAAAATAAGATTTATCTCAGTTAGATGCTTAGCCTTTCAAAGCTTAGGAGGTGTCCAAGTGGTTGTTTCTGTGACAGAGTAGGTAGGAGTGGGTCTTCTTATCTCTCCTTGAGACGTGAGTAGCTCGCTTCTTTTTACAGCTTGGTGTGAAGAAGAAGAAATTCATGCCTTACAACCACCAGCACAAGTACTTCTTCATCAGTAAGTAACCCTACCCTTGTGCAGTGCTGTGGCCAGCATCTGCTCAGCCCTCTCCTCCTCTGTTTCATCTCACTTCAGCAATAAACACCTCTGCAATCCCTTTCTTTCCCCTCCAGTTGGTCCCCCAGCTCTGCTGCCCCTTTACTTCCAGTGGTACATCTTCTACTTCGTGGTGCAAAGGAAGCAGTGGGCGGTAAGTGAGCTCCGTTTGGACAACGAAGTCTTCTTAGGGATTTGTGGATGTGTGTCCGTGCTGGAAATGGAGCAGCATTGGGAGAAACGCGGAGGACACATCTCCAAAAAAGATGCATTCACGCTGGTAACAAAAGGTGTTACCTTTTGTTTTGCCCAAGACCTTTTGTTTTGGGTGGGTTAATCCCACCCAATCCAATGGTGGGTTTATAAGGTCCCGTTTTTCATAGTCCTCCACTCCAGTGTTAAGTATCACCTGCAGATTCTCATGATCCAGTTCCTTGCAAGAACCTGCTGTTGCCCATAGCAAAGGTCTTGCCCTACCTACCTGCTGGAAGAGAGCAGGTAGATGTTGCCCCTTCATGCTCTTGTGCCTCTCTTTGTAGCTGAAGTCCAACCCCTGCAGCAGTTCCATGGAGCAAGGGGAAACACAGTGACTTCCAGAGCTGTTAGGAAGAGAGTTAGCTTGGGGAAAATACAGAACCATCATCATGGGGAAAATGAGAGACCACAGGAAACATGAAGAGCAAAGAGGATGAGATGGAGATAAATTAGAGCACTTCATCCCATTCACTGGCTAGGTTTCTGCTTTCTGCACTGCTTTCCTTCTCTTCAGACAAAATCAGACAAAACGTGGTGCTTCAGAGATGTCCTCTCTTGTGTTTGGCCCAAGTTGGGCTCTTAAGACACGAGATAACTCAAATGCACAGGGATGGGCAGAGATTGCATGTGATGGGGAGGAAAATTACCACAAATTGATACTATGGGGGTTACTTTTAAAGGGAATCCACATACAGAGGATAGTAAATTTGGGAGGCACTAATTCTTCTTTTTGATTGAGTCTTATCTGTTCCCTACATTACAGGACCTGGCCTGGATGCTGACCTTCTACATCCGATTCTTTCTCACCTACTTGCCCTTACTGGGGGTGAAAGGTCTCCTGGGGCTTTTTCTGTTAGTCAGGTATCATTCCAATTATAATTCCTCCAATTCCTCTGCCTGTTTCTCTTTGATCCTTCATGCCAACTCTTCCGCAGCATCCCGGTTATCCTTCCCATCTGCTCCCTATTCTTCTATATCATTATGCCTTATGGCAAAAGAGAGACTTTCTCTGTCAGGGAGACTCCTGGTGTTTGTTTTGTCAAGTGACAACTAACTCGATGAGTGTTTTGTACTTCTTGTTCCGGGAGAGGTGCAGGGTCACTGATGGTTTGGTGTGTGTTTGCATGCACAGGCTCATCGAGAGTAACTGGTTTGTCTGGGTGACACAAATGAACCACATCCCGATGCACATCGATTACGATAAGAATGTGGACTGGTTCTCTACCCAGGTAAGACCCTTCTCTTTCAAAAAGCTGTGACTGAGTGGGATGAGTTGTAGGTCCGGGTACACAGTGCCCAAGACAGCCGATCACAGAAATGATGGGAACTGAGAGAGGAAAATCGAGTCTCTCTGAAATGATGGAGAGCAAAGAGAGCAGGTGCAGGAGTGTTACCCTGATGATCATTTAATTGCAGCATGGCCTTTTGTATTGACTGCATCCTGTACCTCTTGGAGTTGCTGTCTTCAGCCAGAAGGCAGGTGCTAGTAAGGAGCTGGTGCTTGTTCACCATCATCTTCAACAAGTGCAAAGGAAGGCGTGTTCCTAGGACAACACTTACATTGGTTTTGTTTCATTTTCCCTCAGCTCCAGGCAACCTGTAACGTTCATCACTCCTTATTCAATGATTGGTTTAGTGGACACCTGAACTTCCAGATTGAACACCAGTGAGTTGAAGCCTGGGATGAGGAAGTAAAGGGAATTTCAAGGAGGGCTAGTTACTCTAGGGCTGAAGATTCTACAAAGTCTCCATTTCTCTATCAGCCAATACAAGGACAGAAGAAAATATGGGGAAACTGTGTCCTTTGTATGGGAATGGGGTGGGAAATCCAAGTGAGTGGCATGGCATGGGACTGAGTTGAGGTGGAAGGGGGCAAAGAGGATGGGCAGGAATTATGTGGGGTAGCAACTGCTGCCACCTCATCCTTTTCCCACAGCCTCTTCCCCACGATGCCCCGACACAACTACTGGAAGGTGGCTCCTCTGGTGAAGTCCCTGTGTGCCAAGCATGGCATCGAGTACCAGTGCAAGCCCTTGCTCACCGCCTTTGCAGACATTGTGCAGTAAGTGTCAATGCACAGCGCTGCCCAGGGGCAGGGCTGTCCGTGTTACAGGGTGAACAAGCAATGGGCTTTGGAAGGGGAGAGGCGGCTAGTTGGATTCATGGATCTGTGAGGGGCTGTAGGCGACCATGGAAATCAGTTGGGAAACTCTTTGGCCATAGCACTGGTTTCAGTAGCAGCAGGAAGAAGGTGTCAGAAGTGGTGGAGAGCTCCTTCTCATCAGCTCTGCCCATGGGATAGTAGGTTGGATACATTTCTATCTGAATAATTTCTAAGGAAAGAGGTGTTTTAATGGAGAAAAGCTTCAACTTCCAGTTCTTTTTTTTTCCTTCCTTCTGTCACCTTGCACATTCATTTCTTATTCTTTGCAAAGTCCCGTGCTCCTACTTGAGCTGTTTGCATAGCCTTCCAGTCTGCTTTGTGCAGGCCCAGGGATTCGTTCCTCCTTTGCCTTTCCAAGGAGCTCTAGTCTAAATCTCCTGGTGAGAGAGGGTCTCCTTAGCTCAGCCCAAAGATGGCAGTTCTCTGGGGCTGCATTCCCTAGCATTTAATTTCCTTCTCACCCCAAATCTCCCATTATCTGATTTCTAAGGAAATGCACTTCTCTCTTTGTGTCCTGGCAGCTCTCTGAAAGATTCAGGGGAACTCTGGCTTGATGCTTATCTCCATAAATAAAAGGCAGCGGATCCCAGCAGAGCAGTTCCCCACCCTCGTTGCCTCCTGTGGTCATCACCGTGAAGATACCTCACAGAGGAGAGAGCTGGCTAAGCCGGAGGTGGGGAGATGCCCCAGCTAATTCCAGTGATGAATGTAATTAATTAGGCTGGTTTTTTATTGTATTTTATATTTTAAGATGTGTTCTTCTCGTACTTCTTTCATTCCTCTTCTCTGCTGCTGGGTTACATGGAAAAAGTAGAATTGGAGGAGGCTTCGCCAAGCGGGAAGCGGCTTTGGGACAGGGAACAGCTCCCTTTCTGTCTGCTGCTATTTCCTTTCCTGAGCTTAGAGGAGGATCATCTCCCACCTAACATAGGTTTTTGTGAGATGCTACCACTACGAATCAACCGAGAGAGCTGGGAGAGCGTGAGATGAGAGAACAAAGGAGTTCTTGAGATGGGGAGACAGTAAGAAACAATTGGCTAGATGCTACATTTTCACATATTTGTATGCAAGTAAATGGTGATAGAAATGCCCAAAGCGAGAGGGAGGAGGGAACGTGAGAGCCCAAATGTATACCTGTGTGGGGGAAGAGGTGCAGGCAACAGTTCTGTAGAATTAAGAATTCTGTTCTCTAGAGTTAAGTGTGAGAAGAAGAGCCCAAACGAGAGGAGATCCTAGCTGAGATAAGAGACAGGGGCCAATGCAGGTTCCTCCCTCCGCAGGTAAGTGGATGGGGCGCCCTGGTGGGCCATGCCCTGTGGGAACGCCCTGCTCATCCCCTTGACGGCCAAGGCCTCGGGGCTGCTTGCAGGTTCCTAGTTTCTCCTGGAGCTTCTGCAGGCAGTTCCCACAGCTTCCTGCTTCTGAGAGCTGTTGGACCCATTACTAATAGATGGAAACTTGGGAAGTTCTTGGGATCCATGTGGGGGCTACTGAGGAAGCAAAAGGGTAGTCACTCTGTGGCTACCTGAAGCTTCATTCTTTTTGAGTCTCTGTATTAATGAATGGTTCGTTAAGTGGGGAGGACTTCTGGGCCACGGAGGTGTTCCTGTCTGAGCTGAGGGCAAAGTTAGTTCAGTTGTTGGTGTTAGGGTTTAGGGAACTGTTTGAATGAGTTTAATCCAATGAATTGAATCCTTCAGCCACAAGCCAGTGGGCTGCATTCCCACAGGCACGCAGCAGCCTGGACATTGCTGGTCATCCTCTGCAGGAGGATGTGCCTTCAAAACACACCCCAAGAGGGCACATACTGCGTGGGCTCTTAGAGCAGAAGCCTTACTGGATTTCTTTGTGGCTTACCATTTGCTACACCCATGTCACAGATGCCAAACAGGACATAGCACTTGGTATGACACCGATGAAGGCAGCTCCATCAGCTATGTATCTTTAAGCCTTTAACTTTTTTAACTGTGTTCTGGGACCAGTTCCCTTTTATACTGTCTTGTGTAGATAAACTAGGTGTCTTTCCATATGTTTTGTGCTCGTTTCTTTACCCTGTCACTAACGGTGTTGAGTCATTGGCATTACACAGTGTGCATGATTCGCTGACTGAAGGAATGGGGTAGATGGATTTCTGTTCAGTGTCCGCAAGGGGGTTGGCTTAGGAGGGAAGGGAAGACTTCCCAGGCCAAGACTGTTGTTAAGCGTGGAATGAAATTTTAGTGGAAATAATAAAATTACCATTAAATCATGGGTACTTGTTCTTAAAGGAAATCAATACTAGTTACTCTTTTGGTCCCCTTTTTATTGCTCTGTTTCTTTCCCCTCTCATTAGAATTACTGACGGAGGAAAGTCTCATAATAAAATTCCTTAGTTTACCAATTATTGCTGTCATCAGAGTAAAATATGTCTGTGCACGAGTCGGCACTCTCTCAAAATCGTGGTTTGATCATGGAGTATTGACCCTAAGCCACAAGGGGACAAAAGTCTTGCCCTGCTAGTCAGGACATCTCAACTCCTGTAGCAAAAGAAATGGACATGTGGGGAGCTGTCATGCTGAAGACAAGGAATACTTCAAAAATCCT
The DNA here is from genome assembly GCA_032353885.1 of Nothura maculosa. Classification (NCBI taxonomy): domain Eukaryota; kingdom Metazoa; phylum Chordata; class Aves; order Tinamiformes; family Tinamidae; genus Nothura; species Nothura maculosa. The sequence goes on along the minus strand of JAUBOD010000893.1, from coordinate 69,270 downwards.
CCGTGGGGATTAAGGTATGAAGTGCTTTGCTATTGATAACCATCTCCTCGAGTTTTACAAATGTGAATTTTATCTGTTGGCACTTGGTGTGTCCGTCGTAGCAAGAGGAGCTACGTCGTGCTTGTGCTATTGATCATCTCTGATGAAAGAGGCAGCTGAACTTGGGTTTCTTTGAGCACCGGGTACCAAGTGCTGTAGTCTGAGGTACTTTATAAAGAAATGAAGGAGCTTCCAATGTCTTTTGAAGAAGGCAGGTAGACTTGGGTCAATTTGAAGCTTACTTCCAAACACTTTCCAGGTGTACTTGCACAAATGAGGTAAGTAGAAAACCTACTTGCAGGTCAAGTGGGCTGCAGGTCTTCAATGATGTGCTTGGTGTTGCCCAGTGAGAGGTTTTGAATGTCCAGAAGCAAAATGTGAATCATCTGGGTGTTGAATTTTCAAAATTTAGACACCTTAGGGTTTAAGCTACCTCCAGGACTAGGATTATCCAGGAGACAATGGTTATGAAGATAGCAGCGCATCCAAGATCTGCTTTAGCGCTTGAGGCTTTGGAGGCTCTTGTTTTATCTTCTCTATCACAATTTAAAAAAGAAACATCCATGATGCTTTCTAGAACACCACAACCTCCTAAGTTTACCATACAGTAGAAGCCCTGGGGCTTCACGGTTGAGCCCCAGAACATATGTTAGGAGATAGCCACAGGATGGCAGCAAGGTGTCAGCAGGGGAGAAGGACAGCACACTGAGAACTGTGAAACAGGAGTATCAAAAGTCTCCAGTCTTGTTATTTTACCCTTCTGCTCATTTAAAGGAAGGAAACATGAAATTAATGCATAACTCAAGGCAGTTATAATTCTTTTGGCTTGCTAACAAAGTAGGTGTTGCCATATTTGTCTCTCGGAAGCAAAATAAAATAGGACACGTACTGACAGCCTGCTTGGAAAGGGGAAAGGCCTGATCTTACATGCGGAGATTCCGGAGGCAATCCATGATGTCCCTGACTCCAGGGGCACTGCTGCCATCAGACTGCAACCAGCGCAGAGGAGGAAGCTCCTGGAGCAGCAGGGGCTGCAGCCCCCTGTAACTGCATGACTCACTCTGGACTACATTTCTTGGAGGATTTATCAGCATTGGGCTTGTACGGCAGAGCCAGGACTGCAAGGCATCCCTGAGACTTTCCTAGAGCTGCTGTTGAAGTTAACTACAATTTTGGTGCTTAGTTCAAAGGCAATGAAGGGACAGGAAGGCTGTGGGTTTTTATCTTACTGTGCTGTGCTCGGGCTGCATTAGTAACCTGCAAAATGTGGGCACTCCCGTGAGCGGGCACTCCCGTGAGTGAGCACTCCGCTCCCCAATCCAGTGAGTGCACTGGGAGGCTGGGAAGGGGCATGAGGCTTGAGAGGCACCTGGTTCCTCCTGCTCCAACGGGATCCTTGCAGGAGAGCCCGGCGTGTGTGGAACCAGAACTCCAGTTTCCCTCTGAGGATAATGGTGGAAACAGGCGAATGGTTTTTCTGAGCTTTCTAAGGATTTTTTTTTTCCAGAAAAAGCCACTTATTGCTACAAAGCCAAGCAAAGTACCATCCATTATTTCTAGATGCCAGGACCTGAGCTGCAGTTTCTCTCCTTAGTGCAACATTTATTTGACAAGTTCACTTTTTCCCTTAGAAATCTTTTTATTTCCTCAAAACCCGCTGTGGTGGCCATGATAGTGAATTTTTGTGACAGAGGAGGGAATAAACAGTTCATAAAGAGGATGATCTATGTTCTGGGTGCTGTTGCGAAAGACTGAAGAACTGAAACACCTTTTAATTCTGCCTTGGCCTGTAGTTATTCCCTTGTAAACATTTAGTGATCTGCCACCCGAAAGGTGTGCTGACTTTGCTTTGTTCTTCCAAAATCAAGGTATAATGCAGCATCGTCCCCCTCTACTCAGCCCTGGTGAGGCCACACCTGGAGTCCTGTGTCCAGTTCTGGGCTCCCCAGCACAAGAGGGATG
>JAUBOD010000893.1:49415-67169 GCA_032353885.1 Nothura maculosa | reverse complement strand
CAGTGTCTATAAATACCTCAAGGGAGGCAGTGAGGAGGATGGGGTTGGCCTCTATTCAGTGGTGGACAGTGATAGGACGAGAGGAAATTGCTGCAAGCTGAGGCACCAAAAGTTCCACAGGAACTTCAGGAAGACCAATTGAAGCTATAGAGAAAGTGCAGTTTTGACTCGGAGTTCAGGGCAGCCCTGTGGCCAGTATTAGCGTCATTAGGTCACAGACCCTTTGGGATGAACATGAGTGCTTCTCAAATGAGTATTTAGATAAGGAGCCAGATAACATAATCACAGCTGCTGGCAGGTGAAGATACATACATCCTACCACATGAGTCTGAATTCCTTTCCAAAATCATCTTGCAATCCCAATTATGAAAAAGAAACGAGATGGAGTAATAGAGGTTTGATGTTGCCCAAGTAATAGAAACAGTGAATGAAGGTGCTCCCAGCAAACCCAGGCTACGTTCTCATGATTCGGAGCTCTTCTCTATCTGGTTCCATTTCTTTCCTTCCATCCAAGAGGCAGAACAGCCCATGGGGCTTCATTTGACATTAGAAAGCTGCGCGCACTTCTGTCCTGAGAAAGTATTGCCAGGTTACTGGAAAACAAGAATAAATAAGGGGAAAAGGCCTGATGGAGTCCAAAAGGCCTGATGGAGGCAGAACATGTTAAGGCAAGGATTGACTAGAACAGATTCCTAAACTCTGCGTCATCCGGTGCAAGGCTGGAAGCAGAGCTCTGAGGGATCCTTCTGAAAGGGGGCCACAAAAAGGAGAGAGCTTGCAAAGTTACTGAAGTCCTATCAGGGTGATAGGACTCATGGGGACCCTCTTCTCTCTAATGTTGATCAAAGGTGGAGGAGCTGCAGCCAGAGTGGGCTCCAGGCTGCTCTACATCTACATGAGGGACTTGGTGGAGGGAGGGTGGCCAGGAGCGGGAGGAGGTTCCTGAGGGATGGCCTTGGCAGTGGCCCAGTCCTCAAAGCCCGTCTCAGGGACACTGGGCTAAATTTCTGTGAATTTTTAGCATGCTGCATTCTCAGATGACTAAAGCAGATGATTCCTGCATTATTCTGATTTCAGAAAACTCAGAAATCAGCATTATTCTGATTTCCTCCTTCTGGTGGCAAATGTTTTATTCTGCATGGTAATGGAAGGCAGGAAGCAGAATCATGCCCCAGAACTACATAAATTGCCCATTTTGTGCAGTGTTCCCCTCAGAGATCAGTACAGGGGCCAGTAGAGTTTAATATCATCAGGGCTGTGGATGATGGTATGGATGTACCCTCATCATGTCTGCTAATTACACCAGACTGGGGGAATCCAGCCGTTCTGAAAGGGTCTTATGAGTTTAAACTCAGGTAGTTAAGACATTAGCGTAGACATTTGCTTCTGTCTCTGTCCTTACCCAGTGCAAAAAGCTGCCTGGAGCCTGAGATACAAATGACGGCTGCCAATTACGGCAGGTTGATGCAAGATCGCCGCCTCCTCAGTTGCAGAAGCTGAAGGGTGGCCCAAGAACCAAGGCAGAGACAAGAGGTGCTGTGTGTGTAGGCAGAGGAGTCACCATGGGTGTTTTCATCCTCGCTTGGGCTGTGTTGTTCCTAATTGGTGTTGCACAAGGCATGCATTAATATTAAAGCCAAGCCTTCCAAGCCTCCTCACCCACCGCAGGGTCTTTAGTTTGTGCATGAGGGATTTCAGGCATCCAGAACATTTAAAAGTATCTCTAATCACTTTTTTAAAAGTGTCTCTAATCAGTGGGTGATCTCCACTGGACTTAGAAAATGCTGTAACAAATGTAGAGTAGTCTTGGAAAAAATATCAATCCCAAATATACGACAGCAGGAAAACTAAATGGTTTTGTCCTGAGCGTTTGATGCTTTCAGCTTGAAGCGTTTTGTCTTAGTTCCTCTCTGGAAGAACAAATGGAATGTTACCTGCGTGCTTCTGCAAGGAGCTGGTTAGAGTTTACATCTTAAAATTGCAGGAAAAGCACTTGTGGATAAAGAGCAGGAAAAGCACTTATGGAAAAGAAAAGAGGATGTGTTGACTAACTACGACTGATAATTAAGAAATGAAATAAGCTGTAAAGACTTTGAATATCTGGGCAATATCTGCCCGCGAGGCGGTGAAGAGCAGAGGGCCTCCACTTGCAAACTTGGCTCTGTGCCCTGCATAAAAAGTCTTGGCTTTGCTTTGGGTTTCCCTTGGTTTCTGAAAGTGCTGGGGTTCTCTGCGATGTAACCACATCTGAGATAAAAGGGGGTGCTTAATTAATTTAGAATATAAATAAGAGAAAGCCCTATCCTTTTCCTGACTGCTCTATAATCTTTAATAGCAACACCAAGCAAATAACTACTGTTCTTTTGGGTTTTGATTTTCTCCAACTATTGCATAAGGAAAAAAAAATAGCAAAAATTACTATATCCTTAAAAGCTTCAGGAGCTGTCACAGAAGCTTGTCCCCTTACCCTCCCTGGACACTTTTCATCCTGGAGAGGAAAGACTTTTATCCTTTAAAAGTCAAATAGCAGAGTCTTGAATGAGAATGACCTGGAATCCTTTTCTGGAGCTAGGACCACTCTGTGCTGTGTCCGGTTGCCACTACTGGCTAAGTCAGCGCTGCAAACATCTGGATGAACATGTGGATGGAAAGGCTCTCCCAACAGTGGATCTACCAGTTGGGTAGTCAGTGGCTTTCTGAAAATCCTCAAGCCTACATCAAGTGGCTCTTGCAGGAAGACTCTTCCTTCCAAATGTAGCCATGCAGTGTAGTGCTATGGATGTGCACTAGCTCCCTAGGTAGCTGCCAGTGTGTGGGCAGCTCTTGCAGAACACTAAGCATGGGATAAATTCACTATATGTGGTTTCTCAAGAGTTCTTCTGGGCAAACAGACTCATGGTGGCTTTCGCTATCTCTCTGGGCTTCTTCAAGCAACTCCGGAATTTGTTGGATGACCTGGATAATCTGTTGGATGACCTGGATAATCTAGGCAGGGACGCCTTCTGCTTCTGACTCTGGATGCAGAGTAACGTAGAGATGTATTATTATGGAGTCCTCGGGATGGTATCTGATGCTGGATAAATCTAGGCATGAAATTAGGATGTTGTGAAACTAGGTAGCATGGAGGACAGTTATCGTGAAGTTCCCAAACTTCGTTTGCCGGGGTAACAACGCTGGCTCGGTGCGTACAGATGCCCACCACCTCTTGGCAGCACAAGTCATGGTTATGGCACCCCCCCAGCTGCAAAATACCTGTTGTTTTACAAGTACAAGCAAATTCTATGCAGAAATGGGCAACAATTATTGTCCCTTTTGCTACCACCCTGTAAGCTAATCAACGAGCTCAATGCAAGACCAGCTGCTACTTACGATGTATTCCATTCCTGAATCTGAACGCAAGAGACACATCACTGAGCTTTATTTAGAGTAAGGTAAGTGGCTAAAAACTGCAGCCTAAGAGCATAGGAGACTTCATTCTTCCCATGTTTTATTCCTGCTCCCTGATGAATATCCATAGCTGCTTTTCTCTGTTAGCTAGGGTGGTTCACCCATTGCCACACTATCAGGAACTCTCAGCTGTTGTTTTGGGCTTGACTGATTCATTTGCAAGATGCTACACGATTTCAAGTCTTCGAAATTGCACAACTTACAATTCTCTGTCAGCTAGAGACAGAATTTCGTGTCTCCATTTCTCTGCTTGCCTGCTCCATTGGGCAAAGGCAGGTGTCTGTCCTCTGAACTCTGTGTTGCTCTAGGTTGCCTGCCACAGTAGTGGAAACAGGAGGGATATATGAGTTCATGCTTGTCTAACTTTGACCTTGGAGCTATTGCTTATGGTCAAGACCAAACCATCAGTATCAGTATTGCCCAGTAAAAGAGTAAGATAGAAGTCTAATAAGGGCAGAATATTCCACATCTGCCTCTACTGCGTGTACCTTCCTCAAAAGCACCCAAGGCTGGTGATTTCAAAGAAAAACAGCACTGGATTAAGAAATCTTGAATCCAAAGATATAGAGCATTATTTTGGTATATGAGGGCTTAATTCTTCTCTTTCACCTGCAAAATTGCTTCACGTTCCCAGGGTTAATTAGAGTTGTGTGGGACAAACAGCATGACATTAACTTCTCTTTACCATTCTTTTCGGGGCTTGGAATTAATACTTTACTGCATGCTGGATACTCTGAGTGCTGGAGAGACTTGTTTTTTTGGCTCAACAGGACTGCTATTTAAGTAAGGCCATTCGTGGGAGCATTTTCATTAAGCACAGTTTTAGAAACTCCTAATCTGCATGCATACTAAGTGTTTTCAGTTATTTATTCTCAACCTCACTGTTTTTTTTTTTAAGTCTGTCACCTTACAAATGAATTACTTGACTACGAATGAGCTGACTAAATGCCAGGGCTACAGAAAAGAGCCTCTGAAAACAGTTCTGTGCAAAGAATCGCCTATATGCAAGGCTAAACTAACTGGGGAAATCTAGTAATTTCTTTAATTTCACTGAAATCCAGTGCTGTTTGGATTGACAGTGCTTTTAGTTGAGATGGGAGATGTTGGCCAACGCTCAACAGCAGCTCCTGGCCTTCTGCACGGGAGCGTTTGCAGCCATCTCGCCTTGGCTCTGTGCCACACGATGGGGCTCCGAGCTATGGTGAGAGCAGCCTTCCTCCACATGAACAAGTGATTAGAGGATTACAGGGCAGCGCTGACAGTGCTTCGGGTTCCGACAAGGTCTTTCTTTCATCAGGGACACGGAGAGCCCTGCTCAGCTCTCCCTTCTGGCTCACACCCATGTTCATTGAGCATCTTGGCACCAAGTTCACAGCTTACCTTATGCAGTTGCTAACGATCTGAAGGTGCTCACTGAAGAGCTCTCTTTGTCCTTTTACCCTCTCATTTACCTGGATATCAGCCCCCTAAATATCTCAAAGTCCTTTGTACATGTCCACATTTGGTACGGATTTGGTACACATTTGGTACGTAGCCTACGTCTGCAACTAGGCCTTCCCAAGGAGACCCAACAGGGGCAAGAAGGAACAGGCCTTATATCCAAGGGTGTGCCGAGGTGCCTGGCGCGAACATGGGCGGGGAGGGAGCTGGGGAAGGGTGTGTTTGGATGAGGGGAGCCAACCAGCCCCGGGAGCATGGGGAGTGGCTGGGAGCAGGGCTGTATAACGGGCAGGCCGATATGGATCGCCCTAGACGAGGGCGCCGCGCAGCTTGGGCGGGTGCAGCTCGGTGCTCACGGCACCTCTGGCAGCGCGGATGGCTCCGCAGACCGGGCCCACCAAGAAGGAGCCGCAGCCACTCGCAGCCTTTCCACGGCTTTTCACTTGGGAAGAGGTCAAGGTCCACAATGGTCGTGGCCAAGATCGGGAGCAGTGGCTGGTGATCAACAGGAAGGTTTACGACGTCAGCGAGTTTGCCAATCGGCACCCTGGAGGCAAGCGAGTTATTGGCCACTATGCTGGGCAAGACGCTACGGTAAGACCTGGAAGCCCGTTGAAGAAGGTGGTCCAATTTCAGGGCAGAAGGACATGGTGGGATGACAGCGCAGAAAGCTTGTGATGCTGGAGCTCCTGGCTCTGCTTAGTCAGATATGGCAGCGGATTGGTTGGTCTGGGCTGTCTCTGAGGATGCCCTTCTGCATACCCTTTAGATCACACTTAGCGGCTAGGCTAACCCTAAAGCTCTGCTTTAGGTTTGTTGCACCTTGATGTGAACAGACCATATCCATTCAGGTTGTCTCAGCACCAGGCATGAGGAGACCGGCTCTCTTCTAGATGCTTGAGGAGTGTGTGCATTGTAGCAGGGAGAAAGAGAAGGTGTGAACCTCCACCGTAAGGCTGCTCTTTAGTGACATAGATGCCATCAGTGATAAGAAAAGGAAAGCAAAGATAGAGCAAGGGGAGCAAAGGAGAAGGCAGTTGAGCAAAGAGGTTATTTCCACAGAAGATGAGGAGAAAAGTCTACAAATAGTTGTTATTCCAAAGAGGATTTTCTGGAGATTCCTGCAAAATTTTCTCGATGTAGATTTTTCTTTTTTATAGTTTGTTGTTGGCGGAAATAATTCATTTTTAGGCAGATCTCACAGACTATTCACTGGAAGTTGATATTGAATTTTCATTAGAAACCAGCTCAGGATCTGGGTCCAAACTTGTGACTTAGTTCAATTCTTGTCATGGTAGACTTTTTGTCTTTATATGTGAAATGATCTCGGAGATTCTCCAATATTGGATTTGTAACATGGACTAGCGCAATCTAAATCAGGGACCACAATGGATCAGATAGGTCGTTTTCACTTAATTTCTCTCATCTTGCTGTCTAGTTTGAGAAATACACACTTTCTTAGGAAAGAGGGTCTGGAAGGTGTCTGAAGAGGTGATCTGGTACCTGTCTTTGCCAAAAGCCAGGCTCCAAGACCTTTCTTTTCCTGCATATTCTCAGCTTCCTCTACGTGCTTTATTTTGCAAATACAGACAATATGCATTGCAGAACATGGCACTGATGTCAGAGGTTAGGTGCTTTGCAGATGATAATCTGCGATTTAAAGTTAATCCCTCAGAAGGTGCTAATGAGGATGCAAGAAAGGACAGGCTGCAGGACTGAAAAGCTTGCATTTTTTCTGATGCCAGACAGCACAAGGAATATAGTCAGCCTCTTTGCCTTCCTTCTGGAAAACTCAGGAAAAGTCTGGAAAATTGAGCAGATGGGCAAAGCAGGAGCTTGTTTTTTTCTGTCTCCTTGATGCCACACTTCAGATCTCCTTTCAAAGCAGGAGAATTGTCACTGTAAATGACAATTAAACAGAGCTATTTATGTCTTTAGTATTATATAGATAATTCTTTTCGGGATAATCAATCCCAAAACTTGCAGGGAACTGCAGGAGATGCCCAGCTGTGTTAGTCCTGCTGTGTTTGCAGCTTCAGCACATGCCTAGCATGACAAAAGCAGGATTTTAAAGGCATCCTTGTTTTCCTCTAAGCATGGCAAAGAGAAACTCACTCACTGAGCAGTTTTGCTACTCCTGGGTCCCATCCATAGGGCAGGGCGGCTGGATGGAGCCTTCTAAGGAAGGGCTGTGTTGAAACCAGGAGATGAAAGAGCAAGCTTCCCTCAGCAAGGAGCTTTTCATCAAATACTTTCAGGTTTATTATCGGCCTCGCCCAGGTACTTTTATGACATCTCGTTTCTTGAAACATCTCCAGCTTCCTTGAGTCTACCTCCAGTTGATGGCGAAGGACTGTACGAGCAATTAGGAGGAACGAACATCTAAAAATCTCTGGACTGGAGGAATTGGGATCACACATTATGTCAATGACCTGGAAATTACAGGGCCTGGGCATTTGGACACCATCCCTTTCTGACTCCATTTCTTTGCGTATTTCTCAGGATGCCTTTGTCGCCTTTCACAATGATAAGGATCTGGTGAAAAAGTACTTGAAATCTCTGCAGATTGGGGAGCTGGCGCCGGACCAACCCAGCTCGGAGGCTAATAAAAAAGTGAGTAACCTCCAATGCAGCCTTGGGAATGGAGTGGGGCTCCATGCGGGAGGAGAGTCAAGCAAGAGGGCTCACAGATCTACCTTCTGAAACAGCGTGGTTGAGCCTGTGTCCTAGGCTGGGTGGTGGGGATGCTGCTGCCAGTAGCCACGCATGAAAACCTGCTCTCCTACAGTAGCCAAAACGGTACCTGGATTGGGCAATAAGCCCCAAGTGTGCTCAGGTCTTCCCACTGCGATGTCTCAAGCACGGAGCATGCAGGCACCTTCTCTTCCAGCGCCAGGGCTCAGCAAGATCTCCTGATCTTGCACTTCTTGTACACAGACCCCTGTGATGAAAGGTTTGTGGAATACCTCCAGCAGCATTCACCCATCCTCTGGGATCCCTGTGTCTGCTCTGTTGCATTTTCAAAGCGGATGGTGCCTTAATACTCACTTTGCCCACAGGAATCACTTTTAGAGGACTTCCGAGAGCTGCGCTGTGATATTGAGAAGAAGGGACTTCTGAAGCCAAATTACACCTTTTTCTTCCTCATTTTCCTTCACCTCCTGATACTGGATGTTTCCGCCTGGCTTGTGGTCTGGTACTTTGGGATCTCCTCCGTGCCCTTCTTTGCTGGCGTTGCACTCTTCACCACTGCTCAGGTAAACTGCTGACACCCCTTGGACAACGCGGACGCGTTCGGTGCTTCCGCACGGAGCAGATTAACGCAGTGTTGCTGCCCATGTCGTTGCTTCACTGCCTTGTCTCAGAGCCTTGTAAGCCTGGTTGAGGACAACAAGCATGTTCTCCTTCACAGTTTCCACTGCCTCCAGCAAGTCTCGTTTTGCTGACAAGCTGCTCATGAGGATTGCAGCAGTGCTGGGAATTGGAGCGCTGGCAGTTTCACAAGACGGGCAGAATTGATCTAATCACTTATTAGATCAGGCAAAGGAGGGAATATTTGACTCCTCTCCTGGCTCTGAGTTCCTTCTGGTTACTTCCTGATGGCTCTGATGCGGTCTGAGTCCCTGGCGAGTCAGTTCTCACTAACCCTGAGTAGTTTTCTGCTGGATTAGTAAACCAAATCCTTTCATAGAGGATGAAATGTTACAGTCAGGGCAGGAAATGAGGGATCGGGATTTGTGGTCCTTGGGAGAGAGGACAAAAGCAGTAGACCTCTGTGCTCAAATTAAATGTACTGCTGCTTTTGCTGCTTACCCTATTGCTGCTATAATGAAGGCGATAGCTGGCACTGAGCAGTTTTACCTGAGGGGAAGCTGTCAGCAGAGCAACACATGATGTTTTTGTCTCTCAGTCAAAAGGGAGAACATTCTGGCACTGGGAAAGTTCAGAGGCTCCCAGGGGAAAATAAAAATAACTGCGGGGACTCTGTTTTCTCAGCAAGCTTCTTGTTTTCCAGGCCCAGATGAGCTGGTTCCAGCATGATTTAGGACACTGCTCTGTCTTCAGAAAGCCTAAATGGAATCGATTGATGCAGATGGTTGTGATAAATGTTATGAAGGTAATGGCCATGTCATGGGAATATTCTCCGGGAATAATCCAGACAGCGCAAAGAATGGGAGCGTCGGTAGTTTCGGTCAGCATCAAGGGCAGAATAGCGTAGCTGTTGTTAATATATGGATAGATAGAGATATTGCCATGTTCCTAGCTTGAATCCTTGGTCTTTGGTTGGTCCCGCAGGGGTTACCGGCGTGTTGGTGGAATCACCTGCACAACCAGCACCACGCCAAGCCCAACTGCTTCCGCAAGGACCCCGATCTCAACATGCACCCTCTCCTCTTCAGCTTGGGGAAGACCCTCTCTATGGAGGTGAGTATGGGCATGTTTGGGGAAGCAGAGAGACATGCTGGAGTAGCAGATTTTAAAGCCAGAAAGTTACAGAGTGGGATGTAATCATCTGTCCTTCCTGCATAAACTCGCTCTGTTTTCCAGAGCGCACTAAGATCTGAGGGTCTCATGGACCAACTTTTCACTCTGTGAAAAGTCTTCCATGCCATGCTCCAATAAGGAGAGCCCAAGTTGGAGACATTACATTGAGGGCCATTTCGGGGCATTTCAAGATGACTTAAGCGCCTAGCTCAGACCTCGTTAAGATGATGCACTGGCAGCAAGGCCAGAGAAGCAAAGTCTTCAAATAAGCACCTACACTCCCTGTGTTGATAGAAGATCATGGTCAGCACCTCAAAAGCCTTTAGAGAACGAGTCAGTCCACTTGCACTAGTGTTAAACGTCATCAGTGATAATGCAAATAGTGAGTCAGGTGTTTCCTGAGTCCCATTTGGTGCTGGGAGCTGAATTCTTCAGGAGCAACATAGTTTCTAGGTGCAAAACACAAACGTAGCAAATTTATTTCTTAAATGCCTTTTTTTGTTGTTTTTCACAAAAATACAAACCACGTGCACAGCCTTCTGAATCACTGTGATTTCAGGCACTGTTAGGAGAGATGAGGCTTGCTTTTGCCTTTTCCATAGCAATTCTGGTTCAGAGGAAACTATGAGCTGCATTTGGGAAGGTTTCAGCTGGAAATCTTCTGAACGTTCTGAACGTTCTGATACGTTAGCATAAGCACACAGCAGCTAAGATGGAATGACTGTCTCCGTGTTGGATGGCGTTGGATAGAGCTGAGGGTGCAGGAAATTAGTTCTTATCTCTTCCTGCATTTTACTGGAGAGGAATCAGATATCCTGTGGATAAAGTGGATTTGAGTGGCTCAGTGGATGTCAGAAGGATAACAGAGGGAGCAAGAAACACCTTGTGAAGGGGCTCTGTTCACCAGCTGGAACATCATGATGTCCTTTTATTTTTCAGCTTGGGAAAAAGAAGAAGAAGTTCATGCCTTACAATTATCAGCATAGGTATTTCAGCCGTGAGTATCCCAGGGCTCTGGGGAGCCGGGCCAATAGTGACTACTGCATCTCCTCCCCAAGATGATGCTTTTCAAGGGGTTCCCATGGACGTCACAGCAGCATCAAGGAAGTTTCCCCAGAGGAGAATTGCCCCATGCATGTCTCTTGGGATTACGGGACATGAGGAACTAGATAGAGGTTGAGCAGGTGCCAGGAAGAAAAAGATGGGGAAGAAATGAAGAAAGGAAGGGGCTGAGATGAGAAGGGGAACTGGTTAGGGGGACACGAGGCCTAGTGTAAATGGAAGGTGGTGTAAAGGGAAGAGCAATTTTCTCTATCTGTTGTGATGAGGAACCTTTCAGCAGGACTCGTTTTGTTTTATTTATTTATTTATTTTTTCTCCTGCTATCCAGTAAGACTATGATGCAGTGAAACCACAAATATCTCTCTGTTCTCATTCTCTCCTTCAGTATTGGCCCCAGCTGCACTTATACCCTTCTTCCAGTTGTCTATATTCTACTTTACAATCAAGAAGAAGAAGTGGTTGGTAAGTGCTGCTTGCATTATCTTGAATTTACCAAAAATACAGTCACTATGTGCTTCCCCCTCACCTGAGGTGAGTCTAGGAGTCTTATTATTTTTTTCTTTTTCTTTTCAGGAACTCTTTTTGATTACGTTTTTCAACATCCGCGTCTCCCTCATGTATATTCCTTTAATGGGATTCAACAATTTCATGGTGTACTACTGGCTGTCCAGGTAATGCACAGCACACCCGGAGGCCCCACAATTGCCTTTTGTGCCCAAAATTCAACTTCAAAGGCGATAAGTGAAAAGAAATGAAATTACAATTTTCTTAGAAGGAAATCGCTGAGAAGAAATGTGGTCCCTTCTGGGAGGCTGCTAAGGGACATCTGTTACTACAAAGTCAATGATGTTATAAAGATGCTCCAAAAGCTAAAATGCAAAGAAATGGAAGAGAAAATCCTAAGGGATGTGGAAGTGCTGTTACATAAGATGAGACTTACAGGAGACTGGGCAAAATTAGGGCTTAGCAACTTAAACAGATACTGTGGGAAGTGTCGAGTTTGGATGGGATTGGAGATGTGATGAGCGTGTCTCTGTGTTTGTATGCCCAGGTACCTAGAGAGCACCTGGTTTATTTGGGTCTCGCAGATGAACCACATTCCAATGGACATTGACTATGATAGGAATGAAGACTGGGTATCTACACAGGTGAGAAACCCCTTTATTCTGGGAGCTATGGGTCTCTCCTGAATCATAGGACAAAGTAAATATTATTCTTTGAGCTTTAAAGCTGTGTTAGCCAGATTTGTTCTTGCCAGCTGATTTTTTTTTGCTGTACAGCTTTGCACAATTTTACTGCAGATAAGAGAGATTCAGTTCAACCTAGATTTTGCTTTATGCATCCAGTTATGGCTCTAATCCCTAGTCCTAAATTGCCTGTTCAGCTACAGAAAGGTGGAGATGAAATGCTGAATTTCAGTTATCCAAGTTTCCAGGAAAAAAAAAGAAAACAAAACAATTTTTTTTTGGTCTTCCTAGGTTCATGCAACGTGCAATGTGAACCAATCCATGTTCAATGACTGGTTCACCGGGCACCTGAACTTCCAAATTGAGCACCAGTGAGTATGGTAATGGGGAGAAGAGCGGGGAAAAATATGGGGCGCTTATGAGTGAGAAAGCTCTGGTAGTCTTGCAAAAGATGAGACTCGTCAGAAGACCTTATGGTCTCATTCTGAAACTACGGGGAGGGACATATTCCGAATAGGGGCAGCAATGGCTGGTGCAACCCAAATCTTCCAACTGTCTTCCAAACCTTCCAACTTCCCTCTCTCCAATCCTGCAGCCTTTTCCCCACCATGCCTCGACACAACTACTGGAAAGCAGCTCCTCTAGTGAAAGCCCTTTGCGAGAAGCACGGCATTGAATATAAAAGCAAGACGCTACTCACGGCCTTCATGGATATTTTAAAGTGAGTATCAGCCAACAGGGTGCTTCTACACTGGAATGGCTTGCAAGGCAGGGACGTGCACATAAACAGCTGTTTCAAATCAACCTCCAGGAAGAGATTACATTTATTTAGATTTTTAAGAGGATTTTCTTGCACGCTTCCTTGCTGTGAAAAGAGAGGATAAGACATGATCCCTGCAACTCATTCTCCATACACAGACTTTGCTGGCTATGAGATGTCTTCAATGATTTTTTTTTCCATAATCATCCCCATTCCACGTCAACTTCTTTGCTCTGACAAGCATACTGTCCCTGCTCTAAACTATTATTTTGACATCTAACCTACTAACCATCTCCTGAAGGTGGATATTGTCTCTCCATAAGTTTTCTTTTTAACTCTGTTCTTGCAGCTCCCTGAAGGATTCCGGGGAACACTGGCTGGAAGCCTATCTGCATGGATAGGAATCGTGCGCTCTTGAGAGCCCCTCTTCACCAGATGACTTCTGCAAAGAGTCAGCATGACCAAGAGAGCGGTTGTGTCCTCTGGTGAAGAGACTGAGGAGCTGGACAAATTTCAGGAAGAATGGGGAGAAAGTGGGCTAAAGACATTTTTTTTTCCTTGTTCTGAACTGTGAATCTCTGTTTTTATTGCTTTCAAGCTCAAAATTTAGAGCCGTGGAGACATGATGAATGGGGCCTTTAAAAGTGGGACAAGTAGCTTTGCATTGGCTTGACCAGGGGCTGAAGCTGGACTGGCTCTTACCCTCTACAAGCGATTTAAAAGGAATTTTTTAGAGGTTTTGACTCAGGGGATCAGTGAATACAGAACACAGCAAATCAAACCGCAGCAATTCAGAGTGCACTGAGGGTCTGTGTATGGATTTTTAAGGTGTATTTTAGAATGGATTAAATAACCATGCAAAGAACAAGAAGATCTCGAGTACGATGGCATCACTAATAGCTACACCACTTGCTCTAACTACTTACTTAGGTGTTATAACTGGGCCTGCCCATGGATTGCACAGGGAGCCACATAACCAGACACTACAATTCACACCTAGACTAGCTATTCTGAAGGCAGTCCAAGAAGTTGTATAGAATGTATTATTTATATATAAAATATTTTCAGTTGAGTGGTGAGCGTGCTGTCTGACTTTCTTTCTCCTACAATGCATCTCACAGGTTTTCTGATATTATACTTTGGAGTAGGAGGCCAGAGCTCAGGGAGAGGCTTTATTTAGAGAAATCTTTACCAAAGGAAACCTCTTTAAAACTTGGGAAGCCTCTACTTGGTTAGGTTGGTGAGAGTGAAAAAAGAGCATGTAAGATCTATGAAATGCTGCTTCTGTAATGAGACATATTTCCAGGTGTGTAATCTGTAATTTTGATGTAAGGTAAACAACAAGTTATTTAACATTAAAGCCTTAGGGCAATATTTGCCCTAAAAAAAAAAGCCTGAGTGTCTTGTGAACTCCAGCTTCATCTTCAGGGCAGCTTAGCACTTAGTTGAAGGCAAAGCAGCACTCCAAGAACACTGTATTTCTGCTCTAAAGCACCTCTTTATGGTTTCTAGATTGAAAGACAAATACCTCTTTTGGAAAGAATTTATGACTTCTGATTAAATTTGCTAATTTTTGCAAGTGAACGATGATTCGGTGATAACATTTCCTAATAGGGCCTACTGCTGACATAGTCCACTCTGAGAAGGCTGAGCCGTATTGATGATAACTGCATTATATTGTTTTCACTGGATTGACCCAAAACTGGTGGTAGGCTGTTATGCTAAATAAGCAAATTTGTTCATAAGAGTGAAGGCCACATGGAAGAAAAGTAGTTCTCCTCCTGTGCTGTTCACATCCAGAACTCTGTGCCCCCAACCTTCAGTGGACAAACCACATGGAGGAGAAGATGACACATCCTAGAGCGAAGTGTCACCATGGACAAATTGAACCAGCTGCACGTTATCCATGACTTTATATGGACCAGAAGTCTTCTTCTAGGCAGCAAATAACATCAGCTCTGTAAGTTAACTATCTTGGCAGAAGAAGTTTGGACTTTTTTTTCCTTTGTTTTTTGAAGAACATCTACATTTATTCTCCTTGCTCTTAATTTATGTGTTTAATGTGCTGATACTATTGATACTATACTGTTCAAGTGATTTCCTAATAATAAACATCAACTGTCAGCTATCACTGAGGATGATTTGATTAGAAAGTAGTGATGCACAATATGCTCTGAATGTAAGTTGAAAATTCCATCTAATACCTAGAATAGTTCTGTGTTCTAAAACCAAGGAGAGTTGCAATGATGATAGCCATAATTAGGTAAGAAAGGCACAGCAAAATTGCTCTTAATTGTTAGGATCAGTTTCTTCTCATTTAAACAAAGCATACTAGAGAATAAAGCAGCTTTTATTATGCAACAATCCTATGTCTGGCTGCTCAGAGCTTAACTCAGTGCTTAATTCCAGTTGAAATATATGTCAAGTGGCTATTATTTAGCTTGTGTACTCCATTGTATTTACATTTCCAAAGTTCCTCTGCCTTTATACCCGCTTTTTCTGTCATTTTACATTCACAGCTAATCAGCCCATCTATCAGAAGGGAGCTTCTTCCCACCACAAGGCTGGGAAAGGCAAAGGGAAATGATGCCCAAACTACCTACACCTGAGATTTCTCTTCAGCTCATCAACAGGATTATAAAAGACCATAGCCAGATTGCAGTAAGTAGCTAGAGAGGGAATAGTGGTTCAGAGGTAGGGAGGGCTTTCTTGCTACTTTCTTGGTGATATTGGCTGTCTGGACTGGAAGATTTTTACTGGAGTGCTTTAGCTGGACAGCAACGCTAAGGGGGTTCCTGAGAAGTGGTCTGAGTGCTGTATTTGACAGTAAGTGAATTAGAAAATGATATGACTAAAGGGAAGGAAGCATGTCATAAGTCTGTTTTCTCTTCTATGGCAGTGTATATCTCTTAGCATGCAACTCCTGTGTTTCCCTTTCCTCTTGTTCTTCAGGCTTTCTTGACTTTTTAAAAAATATTATTAATATTCTTTCCAAATGTTTTCCCATCAACCTCTTTCTTGCCTTCAGCTGGTGAGCATCTATCTCCTTGTGATGAGGTAAGCTCCAAGCTTTCTTCTTTTTAAGATCACAGAGTCTTCCAGGTTGGAAGGGACCTCTAGAGATCATCTAGTCCAACCTTCCCACTCCAGCAGGCACCTAGAGCAGGTGGCACAGGGCGGCATCCAGGCGGGTTTGGAGACCTCCAGAGAAGGAGACTCCACAACCTCCCTGGGCAGCCTGTTCCACTGCCGTCACCTTCACTGTGAAGAAGTTCCTCCTCACTGGGAGATGGAACCTCCTGTGTTTCAGCTTACCCCTTGTTGTATCACTGGCCACCACTGAAAAGAGCTTGGCCCCCTCTTCCTTACAATCCCCCTTCATGTATTTATCCATGTTGATAAGATCCCCTCTCAGCCTTCTCTTTTCCAAGCTGAACAGGCCGAACTCACGCAGTCTCTCCTCATATGAGAGATGTTCCAGTCCCTTAATCATCTTGGTTGTTCTCCACTGGACCCTTTCTAGAACCTCCACGTCCCTCTTATATTGGGGAGCCCAGAGCTGCACACAATATTCCAGATGTAGCTTCCTCAGAGCTGAGCAGAGGGGCGGAATCACCTCCCTTGACCTGCTGGCAACTTGAACTTTGAGACTTGATTTTGCTTCCCTGTTGTGAGGTGAGCCAGTTCTGCTGCCTTTCCTTGGCTCTGCATTGGGCAGATGTCCTGACCTTGCTGGGAAGTGAGAGGCCGGCTATGGGATGGCGACTGCATCATGCGAGGGGCCCTCCAGGACAAGAGGGACAGGGGACAATCAAAGATGATTAAGGGCCTGGACCATCTATCATCTGAGGAAAGACTAGGTAGGCTGGGCCTGTTTAGCCTGGAGAAGAGTGAGAGGGGATCTAACTAATCTATATAAGTACCTGAAGGGAGAATAAAGGAAGAGGGGCCCAAATTGTTCTTGGTGGTGGCCAGTGACAGGACAAGGGGCAATGGATACAAGTTGAAACCCAGGTAGTTCCATCTCCATGTGAGGAAGAACTTTTCTTGTGAGGGGGCCAGAGCCCTGGCACAGGCTGCTCAGGGAGGCTGTGGAGTCTCCTGCTCTGGAGATCCTCCAAAGCTGCCTGGATGTAACCAGGTGCCTCATGCTCTGGGTGTCCCTGCTGGAGCAGGGGTTGGACTGGATGATCCCTAGGGGTCCCTTCCAACCTCAGCCACTCTGTGGTCCTGTGTGGGGCTGTGCACACCTCGGTTTCCCCTGCTGCTCTGCCATCAGCCCTAACTCCTGCTGCTGGTCAACTTCAATGTCGTCTCTAGCCAAATGGCCCTCTTGGAGATGAACCATGCAGTGATTGTGGTGTCTCTTAACTTTGAATGCATTAATATTTTATGTGCAAATGCCTGCCTATTTTAAGACACTTGTGAAGACCAAGTGAAAGCTGCATCACTTCTCTTTAAGAGAGCTTGCTGGTTCTCTCACTTGCACCTTGAGTTGTATCAGTGCAGCCCCATGCATCTCTGGAAGGCATCCAGGGTTTCCAGCATAAAATATAGTCTGAAGTCCAGCCAGAGTTCACTGCTTGCAAGGGCTTTCTTCCCATAACACGTGTTTATTACTAGGAAATACTAGGAAATTTCCAGGAAAGTGATATCAGCGTGGTTAATTGGCTGGAGGCTGCTTCTAACATCTGAAATGATTATAGAATAAAAATACACCAGCCTTTCCCTTCTTTAATGTGTGGATGGGGTTTTGACTGCTTGGAAAGATTGGTGTTGAGGTGAAATGTCCCTTGAATCCGAAGCTGTAAAGAAAATGATGGAGCAGAGCTGAGAAGTCCCTTGCAGACCCATGTGGAAAAAGTCCACAGGCTGCTGTAGGCAGGATGTGTGATGCTGGCTGTGTGTGCAGCAGCAGGACGGGCTGGTTGGAAGTTGAACCATTTAAAGCAGTTTAAATGCCCTGCTTTAAGCTGGGCATTTCAGGACACTCTTATCAAATCATGTTTCCTAGGTTTTAGTTGTGATTATGGCAGCACTGAGGAAAGCAATAAAAATGCAAATGTGGTACAGTTGGGCATAGTCATTTGTGGGTGGAAGCAGACACCTTCCATTGGGATTCTTTTGTTTCCTGTGGAACAATCTGTCTGCTTTACAAGGAAGCCCCCACGTGGCACCAACAGCAACAGAGGGGCGAAGCAGCAGGTGTGAAAAGCACTTGGAGTTGTGGTTTAGCTGGGACCTTATCAAGGTCGACCTGCAGCAGGGCAGTGACCACTGCCACAGGGAGGGTTACAGAATCCCAGAATCCCAGAATGTTCAAGGTTGGAAGGGACCTCTAGAGATCATCTGGTCCAACCTTCCCGCTCCAGC
>JAUBOD010000893.1:17547-29051 GCA_032353885.1 Nothura maculosa | reverse complement strand
ACCTCCCTGGGCAGCCTGTTCCAGTGCTCTGTTACCCTAACAGTAAGGAAATGTTTCCTTAAGTTCCTGTGGAACTTCTGGTGCCTCAGCTTGAAGCCATTTCCTCTAGTCCTATCGCTGTCCACTACTGAAAAGAGGCCAACCCCCTCCTCCTCACTGCCTCCCTTGAGGTATTTATAAGACAGTGATCAGGTCCCCCCTCAGCCTTCTCTTCTCCAGGCTGAACAGCATTCCTGGCTACTGCCCATTAGAAGTCCCACAGAGACTTTCCTGGGAAGAGCCTCGAGTCTCCTCCTTTGCCTTCTACTTGCTGAAGGCTCCAGGATTAGAGTAACCAGGCCACGGACCACCAGTTTGATGTTGTCTGTAGAGACATGGTCGCTTGGAAAGGCAGGGAGTTCGTGTCTTACAGATTCTGTTGGTCCATTAAGACTCACACCTTTCTGGGCAGTGCAGAGGAACCAGATACATCTCTGCAGGCAATGCTGGATACACTAGAGAACACAGGGCATAGATGTTGGCCCTGTGGGCCATGAGTGGAGCAACTTGGCTCCAAGTCCTACTTGGATTTCTACCAGAAGAAGATTTGGGACATCGTGGTGCTGGCCAAGTAGATCTGGAGGACAGTCCTGGAACACGCCTAGTGCAGCTTGCTGACACAGTAAGCAAGAAGCAGTTTTATGGGCTTTGAACAGTGCTTCCTGATGGACAACGTGAAGCAAAGAAGCTCAATGCTGCCTCCAGCCTGAGTTATGTGAAGCTGCTAGTGCAGGTGAAAAGAACTTGGCAGGCCTTCCCACCCTGATGAAAGTGGGTGAGCTGCTCCTGGCTGATCTTGGCAATCTGAGGACAACTGTCCCACCAGCTGTCAGCCCTGCTCAAAACAAGTCGCCTCAGCATCTCCCTGAATGTTCCCTGCAAGCTGGTGAGCGTGCTGCATCAGAGGCTGTGATGGTGTAGAGATGCAAATTCAGTATAGGGTCTGTAATCTCATACTAGCAATGGCAGGACTGTCTCTGGCCTATACTGACTACTGGACAAAAGGAAAAACAACAATAACAAAAAAGCACATCTATTTGATTTCCTCAGGCTGCCTTTCAGAAATGAGTAGGGAATGATGCCTGCAATATGGTAAAATTAAGTGTAAATGAAAGGGTGAATATCGAAGCTATTGCTGTTTTTAAAGACTATCAGAACTGGTGGGTAAGCCATCTTGCCTCAGTATGGACTATGGGCAACATCTTGGTATGCTCATTGTTGGTAGATGCTGAATGTGGATTAATAACACTGTAACGTGAAACAGGAGCTGCAGACTGCAAGTCACATATCATGGAAGGTACCTACATTGCCGTCTTACACCCTGCCTTTTTATAAAGAGTATTTTGAGTTTGTTTATACTTTGTTCTGGTTCACTCAGTTTAATTAGCACTTCTTTTGTCTCCTTCACTTTGCATATTACTGTGGTATTTTCAGAGATTTCTGTCTATGGAGATTTTAGGGTCTGATTTACCTCTGATTATATCCTTTCAGCAGCTTCCTTTCTGAAATTATTAACGTCTTCTGTCACTGAAACTAAATGCTGCCCACACAACTGTAATGGAAGAAGACCTCATTAAAAAGATTTTACTGAGTTATAATAACAGAGGACTCGGCCTACGCTGAATTGATTTCTCGATAGTTTGAAATAGCAAACATAGAAAGCCACAGCAGATCTGATATGTTGGTTATTAGGCAAATAGATACTCTGTCTTCTTTCTTGCCTAATTCCTAATATTTATTGGGGCAAATTGTTGCACATGTACTGGTAGTTGCCTTAACTACTGAGAAGAAAGAATAAGGCAGGGCCACAAAGCAGTGTTCTAGCAGATAGGCACACGTTTGGTCTCAAGTCTGGCAGCATATGAGAACTGTTAACCCTAATTGGATTACTCATTAGCACATTTTCCAAGGGTGAGAGGTGGTTATGGAGTCCATCAATATCCAGGTTATGCTTCATTTGGCAGCATTAAACTGCCACTTTTCAGCATTAGTGCAGGCATCTAAAACTTTCTGAAGTGAACACTGTATCTCTTCTCTCTTCCAAATGCACATGGCACACAAAATATGGTTTTATCCTCTGGTTTCCTAAACCATGGCAGAAGAGAATAACTACTAATCCAGAGAGCATAAAAAGGGCTCCTGAAATTTACTGGTGAGTCCTGTCCAAATGTGAATATACTTGATCTCCTCAGATACCTCTTTGGTGTCATTCATCTTGTTGGTGTTTTCCTGGTGTTCAAGAACCTGCAAGGTAGTTCAAGGCTTGCGGAAAGGAATTTCTGCAACCCAGTCTTTACTTTCATCACACCACAAGTTTGGTTCATATCACCCCAGTGCAAGTTCATTACAGAGCCCAAAACTGTGGAATATGCAAGGAAACAAGTGGATATCAGGTAGCTGTAATCTCAATTCTCTCATAATTTGATGATGTTTTCAGTAGATGCAATCTTTTGTTATGAAAGGACTAATTGCAAAATGTGGAAATGGAGACTTGCAATACTGGAAATATGTGAATTCAATTTAATGGGGAGAGAGTTCCAGTAAAAGAAATGAATAGTTGGCAACTTTGTGTAATAGGTAGCTATGGTTTTGTTTAATGAATTGTTGCCAAAATTATCATTCCAATGCCAACATCAGTTGGCTGATGCAAGTATTTCTGTCAGAGTAATGTTTATAGTCTGTCATGAATGCTGTCCTGCATGTGGCTCATTCTCCAGTAATTAAAGGTTCAGTTATCCAAGGATGGAATACACCCATAGAAGGACTTTAAGAGCTGAAGGACAGTTTTCAAAATCTAAAGTTCCAGCTAAACTTTTACCCATCACCTGAAATATCCAGGTTCTCAGTTCTGCTTAATAGGTCTATGTGAAGATCCACAACATGTTAGAGGTGATACTGAAGCTATTTTTTGATAGAGTTGTTTTGTGAGGAGTTTTGGAGTCAGAAAAAGGCAGCTAGGGAGGTGTGAACATAGGACAAGGTGGGCTGAGTCCTGCCTACTCCATTAGCGAATATTCAGTATTGAGGATTCAGCGTAGGAAGGGAAGGTAAAAGAAACAAGCCCTGTGGTGCTCCAGAGGTGTGTACTGGTGCTCTAGAAATGGCTTCTCTCCAATGCATCAGCAACAAGCTCTGCAAAAAGCCCTGGGAGCAACTCTGTGGGATGACAAAGCCGAGGGAGAAGGAAAACAAGCTTTTTGGCTCCCTACTGTGAGAGCATAGAAGCAAAGAAACAGGTCAATCATAACAAGTATGAAGCCTATCTCTGAAGCATCTTATTTCATTGGCCTTGTTCCAAGTGGAGCTGAGTAAATGATATTTGTAAAGGGACTTTTCTTGTAAAGAGGTAAAGTCATAAGCACCTTTTTAAACTGTTCTGGCTATACCAGGTTTCTTGTGGTTCTTGGGATCAGCATTGCTAAGAGGAATCATGGCCTATAGGATTATTGTCCAGAGAGTGCTTTACTAGCCCACGCAAGCTCAAAAGCAGATGAACACTGGGGAAAACGATGCAAAATAGAGATGCGGGAGGTGTTACCACAAAAGATCTCAAGAGGAATGTTACATGCTTTAACAAACTGAATCCTTGCAGTGTTCTCCACCCAGGCTGATGCTGATGTGGGCCTTAACACGGATTTTTATTGGGAATGAAGAAATCATTGAATGAAGAAACCATTGAGCACTGAATCAGGTGTGGTTTTCTATTATTTTCAAAACTTTATAGTGTGTCTTTAAAAGAGAAATTCATGGGACAGTTATGACTACTTTAGAAAGCTAAAGAATAGCTGAGCCAAGCGCTATTTTGTAATAGTAATTTTAAGGAGTTAGTTCTCTCTCTCATGTTTTTTTCCAGTCAATAGTTTAGCAATTTTACAAACAAGAAAAATGAGGGTAGGAGAATAAAAACCCGAGCTTTGGGGCTCAAATATTGAGGGTTTGCTGGCCACGGTAGCTGAACAGAGCTGCTGGGTGGTGTTGGCTCTGCGATGGACGAGTGTCTTGGGCCAGGGCTGTTCCTCTGTCAGGATGTGCAGCGCGGGGCAGGAGGAGCCATTGGGAAAGATGCCAAGGCAGTGGCCAGAGGAGGGAGGCTCCCAGTGTTTAAAGATGGGAATGGACACAGGCCTCCCAGGCCGGCGCTGGGGAAGGCTCTGTTGCGGGACACCGGGGAGTGGGACGGGAGCCTGAACTCAATGGCGCCAGTTCAGCGCTTCACGTGGGCCGAGGTCTCGCTGCGCACGGACCGGGGCCTGTGGCACGAGCCCGAGCAGCAGGAGCGCTGACTTGTCATCCATAGGAAGGTCTACGACATGAGCTGCTTCTACTGGGGGCACCCGGGTGGCGCCCAGCTCCTGGGCAGCCATGCCAGGCAGGACATCATGGTGAGGGGCGTGCATGTGTGAGGTGTTTGTCTCTACAGATCCCCCTTGTAGGTGCTGTATAGGCTTCAGTGAGTGCTTATAGCGATGCTATAGGGAGGCTGCTGCAGGTACGGCTCAACCAGTAAGAACCACCCCAGTTTCCAGAAATAAACATCAGTATATATCCACTGCCTGGAGTATCCCAGTATCCTCGGATGAAAGAAAACTGACTGTACTAAAAAGAACAAACAAATGATGGAGAATAAAGAAGGCAAAACATAGCATTTGAAATTAAAATGTAGTGGACTTGAAATTTAGTTATTTTTACCTTCATGACCATCAAACATCCCCTATATAAGATTGCTCTAGGAATTTGCCTTGAGAATTTTTTTCAAAATAGAGAGCAAGGAAGCCAATTTACCACTCTTTTCACACTTCCTACGCACATCAGAAGGCCAGATCTGCGTGGATATTTCCAAATGATATGTGGGATGAATCCCAACAGCTCAGCATTTAAAACACCAGTCCTGAGCTTGATTTATCTTTTTCCTGCTCTCAATGGTTCTTTTTTCCCTCTACCAGATCCAGGCTTCATGGTTACAGCATGATTTAGGACATCTTTCAGTATTCAGGATGACCAAGTGGAATCACTTGCTGCATAAGTTTGTGATGTGCCATTTGATTGTAAGTACCCGACTCTGGAAATGCCTACTAGATTTAATGTTTTTGGTACAAAACTGCTCAATTTAAAGACACCATGGAGGAGAGTGTGTTCAGCATTGGGATCCTGACAGAAACTGTCCTTGAGATCATTGTAGTCCTCTTTTTTTCTCACTTTAGCAGAGGGCATCAGGCAAATGGTGGACGCTTCTGCACTCTCAGCATCATGCCATGCCCAACTGTTTCTGGAAAGATCCTGACATTTATATGCACCCTTTCTTGTTTATTTTGGGGGAAAACAATCTCTCTGGAGGTCAGTATGTCTGTGTGTTCATGACCATGTGCTAGGACCTGGGAATAACACATTAGCCAACCAAACATACACTAAACAAAACCACATACTTAAAAGATTTCTGGAGGGGGCAAAACTATAATTTCTGAGTCTATTTGTCTTTGTGAGCTGAATTACTGCTTACATTAAGTTCCTTAATTGCTTAAGCAGTTGACAAGTAAATGTAAACTTGTTTGTTGTCACAATTAATTACTGACAGTTGTCACAACTAATCACTTAGTTGTGATTCATCTGTTGTTTACACATTGTGGAAGTCCTACCAAAGAAAGACTATTGATGTTTATAGCAACTTAATGATCTGTTGTTTTTATAGTAATGCACTAATTAGTAGCTCTTGGGCAATGTTGTTTGCAGGTTATCTAATACCCAGAGCTGAGGCTCACAAGTATAAGCTGCTTTCTGCATGTTTGTGCTTTCTAGGAGAAGGCAGCAGACTTGTTGCGAAAGGCAGCCAGTAATGGCAGGGCTGAGGAACCCAGGGCTGTTCAGATGGCTCTGCTGCTCTCATGGCCAGAGATCACGCAACAGGATAGGATAGTGTAGGACACTCTCATTTGGTGCAGCTCCATCTCCAGGAGCAACAAACTAACACAACGCGCACCCCATTTGCACCAAATGAATTAAGAACATAACATAAAAACAAGAAAATTCAATGCTTAAATTTTGAGGGTGGGTAGGGATGAATTTTATCCCCGCTCTTGTACACTTGCAGATCATACCATCTTTAGTTGAAATCCTCCTGTAAAATTTTTGCTACATTATTCCCTTGCAGCACAGATAACAGTCATATCTGTGACAGTAGTTTGCTTCCTACATGCTTTAAATATAAGTGTAGCTTTTACTTATGGACTATCTTATCTCTGTTTTGCCATACCTCTATTTTGTTTTGTCATCATGAGTATATTTAGAACTAGATAGATACACAACTAATTGCCAAAGTTCTAGTATATGTATGTAAACTAACAGAATAGGTACACAAGAGGGAGACAGCAGTAATGATGGTTGAAGGACCTATGCACAGAAAGTGCTTCTTGGAAGGCAAGAATTGAAAATAAGTTACCTGAAGAGGTTGCTTAGTCTCCACTCAGCATTTTATTGTTCTTTCTGGTTACAGCTCAGTATCAAAAATTAAAAATAGATGCCCTACAACCATCAGCACAAATACTTCTTCATCAGTGAGTATCTCCATTCTCTTGTAAAATCATGAGCCCCAATGGGGCCTGCAGACCTTATTGGACACAGTGCATGTAGAATGAAGGTGCCAGTGTTGAAGAATATAATAATTAGTCTGAATCTCAACTGGGGGGAATTTAGAAGACCTGATTGGATAAAGCCACATGGTTGAAACTGCTCTGAGCAGGAAGTTGGACCTGAAACCTTCAGAAATCCCTTCCGACCTAAATTATGCCATGAGGTTGGATTTCTGTGCCCTTAACCTCAAATACTACTCAGCCCAAACTCATGTTTCCAGGGTGGAGGAAGAGATGAGGTACACTTACCCGAGTTCATGTTCAAGCCAATACTGTATTGCAAAAATGACACCTGTTTGGCCAGAGAAAAGAAATTTGACTCTTAACTCAGTAGGTAGGGAGTTACTTGGGAGAGTGAGATGAGTATTCCAGGACTGTTGATCTCTGCTATATGGTGTATGGCTAATAAAATGCATAAAGAAGCTTGGCCATAGATCCTCATGAGGAAGCAGGTGATTGTGCCTGTAGTCACAGGTAACATTAGCTTTAGCATCTGCAGACTGTCATGCTGCTGAGCAGGATCTGTCCTCCTAGCTCTGGAGAACTTGTGTTCAACTCATTTTAATGCTGAGACCAATAGGCTCCCAACTCACTTATTGTTTCTCTGATTTGATGCATGCTGATACCTTCCAGAAACTTCTGTGTAATACCATAACCTTAAAACTTCTCAGAACATTTTCCATATTGGGCAACTAGTCAGGGTTCTTTTTCTTCTGGTTCTGGCAGTATATGTTAGTCCATAACATTAATGGTGATAATGAATTCTCCTGCACAGCTCTTCCTCCGCGCCTTTGTTCTACCTTTGTTGTTGTTGTTCCTCCCTCTCTCGTCTCTACGTTTGCTGGGAACTTGCCTGGATGCTGTCCTTCTATATCAAATTCTTTTTTATTTATGGATCATTATTAGGAATAAAGAGTCTCCTAGCGTATTATTTTATATTCAGGTAATATCTCTTTGGACACTTTACCCTTCCTTTGTATATGCTTGTCATCTATGTTCTCTTGCCTTTGTTCTTCCACGTTCTCTTTGATCATCTCACTTTCTGCTGAATAGTATAATCTGTTTGTTTAATTCTGGCCTCTTGTTTCACTGGACGGGATGCTGGAGAGCAGCTGGTTTGTCTGGGTCTCACAAATGAACCATCTCCCAATGGAGATATACTACGATAAGAATTTGGACTAGGTGTCAACCCAAGATATTTACCTTTCCCAGGATTCATGGACATATGGGTGTAAATTACGGGTGCGGGACAAGCAAGTCCTGCATTGCCTTTGAGATGAAAAACCTGTTAGTGCTTGGAAAGTGATGAGTAATGGAGTAAAGGACCAACCATGGAAGCCATCTGTGCTCTGTCTGAGGATGCAGGTTCATGAAGACCTAGGAGAAACTTTCAACTCCATTCATGTATGCTCCCACCAACTCCTGTGTTGGTCTGCATACAACCACAGGCCCATGTGTAACTGAGGAGAATTTTGATCCTTGCCTTGAGGCGACTCAAATTAGGCAAGAAAAACAACAGAACAGGGTGTTACAACATATTCTTGAGACAAACAAGAAAGGTCTTTGCTCATTTTGTTTTCCTTTTCCTTCCAGCTCCAGGCAATGCGTAATGTTCAGCAGTCTCTGTTCATGACTGGTTCACTGGGTATCTAAACTTCAAGAGTGAACATCAGTGAGTACAGTCCCTTAGAGAAAGTTGTCCTTCCTCTTCTTATATCTTTCATACTACTGTTTTTGCTGTGCTTTTCACAAATAGCTATTGGGAGCCAGTGGGTTTACAGTTTTTAGGACGGTGAAATCTCTCATGAATATAAGAACATCTGAAGAATAGCATTTCTTTTGGGGCACTGGAAGAAAATTTGCCTTTCTCCTCTTCACAGCCTCCTCCCCACGATGCCTCGACACTGCTACTGGAAGGTGGCTCCTCTGGTGAAGTCCCTGTGTGCCAAACATGGCATCGAGTACCAGTGCAAGCCCTTGCTCACTGCCTTTGCAGACATTGTGCAGTAAGTAACAATTAACACACTGGGGGAAAAACAGCATAGAAGAATGTAGGAGGGACTGCATTCTCGAGAACAAGAGTTGGCTTGTTGTTCTTTAGCATATCACACAGAAACCCTCTTGTTTCTCTCTTGCCCAACAACACTCCCCTAACAACTCCTCATAATGTGGTATTTGTGCTCTTTCTCAGCTCTCTGAAGAAGTCAGGAGAGCTCTGGCTTTATGCCTACCTACACAAATAAGAAGACAAGGCTTGTTAAGAAGGTACCATTTGCAACCTGCCATGTCTTAGCATCCTGAATAGGCTGAGGAACAAGGACTATGAAGGACTCTGTCGTTAAAAAATAACCACCACCACAAAAAATAAACGGATAAGAACTGGAGGATGCAACTTCAATAGATGTGAAGTTATCAAAACTCTTTTAGTCTTTCCATTTTCAGATATGTTGAGATCAAATAGGGCTAGCAGGAGCTGAATGGGTAGAACAGGAAGGAAACAATCTCCTTTCTTTAAGTGTGTTGGAGGAGTAAACATGACTGAGAGGATTTTTGAGCTTGAGTTTGGGTTTGAGTCAGATTATAGATGGGTGCAACTGCACACTCCACGTGTGCACATGTGGAGGGCTTAATGCTCAGTAAAAAGTTTATTTATTTGAAGATATTTGCACAGGATTTAGCAGAGTGTCACAGCAATGCACTTGAACCACAGCACACACTAATTGCAATATACAGCTTAATCACAGCATCAGCACCAGTTTCATATCCTCAATGTCACAACACCATGCCCACACTTCTGTAGGCTGCTTTCTGTGTCCTTGCTTCTCAAAGCTGCTGCTTTCATATTCAGCCTGTATTTAAGCATGTTAAGAATCATAAATACCTCATTGTACGTGGAATGTCAGGGACAAACAGTTGTTGTTACACTTAGCTGATACAGCTGGTTTGTCTATAACAAAGGCATCCTATTGTTTCTTTTTCTCACTTTTTTTTCTTCTTTTTTCTTTCTTTTTTATCTTCCTTGACCAAAGCTGTGGTAGTCAATCACTATCACTTTCCTCCGAGTCCCAAAGATGATACAGCTAATACAGCTACACTAATTAGTAAATAGGCTGATTTGATTAAGAGGACAGGCTGATTTGAAGGCACACATGCACACTAGAAGTCATCTGGTTACCCCACACATACTTCCACTTACTTTGACATGTCTATGGTTCTATACAAGTTTGAGGGAAGCTCTAAACTTAGGCAGTCCAGAAGAGGAGAATAAATTCTAAAGCTTAGCATCCACTTCAACTGCTTATGGAATAGTCATATGGCTTCTTTCTGACCTGTGACTTTATAACATTAAGATTTTATTTTTATCTCACATCAGAACTAAGCAAAGAGAGGCTAATGAGCCCTTTCTGTACAATTAGCTGTTGAGGATGAAGCCCAAGTCTATACTTTCTCCAGACTCAGAGTTTCTAATGATGCCCTTTGTGACCGTCCTGAAAATGTTTGCTGAACTCTGCTTTTCTTCAGGGATTCTGCCCATGAGGACCAAATAGGTAAATGTACCCAGCAGCTGTCTCCTTGCATAAGCCTTCTGGGGCAAAGTCAACTATTCTGGCCAAAAGGTTGGTGTGATTCCTTGCTGCTTCTTGCCACTGGAGCTGAAATGATGGTTTTCTTTTTTTTCAGGTATCAGCTTGCACACTTCCCTTCTCTCCTCATGTTACATTAGAATCATTTTAAAAATAGAGACAAAGTGGACCATATATTTTCCTTCTATCTTAGACTACGTGTAGTATGCAATTCTGAAGGGCTCATCCAGATGCTAGGTAAGACTAGAGTATGATAGAGATGGATTCTTGGCATGCACTTCAGCTCTGGAATAAGATTTGATTGCACAATCTTCAAATTTCCAAATTCATTGTTCTAGAGCAAGGCTTATTATTGGAATACATCTACATTGTAAATTTTCCATATGACTGACGTTCTTCTAATTACTAGGCATCACTTACAGACTTTAAATATGATAATGCCTCTGTGAAAGCATTTGAATAGCTGGTCTCCTGTCCTGGACTAAGAATGCAGACTGAGCAGAGAAGACAGAGGAAAGGCACAAGAATAGGACTACTCAAAGGATCTAGAGTAATGCTGGAAACCTGCAGCCTTGCCAGGAGCATTGCACAGGTCTGGGAAAGTCACCATCATTTTTGTCAGTATCGACCTGGAAATCTTTTTCTGAACCGAATAAAAATATGCCTCAGCAATGAGAGAAACTTTCCACTTCTGGCCATGCCGCAGAATTATTTATTATTTATTGTTTGCAGAAGAAAAGACCTTGTTTCCAGCATTACATTTGTGTACACTTAGAATAGTAATAATGCCAGGAGGGAGAATTATCAGTCATGGATCTTTTTCATACGATGAGGATGCTAAAGTTCCCTCAGAAAAGAATTTATTCATTGAGTACTGGAAGTGAAGAACAGCTGCAGCATAAAATACAGCAACATTTGTGATATGTTGGAGCATGAAGAGGTTTTTGAAGTGAAAACAATATCTGCTGTGCAACTTGAAGTTAAATGTAGCTTCCTATAGAGGCAGAGTGCAAAGATGTAGCTCAAGGCTATAGGAGCTACACTGATGGGCACTGCTGAACCTAAAAGGATGACGTCCAAGATATAGTTTCACTGATGTGCTCTTTATCTGAGGGAGAACTACTGAGCACTCCCAGTGTCTCCTCCCACACTTTAGCACACTTGTATAAAGACACAACAACGGCATGCCATGCCTAAGGACGAGCAGGAGGGCCTAATGATGTCCTAACAAAAGCTGTAACAAATCTACTTGAAAAGC
>JAUBOD010000893.1:6530-17447 GCA_032353885.1 Nothura maculosa | reverse complement strand
GGCATGCCATGCCTAAGGACGAGCAGGAGGGCCTAATGATGTCCTAACAAAAGCTGTAACAAATCTACTTGAAAAGCAGAAGACAGCTGAGCAACTGCAGGAGGCTTTGATATACTGCAAAAAATAGTATGCATTCTCCTCCTGTGGAAAAAAAGAACTGCAGGGATGATTCAAGTGGAGAAAGACTCGTGTGGTGACACCCAGTTTGGCTGCAGGTATTTCTGTGTTTAGGTCTACTCTTCTCTCTGCTTTCCCATGATTTGTCTGGAGTATGAATCCATCGTCTTCTATCATCTGCTTGGATTGCAGACAAGTTCTAGCTCCTGAAATGCTTTAGAAGAGTTATTCTGCCCCTGGGGCTCTGCTGAGAACTTAGCCATAGTTAGATGCTACAGAAAGCATCAAAGCTTTTTACTTTGTAGAGGTAATTTAAAGATTATGGCATCGTACATTCAATTGCTATCTCTTGTTTCACACAGTTTTCCTCGTTCCAACAGGTTTACTATCCTGAAATACGATAAACATGGCTAAAAGCAATAGCACTGTGGTAACACAGTTCATACTTCGAGGACTGACAGACAAGCCAGAGCTGCAACTTCCTCTCTTCATCATCTTCTTCCTGATTTATCTCATCACCCTCATAGGTAACCTTGGGTTGGTGACCCTCATCAGGATTACCCCCAAGCTGCACGCTCCCATGTACTTCTTCCTCTGCAATTTGTCTGTTGTTGATCTTTGCTATTCCTCTGTCTTTTCCCCAAGGATGTTAATTGGCTTCTTGGTGGAAAACAAAGCCATTCCCTACGCGGCGTGCTTTGCCCAGCACTTCTCTTTCCTTGTGTTTGTGACTACAGAGGTGTTCCTCCTGGCTGTGATGGCCTACGACCGCTACGTGGCTATTTGCAGCCCGCTTCTCTACACCACGGCCATGCCAAAGAGCCTCTGCGTTCGCCTGGTGGCTGCGTCCTACCTGGGGGGCGTTCTGAACTCACTCACGCAAACGTGGTGCTTGCTGCAGCTTCCCTTCTGTGGGCCTAACGTCATCAACCATTTCTTCTGCGACACTAACCCTCTGCTCAAACTCACCTGCTCTGGTGGCCGTATCAACGAGGCTTTGCTTGTAACGTTCAACGGGGCCATTTCTATGTCTATGCTGCTTGTCATCCTCCTCTCCTACGTGCGCGTCCTCTTCTGCATCCTCAAGATGAGGTCTTCTGAAGGAAGGCACAAGGCCTTCTCCACCTGTGCCTCCCACCTCATGACCGTTACCTTGTTCTATGCGCCTGCAGGGCTGAGCCACATGCAGCCGGGCTCCAAGTACTCCCTGGAAATGGAGAAAGTCACTGCTGTGTTTTATACCATTATAGTCCCCATGCTCAACCCGCTCATCTATAGCTGGAGGAACAAGGAGGTGAAGGAGGCACTTAGGAAAGCAATAGCAAACTGCATGTTTGGGAGTTAAACTGCTGACTGAACTCACCCCCAAACAGATGACATAATTAAGAGTACTGCAAGTTTGATGCTAATCTTCTGGAGCTGTAAGGAATCATCACATATTTATTAAACAAAAAAAAGCAGCAAATTAGAACTCTTAATCTACTGAGACATCTCTTCATTTATTTTGTGAGATGTCTTGCAATATCATAGGATCTGGCCAAAATAAGCTCCTAAGGATTTTTCCTCTTAGGATTGGTTCTCAATAAGTTGCAATAATTTCAGCAATGATTCCTCCAGGAAGAAGTTCCAGAAGAGCTTCCAGGACTTTGTGGCAGGAGAGAGGAGCAGGGCAATATACAGGAGCCATACACAGCACTAGGAGGGTGCTGAACAAGTTGAGCAGATGTAATCAGGAAAATAAAATGGCCTTGGTGACAGCAATAAAAAATATAAAACAAAAAACCCTTTCTTAGTTCAGCTCAAACCCCTGCATTTAGCAATGTGATGTGAAATGTACTTACCAGGCCCGAATTTATAGGGAGAACTGAATTTCCATTCTTGTAGTACCTTAGGAATGTCATGCCTCTGGTGCTGTTCAGACAGCAGCTGTATCTACACTGTGGATTCACTAGGAATCCCATATGCTACTTTAAAATATCCTCTTTAAATGAAGGCTCATAGACCAGTAAGGCAGCATTCAAAACACTGAAGGTGGATGCCTGTATGAGCTAATGCAAACGAATATGTGCAACCACAAGCAGCCCCATTAAGATGTGAATCCCCTCCGCACATTCACCTCTCCCTTACACCACAGCCCCTTGGAAAAATTTGATGGGACAAATCTGGGTCTCTCTAATGTAATTACATTATTCGTCTACCACTGACATCCCTGAGCAAGGTTGCAGGGCAAGAACCTTGCAGAAAAAGACTACAGCTGTTGCTACTAATGTCTGGCTGTTGCTTGGTGGATGAAAAGAAGTGAAGCCAAGGGGAACACTTGCTACTAGTTTAAGTGCTGTCTAGGATTATAATGGTAGAAAGATGTGCCTAAGGGTAGATTGTTACTCCCAAGTCTCTGTTTCCTCCTCTTAAAGCAGACTCTTTCTTTCAGAGGAAATGTATTGCACCAATATCTTTCCACTAAATACAGTTTTTTCTTTCCTTGCTAACAGAAGGAAAATAGGGTAACCCACTTAGGTGAGCACGTGTACATTTCATATGCATACAGTGAGGAAGGAGGCTTCAGACATGATACAGACTAAGTAAGTCCTACCTAGATGGTTGAGTATCAGACAGTTTTTAAGGACAGTACAAAGTCTCTGATTCATTGGTTCACACCATCCTTTTGCTTCTTCAGGACTGAAAGGAAAACGTGCTTCTTACAATTTACAATATTTTGAGGTACGTAAATTGTCAGATTAAGGAAGCAGACTTTACTGCTGTCAGGATTTAAACTGTGTTTTATCTTCTGATGCATGTCATGTCTTGGAGTGAAACCCATTAAGCAGAGGACTGTAGAACTGTGCTCTGTTCTCCTACCTCCTCTTTCTTATAACAGTCTTTGCACCACGGCTGACAATGAAGTTGCTTTTCATGTTAAAAGTGCTACTTCAAGACTCATGTGGTAGCATCAAAATGTTTAATCCAGCTCCAAAGTCAAATTGTTTAGAACCAAGGGTTAAGCATCTCACTTTGGCATAGACAAAGTGGTTCTATCACTTCCTTAGGTCTCCTCTGAATGTCCTGGCCACCTTCTGTTGTCTTGCTGTTGTGTCCTGAAACCATCCAGCAAACTCATCTCTCCACTGGTCAACTTTTGTAGAGAGTGGGCAATGCCATATTTCCAATACTTCCTCAACAGCTCCTGGTTCTTGCTTCTTCAACATTTAACATCTTTAACTCCTCAACATTTACTCTCCAGTCCAAAGTTCTTTACTAGCCATTGGCATTACTCTTTTACCATGTGTTTTCAGCACCACAATCCCAGAGACCCCTAACTTGCTCTCTAGGAACTCCTTTCAGTGATCTAATGTCTGAATGTTTCAGCTGTGAAGACTCAACCTGCTTTGTATACAAGGCCTACCCCTACACACTTGTTGAACAAGGTGTCTGTGTATGAGCACCTGTGACAAGGTATTTGTCTAGAATGAGTTCCCCAATTCCATTTTATAAATTGGTCAAAAAGCTTTTGCAAAGCAAGTGATTTGTATGATAAAGCCACCACAAGAATGGATATAGTGCTGAGTGTTCCAGCAAAGGCCTTGCCCAATGTGGTCCTTTGAGTGAGATTCTCAAGAAGAGTATATTGAGAAAGAAGGACTGCAGTTTTTCTTGGGTCATTCTGTAAGATGGGATCACATTTTGATAGCATGATTGTTAGGACAGTCATGTGGAAAGAAAAGATCTGAGTGAGTTAGTTTGACAGCACTCAAGCAGAAAAATCCTAGAAAAGTTCAAAGAGGTTGGATCGTTGCAGGTCTTATTCTCTGATGGACATGAACTGCTATTCAGTTGTTCAAACTAATGTGCTCATCAACATGTTTGGGAAAAGTCATTATCAGGCAGGCAACAATACTACTAAGAATCTAATCTGTGCATCCTTTTAACTGGCAATATTGCTTGAATTCAGCATTCCTTACACATTAAACATCCTGGAACTGATTCGGTTTTGGCTCATACTCTGGTCTTGTTTAGTGGTATGGGTTTTACCTTTTTCCTTCACTGCCATTTTGGGCATGTTCTCCCGATCCAGATCCACAGTCTTGTGGAGTCTCAGGAGAGCATGTGGTGCTTGCTGTCTTTGACAAGACTTAATTTGACTCCAGAAGAGAGTGTCACCACGTTGAGAGGACCTCATCAGCCTCCTCCATCATGGGATGAGTCCTCCACTGGGCACGGAGAAAGGAAGCAGAAAACTGATGTACGGATTCAATGTGTGATGGCTTACAGAGCAAAGGCCTAGTTTGAGGAAAAAGGGCTGTTCCTCTTGATGGGCTCTTGTACCAAGGAGACAACCTTTGAATGGAGTAAAAAATAAAAGCTTTTGTGTTTCCATCACAACAAACTCTGTGAGCTTGCTGCAGCTGTGGGGTCCTGTGAGCAGCGCAGACCTTCATTGCCTTGTCAGGAAGAAGGAAGTACAAATACTCATAGTAAAGGTAAGGGGAACACAATGAAACTGAAGTTGTTGTGCAGTCTCTCTTCTTGCTGCTTCAAGTGTCAAAATCCCTGCCTCATGCTATACACCTAGGTTGTGCCTGTGTTCCTGACTTCCTCCTCCTCCTGGCTATTTTCAGGTTCTCTGGGGATCAAAGTCCCAGGCGTCTTGAAACCACCTGTAAAAGCGGTATCAGAAGGCCCTGCAGCTTGTAAGCAGAGTAAGAGAGATGGGAAATATGAGAACGACTAAGGAATGCAAAGAGGTAGGTGACATATATCAAAACAGAGCCTGGGGAAAGGATATTTGCAGTGACTTTTTGCACCTGATTTTACTTTGCTGCTTTAATAAGTGGCATCTTACTACATGACTCCCCAATAGTTTGGCTGGATTTGTTGCTGAGGTTATTTAGATCTTGAAGTCCTTTTACATCTTGTTCAGACAAGGCAGTGATATCCATTCAGGAAGTGGCTATCCTTGCCAAAAGGTATCCTGCAAAGTTGTTTTGTTCACTCTACAGCATCATTCTGATTAGATTTTCTGACTTTACATAGATATTGAAGAAACACAGGCATTTCCATGACGCAAAGTGTCATTTAAAAACTTTTTTTTTTCTTTTCCACAGAGATATTTCATAAACAGCTTCATGAATGCCTTCCTCTGTACTACTTTTAACTGTTTTTGATACAAATGGCAGAAGACCCTTTGGTTTTTGTCTTTCCAAGCGATGCAGAAGCAGACAATATACAGGCACCAGTGCAATGGATAAGCAAAATCACACCACAGTGACAGAGTTTATTCTCTTGGGACTGACAGAACACCCAACACTGCAGGTTCCCCTCTTCATTGTGTTCCTCATGGTCTATATTGCTACTTTGATGGGAAACCTGGGCATGATTTTGTTGGTGAGAGCTGAAGCCCGTCTGCGCACCCCCATGTACTTCTTCCTTAGCCATTTATCTTTTATTGACATTTGCTATTCGTCATCCATTGTGCCCAAGATGTTGGTCAACTTCTTGTCCGAAAGAAAAGCCAGTTCCTTCTTTAGCTGCGCCGCACAAATGTCTCTTTTTGTCCATTTTGTTGTCACAGAGTCTTTTCTACTGGCCGTGATGGCTTATGATCGTTATGTAGCCATCTGTAACCCACTTCTTTACATGCTTGTTATGTCCCGAAAACTCTGTATTTGTTTGGTAGCTGGATCCTATATATGTGGTATCATATGCTCCCTGACACACACTTATTCCACCTTTCACTTATCCTTCTGTGGCCCTAACACCGTTAACCATTTTTTCTGTGATGTTTCGCCAGTTTTAGCCCTTGCCTGTTCTGACACACATTTCAATGAAGTGCTGCTTCTCAGCTTTGCTACCTTCGTGGAAACCAGCACCATCCTAATCATCCTCACCTCTTACACTGTCGTCATCCTGGCTGTGCTCAGGATTCACTCCAAAGCAGGAAAGTACAAAGCCTTCTCTACATGTGCCTCCCATTTAACAGTTATCACTCTATTCCATGTGACCATCCTTTTCATCTACTGCCGTCCCAGCCATCCCTATTCTATGGACACAGACAAATTTGCCTCTGTCTTTTACACAGTGCTGATCCCCATGCTAAACCCCCTCATCTACAGCTTCAGGAACAGGGAGGTGAAGGATGCTTTGGGAAGGGTCATGGAGAGAAACACTTCTTCCTGATGACTGTAGATGTTGCTAGGTTTAGATCACTCATAAATCGGAGATGAAGAGAAGTATCCAGATCTCTGGAAACACATCTTTATGACGACCAATGTCACAAACAAGTTTGAAGTACTTTCAGTGGCAAAGTCATCAAGCAGATCACTCACAGGCAAGAATAGCAGATGAAAGGCAGAGAAAGAGTCCCAAATGCAATGAATTTTCTTTACATTAAATACATATATGACAGTGGCTGCTTGGCTCTTCTGTGGAATTGACATCCCCTCTTCCTTAATATAAAAATCAGCTGCAATAACAGCCCTCACATACTGGATTTCCAGCTACACCATAAAATCTTAATGTTATCCCTTGCATTTATATTGGAATTTGGGTTAGCTCATCAAGTCCATGTCAAAATTATATAGCGGTCTAAATTTATCAGTTTACCTCTACTTTTCATACCAGAGACAGGCATCTGAAGTGGGTGATTCACTCCAGCCTTTGGTGGAAGATGCACAAGGTGGAGAAAACAGGGTGAATTCCAGACTGCATTATCCTTGGCCACTTGAATTGACTTTAAACAAACTTATGCCACCAAAAAAAAGGAAGTTTATTTTTTAAAAATTTGACTTCTCACAATTGCAGAGAATTATCTGTTTCATGTGTATTCCATAATTGCTTTGTACACGGAATTATGAAGCATCCTTCTTGCACTGCTACATAAAAGTTATTGCAAAAAAAATTAAGTGTAGAACATACAATTCAACCACTTTTTGCAGCAGTGAGACTGTTTTTATCACATCATAATGGAGATGATATATGTGTCTGTCTTGAAAAAGTGGTGACCCCCTCCTAGGTTTGATGATACTTTATGATAGTTTATGAGACTTCAGGACCTCTGGAAATCTTGATTTCTTTCATCCATGGCAATGACTTATTTGCTTCTGTTAGCAACAACATATAGGAATAGAAAAGAAAGAAAATGCAAAGAAAAAAATGCAAAGATTAAAAAAACTATCACTGAAAAGCTTCTCTGTACATCCATTTCCACACCCTCCATCTTCTCTCAAGCTAGTCATTCATATTCTCTCTCTCTGGGCATCTGCTTTATGTTTACAGGCAGTATCCCTGTTAGTTTATGCCATTTTTTCAGGGCATTTACAAGTACCTCAGGATTGGGGTGTCTCCAGGGGACAGCACATCCCATTCATTCTTCTCAACCAGCTACAGAGGAGTCCTGGCTGACTAGGCTCCCAGGAAAGCCTCCCTGACTGGGCTGGATCAACGGGCCTCTTACTAGCACTCAATAGGTTAGGCCCGGATCCGTATGCTCATGCTGTACGTGTGTGTGTCTTATTTTTCATTTACAGTGTGTAAGGTTTGCCCTCTTCGTTCAGCTGATGATCACTAACTTCTTACATGCTGGTAACAAGACTCAAACGTGCCATATGTTGATAGATTTGAAATGTGAATGATAATTAGTTGTATAAACACGATGGGGTGCGAACGCTGCTGTCATATGGAGGCTTTGTGCCTCACACCACATGTGAGGGAGGAGACTATTCTGGATTAGTGGCTGGTTTACACCCAAGTAGAGGGTGCCAGTTTTAGCAAGGCTTCAGCTGGTGTGGTATTCATTATAGGATGATGTTCCCCTGCAGAAAAGTCAGTCCTCTTGGGAAGATGGGAGACCAATCCCATGCTAAACTGCCCCTGCCTCAAAATCCCATTGACCATTATTCAAGATATTTGTTAGTATGTCAATATTTGGCCATATCATAATACTTGTTTGAGTGCCTCTATTATCAAGGACTCAGGTGGTCTGCAGCTCTTCCTGTGTCCACAACCTTATTCCTAGGATTGCCCAAGTAGTGTGGAAGTGTATAAGGAAGAAGGGGAATGACCAGCTGTCAAGAACCAGAAAATAGACTACTTTGTTGATGACAACAAGGAAAACTCTATTCAACAGAATTTAGAGTAGAGCAAGGATGAAAGCCACAGCTTTTCTTGACTCTTAAAGCCACTGAATTCATACTGCATATGCCCTTGGAAAACTCTCCTCTAGATCTGGTCTTAAATGCTAGAGTGGGACCCTGAATTACTGAACTGGGCCCCTCAGACCTATGCTCCCTTTGAGGTTCAGTGTGTTTGAGAGGGAAACATTCCAATATTGACAATATAACTGACATGCATCCACAGTGTGGAGCAGGGCACTTCAGGTACCAAACCACAGTCAGCTTTCATCTCTGCAATCTGTGCAGTCTCAGGCAATCATTTCTAAATCCCCTCCCAGAGGAACTTGTTAAGACAATGTTCTCCGGGACAGCTATTAGCTCCGACTGATGAAATG
Source organism: Nothura maculosa (assembly GCA_032353885.1). Lineage (NCBI taxonomy): Eukaryota > Metazoa > Chordata > Aves > Tinamiformes > Tinamidae > Nothura > Nothura maculosa. The sequence continues at coordinate 8,827 of JAUBOD010000893.1, read as the reverse complement.
CTCAGGAAACAGAAGTTATTTGCGTGGTGGAAAAAAAAACACATGAAAAAAATCCCAAACCTCTGGCTACTGTTCCCCCTGGTGGCAATGAATCTTCACAACACCTCCAATTTTCTGGTTACAAAAAAGCAAGAGGTGGGATGTGTAAATTCTGGTAGCTGCTAGCTCCTGCAGAGGAAGAAATACAGTCAATTTTTATTTTTCTCAATCATTCTTTTATTTGCATTCTCATTTCATTTCTTAAAATTGCCCTTCCCCACTGCTTAATGCCTAAGTGCTTATTCTCTGGATGCTGTTTGTACTGATAATATGTTTTTCTTTTGTCTTTAACAAAGCACCATGGGCATAAATTAGAAAGCCAATTACAACTTTTTTCAAAACTTTTAATAGCAGAAATTGTAAAACAAAAAAAAATTAAGAGCAGTGTATGATGAAGAGGCCTTAAAGGAGCTAACAAGGAAAGATCAGTTTAACTCTGCAGAGGTTTCACAAATCAACAGTCTGGCTGGTATCTGATTAATAGGCCAGCCCTATTCAAACATTTTTGTCTTTATTAGGTTTATTCACTTATCTTATCATCAAATGACGGCTTCACGGTTTATCCATTTAGATCTTATGTTTTCCTAGGAAAAGCTTCACAGAAGCTGGATCTCAGGTGCCAGCCCATAACCACTGAAACCCTAAATGCCAAATACAGTGTTTGGGCTAGCTAAGGGGCTTGTCCAGACTATCTGAAATACTTTAGAGCTGTTTTTACCTGTGTACCACAATAAATTTTGACCTCAGGGTTAGTCCCAAGGACAAGAGCCATCACCCATTGAGTCATGTGGACATTGCTGTGGATTTGCACAACAAATTGTGTAGCAGATGACACAGAGATGAGCTAAGTGATGAGCATTTCTGTCTCTCCATTTTCCATTTGCAGCACAAAAGGCTCATCTAGAGCTGGAATTTGTAAAGAACTGTCAGAAAGCAAACCACTAGCAGGCATATTTCTATGTCTAAGTGCATGTTCCTGTATTCAGATGGTCCCAGTAAGAATGCAAGGAGCATGTGGGAGAAGAAACGCTTATGCCAACTCACTGTGCTAAACTCAGTCAGAAAACTTGCAGCACAGACAGGCAGTAGCTTGAAACATTCTGTGAAATCATTTGGTATTTTCTCTGATGTTTGGTATTTTCTCTGATGAAGACATGTGTCTACTGAAACCAACAATGGAATGCCCTGTATCCTTTAATATACTGAGCAGATGGCCATAGCTTTTTATTAAAGCTAATTTGAGATTTGAGTATGAGGAGGAAACCAGCAGAAGTGCATATGTCTACATATAGATAACACATAATAATATCTTGCATGATGCATATAAACATGTGTATACAAAGTTGTATTTTACATCAGATATATCATGCCATTCGTAGAATTCTAGAATTATCCTGGTCAAAAAGGACCTCTGGAAGTCTCTGGTCCAGTCTTCTGCTCACAGCAAGGATGACTTCCTGGCCAAATCAGGTTTTTCAAGGCCTTGTCCAGTTTTGATTACCTCCAAGGATGGAGATTCCACAACCTCTGAGAGAGAAAATCCCAGTTATTCCTAATTATGTGCATTCCTGTATTAAGAAATGAGGACAGCATGTCTGTAATATAAAGTCAGCTGCTATATGAGACTAACTATAATGGGTGATTTATCAAGAGGCCCTTTACAGGCTTTTATATCCTGAAATGAATGTCTGAAGGAAGCTAGGTATCTTGAAGGTGAGCTTCTCCCTGCATCTACACAGAGAACTTAAGTTGGAGATATCTTAAATGGAGATGTAGGCCCCTGAGGTAGTCTCAAGTTAGGTGAATTGAGTCCCATTTTGTGAAGCTATATTCAGTACATTTGCAGTCTTTCAGTGCTTGCACTACCATGTTTATTCTGTTCAGTGTATAGCTACAATTCTTTCTGCTGTTCTCCTCAGAGCATCCTTCACCTCCTTGTTCCTCAAGCTGTAGATGAGGGGGTTCAACATGGGGATCACCACTGTGTAGAAGACAGAGACCACTTTGTCACTGTTCAGAGAGTAACTCGAGCTGGGACGCAAATACATGAAGATCGTTGTCCCATATAACATGCTCACAGCCATCAAGTGGGAAGCACAGGTGGAGAAGGCTTTTTGTCTGCCATCAGCTGAACGGATCCTCACGATGGTAAAGGAGATGAAAACGTAGGAGACCAGGATAGTGGAGATAGTGCTGAGCTCAATAACGCCAGCTAAGGAGAAGAGGATCATCTCATTGATGTAGGTGTTGGTACAGGA
>JAUBOD010000891.1:0-11234 GCA_032353885.1 Nothura maculosa | reverse complement strand
GAGTGAACAGGCTGTGCACTTCTTCAGGGAGAGCCCCTGCACACTCTGGACCCTCTTCCCAGCCACGAGATCCTTCTCCTCAGCTGCACATCCCTCTGCCCAGTGCCTGTGTCTTTCTCCTCTCTGGCTGCCACCCTCTCCCCAGCATAGTGTCCATCTGACAGCCTCTGCTCCTGAGTATGTGGGTCCCTCTCCTCAGGAAATGGGAACCTGTTCCCAGTCCCTGGCTCCTTCTCTAAACACCCTGGTCCTTGTCCTCAGCCCTGTGTCCCCCTTCAATGCGCACATGCCCCTCCTGAGGTCCGTGACCCTTTCCCCAGCCCTTAGACCTCTCCATCCCCTGGCATCCATTCTTTAATCTTTGCAACATTCTCCCCAAATCTAGGAATCCTCTCACCAGTAACCTGTACCTTCTCTAGAATGCCAGGTTCCTCTCCATAGTCCCCAGTCCCTCTCCCCAGTCCCAGTCTACCCTCCTGCAAACTGCAGGAGGTAGAGCAGTCCTTGAGGCCAAAGGTGCTCCTAAGCAGAACATGCCTTGAAGGTCTCAAGGTTGGAAAGGAGCTTTGAAGAGAGGGATGTTGGTGTGCCAGTAAGTGCCTGACCATGAACAAGGAATGTGCCCTTGTGCCCAGGGGCCCAATGGTCTCCACAGGTGTGTTAGGAAACGCGTTGCCAGCAGGAGGAGGGAGATGCACAGGGAAGGGAGGTGCAGGGGCAGTTCGTGACACCTTCAACATCCAATCTGGTGTGAATCTAGGGACACATCTGCACATTATGTGAGCCTTTTGAAATGCCCTGTGATGGCTCAGAGCATCATGCACAGTCATCAGCACCTGGATGTGCTCTCCCTGTTTGTCTGCACTGCATTCTTAGCCTGTCTGAAGCCCCCCTCCACCTCCTCCCCAGCTCTGGATCTGGTGTTGGCTGCTCTGTACTCAGTGGTGCCTCCAGCACTGAACTCCCTCATCTACAGCATGAAAAATAATGAGCTGAAGGATAGCCTAAAGAAAGTGATTTCATGGACATTTTTCAGCAGTGGTAAAATGGTCATTTCTCTCCACAATTACTCTCTCTTTATCCTAACTGGATTGAGTGCTGTTTCTTCATGGTATTTTCATAGTGGCTTCTATCAGTAATAATAATGTTATTAGACAACTACTTGGATGCATGGTACTTTTTCTCAGATTGTTCTCTTTCATCTGGTCCATTAAACTGGTTCAAATGCTGGATTATGACTAGCTCCCTCAATTGCTCCTCTGCAATAAAATATATTGTAAAAAGGACAGTGTGTTAAGGCTGAAATTCTTCCAAAGCTGTTGTCAATAATATGCCCAAGAAGTGGCACAACGGAAAGGTCTGCTGAGCAGCATTTTCCAGGGATTCAGAATCAAAAATCTCATCATCTTGTAATGATCCCTTTAAAAATCACAGGGTGGATTTGGGAATCATTTTTCAGTGTCCAGGAACAGTGTAGAGGTTGAGTGGTCCTGCATTTATATGGCCGGGGGTGGGCCACGTGTTAAAGCATAGTGTCAGATTTGTGTCTTTCTGCAGGAGAAGCTGGAGATGGCAGTAGAGCAGTGAGTGGAGACTCCCAAGGGGCGAGGTCCTCCAAGGTGCAGGCACCTGAAGTAAAGGGCTATACCCAGGTATTTCGGGTCAAGGCAGAGCTCTGTAATATCAAGAGCAGCATGGAGGACACAGTGGGCACAGGGGAGGGAGGCTGCGGAGTCAGACCCTCCAAAAAAGCAGAGACAGGATCTAGAGGTGCTTTTGGACACAATTAGTGTCCTCAGAAATGTCCATTGTTCCTCCCAGCACCTGACACATCCACAAACTCCTGGGAGGATTCAAGGACACAAACCACATTTCTCTGGGTCTGCTTCCCAGCCTGAGCAGAACAGCAACAGTGGAGACACCTCCTGCTCCCTGTGTGCCCAACTGTCCCCTTGCTCTGTGTAACAGCACTGTGAGCTCAGGATATTGTGAGGAGAAGAGGGGAGGGAATGGTGGGAACAGGCAAGAGAATGAGAGGAGGAATTGTTGAGATGAGAAGAAAATGGAGCTGGATGTGAAGGGGTCTTAGAGAGAAAACTGCTGACCTTGAATCTAAGACAATATCCAGTGTGAGGATCCACTGCAGCAAGTGACAGGAGAGCTGGTCCAGGCCAGGAATGGGGAATGGGCAGCACAGGAGCCGTGACACTGCAGGAGCTCTCAGGCTGCAGGAGGTGAGCGCAGGACAGGTATGTGCATGCGTGCCCCTTGCTTAAGCCCTTGTGTCTCATCACTAGAGATAGAGGGGAGGGGTCAGCTGCTTGGATAATAACACATAATGCCTGAGGTGCCTGGTGTGGTCCAAGGCATATGCAAGGGGCTGCAAGTTCTCTTGGAACAAGGCCCAGAGATGCCCATCCTTCCCAAGCATCGGCTGGTGCCGTTGGGGTAAGGAAGGTGTCCTTGGCCACCAGAAATGGAACCACACATGCGCATGGAGAGCATCTGAGCCCATCTTGGTCAGATATATCTATGGAGCCTAAGGGCCCATGCAGCTGAGCAGACAGAGGATGCCACCATGAGGAGGGCAAGCTCACTCCCACAGTCTAACCACAGGGTAGACTAGAGCACCAATCAGAGCAAAGTGACATGTGCATGGCCCTGCATGGCAGGCATTTAAGTTAGAATCATAGAATGTGTAAGGTTGGAAGGGACCTTAGAGGTCATCTAGTCCAACCAGGAAAACCATGAGCTCATGGAATGCCTCAAGGACAAATACCCTGGGGCCCCTCAAGTGGTTCAGCACCTATGGAGCCTGGGTCCTTGGCACCCCTTGGCTCTCCCCTTTCTCCTGCCTGGTGGTCTGCTGGATCAGCAAAGGTGCTGCCAGTGCTGGAAACACACAGAGTGGGTGAAGGCGCTTAACCAGCTTCCTCACAACCTGCTGGACTCTCTATTGACCCTTAAGCCTTTGCCCTCAAAAAGGCCATGGTCACCACGGGGATCGCGTCCTCACAATGGCCTTATGGGCACGATGCCACTGCCATCACAAAGCCCTGGTGGTCACTATGTGGATGAACCCCCATCATGATGCCCTGTTGGTGATCATGTAGGCCCTATCACAATCTCCTGCCCAGCCATCTCCATGTGGACACTCATCCCCACATCCTTACCTCCAAGCTCTGGTCCCAGTTTAGGAGCCTGCCTGGGAGCTGCTGTCTGGGAAGCAGGATGAATTTTCCTCCCCCCAGCTCTGCACTCCCCAGGCCTCACACACGCTGCACTTTTTCAGGCTTTCCTGCACATCCTCTGCTGTATTTGCCAGACAGATGGACATGTTCTGCACTCACCTGGACTTAGGCAAAAGGAATCCCATGTGCCATGGGTCTGTGGTGTGCACAAGAAGGAGGTGAATGCCCCTGCAGCCCGAGAGCTCCTGGAGGAGCTCTCCCAAGGCCTGCAAGTTGACTAGAAAACATAAAGACTGAAACATCAAGATGCAAAACACGCAATCCACACAGCCTAAAAATCTACAGCCCACTCTGCACAACCACCAAAAAGAAGAAAAAAACTTAGCAAAAGCAAAACCAAAGAAAACAGATGTTATTACACACACAGCAAACAACAAAATACACACACACAACTGCAAAGACAAACCCACAAAACACTAAAAGCCTCTCACAGAAAACAACACCAAGAAACCTACAAAACATGCCCATTACACGATTAATACTCACAAGCACGACCCTGCAAAACATACAAAACACACTACGCATACCAGCATCATACATCCAAAGAGACAGCTGCATAGCGCAACTTAAAACTAGACAAGTACAGACCATGTGTTAGGACACAGCAACACCCACCACGACACACGCTCACACAATACACCTTACCACGAAACAAACAGTTAAAACTCCACAACACTCAGCAGCATCAAACATACACCAAGACCAAACAAACCATACAACAAAAGCACATGCCGCAAGAATAATCACCCAAACACCACGTAAAATACCAACAAACAAAACAATGATTTAGAGTTATAAATTAACCATGACACTCAATCCTGTAGGAAACAACTGCAACAACAAAAAAACCACACAAGATGAATTACCAAAAGGGTAAAAAGCAAAATAAGACTAGACAAAACAACAGAATTCCTCCACACCACCCACATAGACATTTCCATCACGAATTATAAGTGGACTTACAGCCCCACCCTGTGGTGACTCAAAAACTGCAACCAGCACTGTACCAAGACATCCACTTATTGTCAGTGTCGCACAACCTCGTATTAGCAATCCTACAGCACCACCTGGTGTTCAGGCCAATGCTACATTCATAATCAGGGTTATCCTAGAGAACTAGACTTTAAAACTTAGAGTTGGTACATAAATCACACTTGAGGGCCACTACTCAGAGTCAAAGCAAGGGCTCAAGGGTCAGAATTAAGAGCTCATCCACATAAATCCAAATAAATATATGGGTTCCAATCTCACTTAAGTGTTTAGGGGCAGGGGTAGAGAGGGCTGGTTAGGAGGTGCAGTCAGGGTAAGAGTCAAGGTTGGTTAGGGCTACAGGATTAGAGTTAGAGTTAGAGGGCTAGGGTTAGAGTAAGGAGTGGGTAAGGGTTTAGGGTTAGGACTTGGGTTAGGTTTAGAAGAGAAATTGTGGAGTGTCCTGGCTCCTGTCATGCCCATTCTCCATTGCTGCCCGGGCCCAGCTCTGCTGCCCTGCACAGAGTCCCTGTGCAGGCAGCGCCCAGCACAAGCTGGGAGCAGGGAGAGGAACCATCTGCTCAGCAGGGTTCCCAGCAGAGCCCTCGGGGAGCTTCCCCCGGCACTGCCTGCCCAGTGGCCTCCCATCAGTGCCCAGCCCCTGAGCACTCCTGCTCCTGTCCCCCATTCCTCAGCACTAGGCCGTGCTGAGGGCTCTGCTGGGCTCGGGGCCCACACAGAGCCCAGCAGAGTGGCCATTGACCCCATAGAGCTGCTCCGCACAGCAGGCACACGGAGCTGGGCACCTTCCAACAGGAGTCCTCCCAGGACCATGGGCAATGGGCAGTGCTGGCAAAGGCTGCTGACAGGAGCTAGTGCTGGGGAGAGATTCCGAGGATAGTTGCTCCTGTCTCTTTGTTCCACAGAACAAAATCTCCAAAAAAAGTAGTCTGGGCTTGATCTTTGTTCTGAGACCCTCCTTGAAGGTCCCCATGGGAGGAGGATGGTCTCCTGGCCCCATACACAGCCCAGCATCATCTTTGAATGCTTCCTGCCCGCTCTGCAGATGCCCCAGGAGAGGCCTCGTCCTCCCCGGGCTCACAGCTGCACACACATTCCTGCCTCTGGGCATGGAGCCTCCTCTGACCCAAACTCTAAATAATGTCTTGGATTCAAGGTCAGTAGTTTTCTCTCCAAGACCCCTTCACTCCCACCTCCATTTCCCTCTCATCTCAACAATCCCTCCTCTCATTCTCCTTTCTGTTCCCACAGTTCCCTCCACTGTTCTCCACACAAAATCCTGAGCTCATGGTGATGCTTTGCAGAGCAAAGAGGCAGTGGGGCACACAGGGAGCAGGAGGTGTCTCCACTGTTGTTGTTCTGCATAGAGTGAGAAGCAGACCCAACTGAATGGAGTTTGTGGCCTCCAATCCATTTAGTGGTGTGTGGATGTGTCAGGTTCCATGAGGAACTACATACAGTTCTGAGGGCATTAGTTGTGTCCAGCTGCACCTCTAGGTCCTGTCCTTGGTATTTCCAAGAGCTTGACTTTAAATCCTCCCTCCCTTGTGCCCACTGTGTCCTCCCTGCTTCTCCTGATATTGCAGAGCTCTGCCTTGCCCCAAATAGGCCTTTACCTTTATGTGTCTCCATGTTAGGGGACCTCTCCCCTCTCCTGCTCCACTCACTGCTCTCCTGAAATCTCCATCCTCCACTGCAGAAAGACAGATCGAACACTGTGCTTTAACATGTGGCCCAGATCTGGCTCTGTAAATGCAGGATGACTTAATCTCTACACTATATCTGATCACTGATAAGTGATTCCCAAATACACCCCATGCTCTCTAAACCAATGACAAGAAGATGATGCTCACCAGACCCTTCCACTGCTAAGATTCTGGGGCATATTATTGATACCAGCTTTTTTTTTCTTCCCACAGTTCCCTCCTCTGTTCTCCCCACAAGACCTTGATGTTAGGGCCTTGCAAAGCTGAGCAAGGAGGCAGCTGGGCACATAGGCAGCAGGAGGTGTCTCCATTGTTGCTCTTCTCTTCAGGGTGGGAAGTAGACCCAACCAAAGGGATTTTGTGGCCTTGAAACGTCTCAGGAGTCTATGGATGCATCAGGTGCCATGAGAAAACATGGACATCTGAAATCTGAGGGCACTGGTTGTGTCCAGGTGCACCTTTAGATCCTGTCCCTGTTATTTACAAGAGTGTGACTCTACAGCTTCTCTCCCCTGTGCCCACTGTGTCCTCCTTGCTGCTCCTGATGTTGTAGTGCTCTGTCTTGCTCCTAAATGCCTGGATTTAGCATTCTCCCTTAGTTGCCTCCACCTTAGAGGACTTCTCCCTTTGGGAGTCTCCACTCTCCACGCTCCTGGGGTCTCCAGCTGTCGCTGCAGAAAGACACAAATCTGACACTGTGCTTCTACATGTGGCACAGCCCTGATGGTGTAAATGTAGGAGCACTCAACCTCTACACTGTTCCTGGACACTCATACGAGATCCCCAAATCCAGCCTACTGTCTCCAAAGGGATCCTTAAAAGATGATGAGTTTTTTGATCCTGAATCCATGGAGAAATTTGCTCAGCAGGCCCCTACATTGTGCTGCTTCTTGGGCATATTATTGACAGAAGCTTTGGAAAAAGCACAGCTTCACACAGTGCACTTTTTAGAACATATTTTATTACACAGGAGTGAACGAGAGAGCCAGTCCTGATCCAGCATTCGACACAGCACAAGACTCCACATGGCTCCAGAACTTGTATCAATTCTTACCGATAGGGGAAAAGAAATATCCTCAAGCAGCACCAGGGCAGGTTCAGATTAAATATGAGGAAAAAAAATGTACATGGAAAGAGTAGCCAAGCACTGGAAGAGGCTACCTGAGGAAGTGATGGAGTCACAATCCCTGACAGTGTTCAAGAAATGAGTTGGACATTGTATTGAAGGGCTTACGGTTGGACTCAAACATCTCTATGATCTTTTCCAACCATAAAGATTCTATGATTCTGTTATTCTGTGAATCGAATGAGTTTCCTCAGTGCCTCCTTGAGCTCCCTGTTTCTCATGCTGTAGATTAGGGGGTTCACTGCTGGAGGCACCACTGCATACAGAATGGCTAGTGAGAGATCCAGAGCTGGGGAGGAGATGGAGGGGGGCTTCATGTAGGCAAACACTGCAGTGCTGACAAACAGAGAGACCACAGTCAGGTGTGGGAGGCACATGGAAAAGGCTTTGTGCCGACCCTGCTCGGAGGGGATCCTCAGCACAGCTCTGAAGATCTGCATGTAGGACACCACAATGAAAATAAAACACCCAAAGGCTAAACAGGCAGTAAATACAAGAAACCCAAGTTCCCTGAGGTAGATATCTGAGCAGGAGAGCTTGAGGATCTGGGGAAGTTCACAGAAGAACTGCTCCACCTCATTGCCTTGGCAGAGTGGTAATGAAAATAAGTTCCCAGTGCGCAGGACAGCATTGAGAAAACTGCTGCCCCAGGCAACTGCCACCATTCTGGCACAAGCTCTAGTGTCCATGAGTGTGCCATAGTGCAGGGGTTTGCAGATGGCAATGTAGCGGTCATAGGCCATAATAGTTAAAAGACAATACTCAGCTACAATGAAAAAGAGAAATAGGAGGACCTGTAAGACACATCCCAAGGAAGTTATTGCTCTGGTATCCCAGAGGGAATTGGTCATGGATTTGGGAACAGTGGTGGAGATGAATCCCATGTCAAGGAGGGAGAGGTTGAGGAGGAAGAAGTACATGGGAGTGTGGAGGTGGTGGTCGCAGGCTATGGCTGTGATGATGAGGCCATTGGCCAGGACGGCAGCCAGGTAGATGGTCAGGAAGAGGGAAAAGTGCAAGAGCTGCAGATCCCGCGTGTCTGAAAATTTCAGGAGGAGGAATTCATTGAGGGAGCTGCTGTTGGACATTTTTCTGTCACGGCTCTCTGTGGTCTGTTCAAAGAAGAAAAGATATTGACAAGTTATGAAAGCTATTTCAAATATAAGTATTTCAGAGCACTGAACAGGCTGCCTGGGGAGATTGTGGCGTCTCCTTCTCTCTAGGTCTTCAAAACCCACCTGGATGCCACCCCATGCCACATCCTCATGCCCCTGCTTGAGCAGGAAGGTTGAACTGCATGATCCCTAGTGCTCACTTCCAACCTTAAACATTAGGTGATTCTCTGATTCTGTAAAAAAAAAATGCTATTAGACATTCCAGTTCTCATACACCTCCCGTGTTGCATCTCTTTAAAAAAAGTATGTTTGTGCAGCTCCTTGCTTGACCTCTAGTTTGGGATGAGTGCGTGTGACATGAGGAGCAGGAACGTGTTCCCGTAGGCTCCAGAAATGTCTGTCCTGCTGTTTAGTAGTGGGAAAGGGACAACAGGGTTGTGAGCTCTGAGATTCGCACGTTTTCAGGTGAAATTCCTTTGGCATCTAGAAGTGATTTTCAGCATCTACACTAGTTCTTCAAAGGAAGGGGTGTCAAGAGCACAGTTTTGGGACTATGGTTCAGATTTGTAGGATTTATTCTCATTGATTTGCCCCTTTCCACCCCAGGGAGTGTTGTCCAAAGACAGGAATTGTGAACATTCTACAGAGAATCTGTGAGAACTGGATTCATAGTCACCTTGGGCAGACTGAGGACAGATCATCTGCCTATTAGCCTTGATTCCAGCTGTCGTGTCCCCACACCTCTTTGAGTTGGCTGATGATCACCCTTTATGATTCCCTAAAAAGTATCCCACCCCTGCTAAGAGCTGATGAGTCCAATTTCAAACCTACAGATCTTCAAATCCTCTCCCATTCTAGAGACACTTGAGGGAATCCTCCAAGCTCCACTTTCAGCCAAAGACACACAGGACTCTTTTCAGCTGCCCATGCAGAATTTCAAAACACTCCTTCCATTCTCTCAGCATTTCTACATATTCTTCACAGGTCTCTTGGATATCATAAAGATTGCTGGAGGCAGCAATGACCCTCCTGAGGACACCTCAAAATCTAGCAGGACTGGACAGAGAAATGCTCAGATGACGCTACACTGAAGATGGGCTCTGCATAAAGGAGAGTCAGCTCCAGTTCTGAACTACTCCTGAAAACACAGCAGCACCCAGGACAGAAGAACAGGAGCAGCATGCAGGAGCAGCAGGTCCTTCTCTGGACCTTCCTTTTGAAAATCATGCACAGGGGTGGCAACAAAAAGCAATGTCGTGACTCGGCTGCTAATGGAGACAAGGAGACAGAGGCAGAGGGGCACTCAGGAAGACCTTCACCTCACCCAGCAAGACATGCCACCTGCCTGATGATGACACTGCAGGCAAGACACTCCACTCTGTGTTTCAGGAGGCAGGAAAAGGGTCTGTAGCACGAGGGATTTCACTGTCCTTTGCTGGAGGTCTGACTGCAGAGGACAGGACTCCTAGGCTGGACCCCATGGCTGTCCTGCCAGTTCTACCCTACAAAAATCTCTGGAGACAGAGTGCTGTTTGGTGGCATCTTCATGCAGGCAGTTTGAAAGGAGCAAGGAAAATAAATTCCACAATGCTGAGGCTGATGCTGTCTGCAGGCTAGAATGGGTTGCAGGGGTTCTGTGGGCTTTCTCAAATACCACTGACATCTGAGAGTGAAGCCCATGTCCTTGACAGAAGAGAACACACTCCTCTTTTCTCCCTGTTGCACTTAGGGAGAAAACTGAAATTGCAACCATCAAGAAAAGAGCTCCTACCCTTGGAAGAAGCCTTTCTCTGGACCTTCCTTTTGAAAAGACCCCTCACATATGTCCTCTACAAGACCTAGAGCAGGGAGCAGACTTGACCCAGGCAGCTGCCTCTCAAAAGGAGGAGGATCCTGCCTGGCTGGGAGCCAACCCCCTTACTCAGAACTTCTCCCTGCAGCACTGCCCCTTGCAGGCAGCAGTCACTGTCCTGGGTGCTCCCCGCGGTGCAGGGATGCTGCTCTGACTGAGAACCGTGGGCAGACCTGTGTGCACACCCAGCACTTGACACTGCTGCAGCGATACGTGGAAGAAAGCAGCAGCCTGCTCTGTCCTGGGAGGTTGCATCAAAAAATCCCTGTGCTGAAACATCACCTCCTGCTATACCCTGGATGTTCCAGGAGAAAGAAATCCTATTAGTTGTGGGATGGGTTAAGCTCAGCAAAGCCCTCCAGGAACCTCAGCTGCAATGTCCTCTAGCCAGGGACTCACCGTGGAAGGGCTCATGAAGATTTCTCTCAAAGTGTGCTCTGCTCTGTGCTCCCGCTCCACACTGCCCTTCACCTCCCGCTGCCTTCTCTCCTGTGCTGTGCTCAGCAGCAGGCAGTGCCCGCAGGCCTGCTGCTCTTGGCACAGCAGCTGCTCCTGCACACAGGGGCTCTGGGCAGGGCGCACAGGCTGCCATGAACTGCCTCCATCCCTGGAGCCTGGCCCTGCTCAGGAGCAGAGGCCCAGCAGAACTCACCAATTGCTCTCTCCTTTGAGATCTCTTCTCCTGGGAAAAAGTTTACTTAAATAAATTAAAATAATCACCTGTTGTCATTTCCTAATGAGTGGGGAGAAACTGATTCCAACACTGCAGATTATTGAATCAGAGGATGACTGTTTATGAAAGTTTGAAATGTCCCACTTTGGAACACCTGACACGCACAACTTACTTTCAACTAGGCTGCAAATCTAGATAGGACAAGAAGGGAACTCATTGACTCATGGTTCAAGTATTGTGATATTCCAGTCTGGGTATGTTATATTATCATAGAATCGTTATGGTTTAAAAAGACCTGCAAAGTCATAGAGTCCAACTGTAAAATCTTTAATCCATTCCTGCTAAACCACATCCCTCAGTGCTTAATCTACACATTTCTTGAGCACTGTCAGGCAAAGTGACTCCACCATTTCCCTAGGCAGTCTGTTCCAATGCTTGACCACTCTTTCCACATAGAAATTTTCCCTTTATTTCATCCTGTACTTCCCCTGCCACAACTCAAGGACATTTCCCTTGCTTTA
>JAUBOD010000888.1:2273244-2285901 GCA_032353885.1 Nothura maculosa | reverse complement strand
TAAGAGCAGCTTGTTCCATTTTCTCTCTCTGGGAAGGGGTCCCCGAGGTATGAATCAGTCATGCCATTTCTCTCATCTTGGAAGAGTATGTTGTTTGGTGAGGTTTTTATCATAATTTTTTCCAGAGCAAGAACCTGAATAAGAGACAACGCTGCTCCTGGTGCTTGTTTTAAAGATGCCTTCAAGTTATTAGTCTTTGGGTTCGTCCCCTTTTTGTCCTCCTACGCTGAGCATATGTGTTTCAGTGGAAGCTTCGTCTCAACCAGGAGTGCATTTTCCTCATCCCAGCAATAGCAGCAAAGCCCAGTGGGGAGAGCATCTTCCAGGAGCAGTCAGTGCTCTCCTGTGGTCAGGGTAGGCTGGCAGCAGTCAGTAGGTCTGGACTCTGCTCCTACAGCTTGCCCTTGCTTTCCTCCTTGACATTACCCACAGTAGAAAGGAAACCAGCCAACCATCCGCTCTAGGAATCACATGGAGGCCTGCAGGTGGAAAGCACGACCTAAGAATAGGTTTAAAAAAAAAGTCTCAGCTAGAAAACATATGAAAAGTGCAGAAAACAAAGTGCAGAGAACTACAAACAGCAAGTGGCACTACAAGATGTGTAACTTTGGCCTATTAAATATAACTGCACAGCAAACATTGTAGAAAAATAAATAAATCTTAGGGAAAAAAGTTGAGTAAACTAAGCTTTACTTTCTTAAAAAAAAAAGCAATAAAATGTAAGTAAAAATGAATCTGAATACCTAAAATCTTTCTGCTGCATATTTTGGACACAAAGAAGTCAGAAATTGTGATGGTACCATAGCTGTATGTGCTCACTGTATTAACATAAAATATGATTTGGACCTCTGGAGTGCTGTGTGTAAGAAAGGATTCATGCTGATACGAACAGTCCAACATTGCATTTCATGAAATTACAGTGGCTGATTTCATCAGTTGCTACACATGGCAGAGAGAGATAACTAATTAACAGAGAATTCCCTATGAAAACATAATTCTAAAGCATTTTGGCTTCACCTTTCAGCAGATGGACTGCAAGAGATACTACAGGAAAATGAATCAAGCCAATTGAGTGATGAGGCTCCTTTTTTTCCATAGCAAAGATATTTTTATCCTCATCCTAATAAATCTGAATAGAATCCAACACTAATATGTTCAAAGGAGTGTAATAAAGTTCGGCTGCATTTAAGCCTGATTTTTCAGCAATACGGAGCACCGAGCCACTTCCATTAATTTCCTTGCAGGGAAGGAACCTCACAGGATGCAGATGTAGGGAGGTGGAGCTGCCACCACTTGATGTTTGGAGAAGCCAAGTGCAAGAGTTCATTTCAGCCAATCGGCCATATATCCAAACATTTGCAGCCAAAAACTTCAGTGAGGAACAAAAAACCCCTTTGCTTCTGTACCACCTTTTATTGTCTGCAGCCAGTGCACAAGGATGATGCATTGATCAGACGTGATGCCAGAAATGGAGAGACACGTGCTCTGCTCCCCTGCTCCACGGCCCTGGACAAGCCGGCCCAGGCACTGCTCACCTTCCTCTGCTTCCCTATGGAAGGGACCTGCACTTGCAGCCAGTGGGCAGGTGTGTGTTTTCCAACTCTCCCCACCTTTATGGGATGCTGGCAGCTCCCGTTCTTGGCACCCTTGAAGGAAAGACTCGGAAGGAGATGGCAGAAGATAGAGCCAAGTCTGTGGTTCTGTCCTCCTGCAAGTTCAAAGCTCAACATCTCTCACTTTCCTGAGCATTCAGGCAAACCCTCTTGCAGTGCTACTGTAGTAAGATAGGAAATCTCTAGAGCTACAGCTGCTTCATGTGCCCTGTTACCCAGGGGTGGTCTGGAGTACGGCTGGAGAGCAGAGGTGAGGCTCCCATGTGTGGTGCTTGCCTCCTGACATGTTATCAGGCACAGCTCTCATTTCTTTGCAACAAGCAGGAGACTAACAACCTCTCCTCATGGGGGATGCATTCAAGGGGATGTTCTGGATGGGTTCAGGGTCTGGCAATAGAAAGCACACGCACTGAGAGCAAAATCAACCCTTTAGTTTATTTGGGACAATTCACTAACAACACACTAAAGCAAGACGACTACTTAGCGACTACCTGTGGAATGAGGCGCCTACGTAGCAATTACCTAGGAGAGGATACTGGCCAGCCAGACAGCGAGACCGATTATTCCCCCCATGGGCAAGAGGTGGCCGACAGGCTCCAAGCTTGCTGGCGTCCTCATGGAGACAATGTAGGTCTTGGTTGGAAGTCTCTTTCCTCCTCTGATCCAGGATTATTTTTTATATCATCTGATGCGTCTTGCCACATAGGGCCAGTACATGCCAGGAGGCGACCAGAGGGCGGGCAAAGCTCCATCTTTTTCCTTATGCAACTTTCCCCAATGCACACCCACCAGTGCAGGTCTCTGGTCTCGTTATGAGGGTCCTGCCTTCATGATCTGCCTCTCCCTCGCCTCAGGTTTGACCTCCAAACTAGCTTAGAGGTCGGCTGTGTTTGGGTCCAAATTCCTCAGTTGCTCCTCACCACCAGATAAGGCCCCTGTTTTTGCAGCTGTAGAGCCGCCTTCAAACTCCCTGTGACCAGATAACAGCTTAGTTCTCAGCTTCACAATAGTCTCAAGGCCTCTACAGATCATAAACAGGCTATGAATCTTTCCTCCTCTTATACAGGGGAGTCCTGTGAATTTAGAAAGGTGAATTTAGAAAAGTATCTTCTGTGACCAGTTCCAAATGACATGGTCTTAGACTGTCAGGCAAGTTCCTTAGCGTGTTCCTGGCCACAGGAAACTTCCTTTCATGGACTGATGTGCCCGTGTTGCAAGCGTGCAGCTGAACTGCTGCAGCTTCGTGACAGCCCCTCCTTCCCTCCCCTGCTTCTACAGACTCTTGCGAGTCCTAAGTCGGTGTGACTTGCGGAGCCGTCCAGATCCTCCTCTTGCAGCTCACAAAGAGCATCCAGGAATGGTGTCCTGGTAACTTCTGGAGTGCTGTAAACCTGATATGAAGCCCAGCAGCCTCCATCCAGCAGCCTGCGTGACACTTTCCTCCGCTCACAGGGACCAAGGATCTTGCAGAGGTGCCTCACTTGGCAAAACCTATCCAGATCCCTCAGGCTGCAGAGATGGGCAAAGAACACCCTGAGGCTCACAGGTCTCTCTAAGCCTCTCATACCTATGCAAGTTATAATTCTAGATAGAAAAACATTGTCGTAGCTTCACTGTGTATAAAATTGAGATTAGTAATGTGTACCCTGAGAACTCTTGGTGAGAAGTAAAACCTGTACGATATTACATAACAAAGAAAATGTAGTCTCAGGATTGGAAACACGATGGCTGGAGTTATTTGGCAAGTCTCAAGAGAGCCATACTTCATCAGATGAGAAAAGCAGTTGTCATGATACACAGTAGTTTTATCCTACTGTGAACCCCCATCAAGATATTCTGAAGTTTGTGCTGTGCTGTGTTAAACAGCATTTTAAAGGCACATTTTTTTTCCCACTGCAAAGTCAAGTAAGTGTAAGCTGTATAGACGTTTGCAGGGCTTAATATATTTAGGTTTATATTATATCTAAACTAAAAATATATAATCTTAACTGCAGTTTAATGTATTTTTTCACATCTGGGATGAAGTACACCCATGTGTGTCATGGAGGATATTATTGTAAATGTGTTGCATGGGCACTAAGCAGAAAATTCAAGAGAAAGCACTGCTGTGCATTTTCTCTTATTTGAAGATACGACAGGTCCAATCTAAATATTTTATGTCATGTTATAGCCAGATTCACCTATTGAAGTGGTTGCATTGGACTGCTGTGGACAGCACAGAAGTACTGCAACTTACTAGCAGAATCAAACAGAATTAGGATGATTTTTGCAATACGATGCAAGATCTGCATCATCTGCACCAACTCTCTCCATTCCTTTCTTCCCCAGTTCTTCCAGCTTCATTTATAGTTCCCTAAGCATTTCCCTCCAAATCCCAGTCTCTTTTATGTTCCCAGCACAACTACTTGCCTATTGCCATCTCTTCCTACCCCACTCGTTAATTTAATCAGATGCAGTAGCTGTCTACTGCAGGTGGTACCTGATAATCATTGTTTTTCAGCATTTTATTTTATTTTATTTTATTTTATTTTATTTTATTTTATTTTATTTTATTTTATTGAATTAACACTGCTACAAGGTAGCTTCTGGGTGATGCTCAGGAAGGGAGCAACTTCTTCACTGCCTGAGTG
Organism: Nothura maculosa; assembly: GCA_032353885.1. NCBI lineage: Eukaryota > Metazoa > Chordata > Aves > Tinamiformes > Tinamidae > Nothura > Nothura maculosa. The sequence continues at coordinate 2,281,658 of JAUBOD010000888.1, read as the reverse complement.
GTGACAGTGAGATAGAAAAAAATTATGTGGGAACCCATAGCTTTGAGTGGAAGTGTCGTTTGTAGCCTTGGCCACACGAAGAGCAGTAAATGTTTACATGGTGTTTTCACATAATGGTCACAAAACTGGAGGCAACCTCAGCCTCGCTGATGGCAGTAGGAGTTTGTGAACATTTTGGAAGAATTTGTAGACGATATTTGAGACGGTGGTTCCTCACACTGAAAGAGTGTGCGTGTGTTGGTGGTATGCGTGTGGTTTGTGTGTGGAAGGGGTGCATCTTCAGTGCACCCCTGAACGCACCCCCAAGGAGTTTAGCAAGATGGACTTGGGGAAAAGTTATATGACTTTGTGACCAGGAAAAGGATATAGACAAAAAAGACATGGATATTATTTTTCCTAGTGCACTCGGTGTTACTAAACACTTAAATTATTTATTATTTAGCCAAAGATTTGCATACAGGATCTAGTTCCACTCTAACTTAGAGCAGATATAGTGTATTTCTTTATACAAGATGAAGTAATGAAATATTTATTTTAAGTTGGAAATGCAACTCTGCTTCAAATTTGGATTCATAGACAATGGTACTCCATATATGTGAAAACAGAAAAGAGTTTTGTGCAGGTGAAATGTGAATCATCCTGAAGGGGCATTTTCATTAAGAAATGTGGTACTGAGTTAGTTGTGGGTTAGTTGAAGCATGAATATTGGGCTTGATGCCCGTGCTATTCGTAACAACTTTACTTATTTTGATTGTGGCTTTATGGACAAGAGAGGGAAAAGTAAACTGTTTTGGGAGGGTATTTTCTCTTAGGTAAAATGATTGTATGATTGTTTCATAGCCTGTTTGCTTATTTTTTTGTGTGAAATATTTGCTAAAATGTAAATATATAATCTTATGCTATCATAACTCTCTGCTGGTGACTAATCCTACAAGCCTGTTTGCTGCCCACCATCCCTTCTGTACCACTGGTCCTCTCAGAGCGCACCACATTCAAGTGGCTTTTCTATGCAAAATAATGTGCAGAACTTAACTAATGATTGGTTCAAATCACAAGGGAAAGGCTTTTTTTCTTGCATTTTTATGTTCCAAACTTGACACCATGTCCAGAAGGCCCTTGGGGGAGATAGATGCCCACATGTCAGCCCGTCTGTACCACAGCCCCACATCACATCACGCTCGGGGCCTCGGGCCTGGGGTCGCCCCAGAGGGTTACAGCAAAGATGCATCTTGCTGCAGCGCTCGGTCTCGCTGCCCACAGGCTGTGTATGTGTGTCTACATGAGCTTCTTCTCCTTGCATTGCCAGGCATGGCGGAGATTGGAGCTTTAGCTGGTGGGCTTCAGCAGCGCAACACTTCCTCTTATACATTTATATTGCTCCTATGAGCTTTACCTGCTTGGTAATCTGCACAAGAGTTTGCTTGTTAACAGTCCTCCAGAACTGTGGTTACATAAATAACGGATGATCCTGCAGCCACACGATGATATTTTAAAAGCTTAGAAATAAAAATGTCATGGAAGAGGAAGCACCTTTTACGGATTTTAGACTCTCTTTTCCAGCTGTAACTGAAATAGGGCTTTTTTACTTTCGTTTTATGTGCTCTATTACAGGCTTATCTCCCCTGCTCTAAGACAGGCTTTCCTAAGCCGAGGTGCTGCTGGGCAGGGCCCTGTGCGTGTGAGCTGAGAGGTTATCTCTGCCCTTGTGAACGTGGCAGCCACTCAGGCTCTGGGTGCTTGGGGAGTTGAATCCGTGCAGAACCTGCCGAGATCCAAGTGTTTGGCTGCCCAAGACTTGCCCTACAGCCTGGGCCATTGGTGGCAAAGTGCTTGTTTTTAATAGGTAACTTCCCACAGTGTTAATAGAGGAGGTGTTTAAGAGATGTCATCAAGTGAAAGCAACAATTCTGTCACCTCTTGAGGAAAACTGGTCATTCTGATGCTTTGTCCATCCCTAATGTCCATTCTGATGCTTTGTCCATCTTTGCAACCAGCCTCACTCAATCTTGTTGTTCCTCATTTATCCAAAATCTACTGGGTGATGAGTACGACCACAACATTGTTTCAGGAGTTTGGTTTTGACCTGTGTTTGGATAAAATGTGTAATTTGCCCTCTTATTTCCTGTTTATGCAAAGGTCGTTGCTGTTGTGTCCATCCTGCCCCTGGAAGTCAGACAATTTGTGACCTGGTCCTTGAGCAGCGTCAGTCCAGCCAGGGTAAGTAGCTGAGTTTTCACTGAGAAAGAGACGTATCAGGAGAGGAATAAAACATGGGATGGAGATGGCAAAGAAGGACGGTGGAAACGCTATTGGACTAAAGAGAAAGGGGGAAAGAGACACCAAGGGAGAGGATAAAGAGGCTAAATTAACTCTGGACAAAGGGAAATCAAGTTGGAATCAAGCCTGGGACATGGCCTGTGACCAAGGCTGGCAGAGGAACCACCACAGACGAGGGTGGAGGGGCCAAGTGCAGCCTGTCTCCACAGGACAAAGACGTCCCAAAAGGGTCTTGCATGGGGTAAATTTATCACTTTGGAACATTTTTAACACAGAGCTTCAGCCATGTAGCCCCCTCACCTCCATTCTCACCATACTCCCCTTTTATTCCGAATTGGGACCATTTCTCTCCTCCACATCCTTAGGGGCTCTCAGCAAACAACAGCAGGGGAAGCTGCTTCCCGGTGTCCGCCCCATCCACTCAGGTGCATTTTATTATTTCATGTTGATTCCACCGCAGGCCCTGCGCAAATGGCTCCGGAAGCCAAACACAAACACTGCGTGAAGGGAGATAAATTTATTTTGACCTTTACTGAAAATGTGCTGTGAAACAAAGCACTTAAGCATTTAGAGGCAGTTACATCTTCGCATTATCCACGTCCATGTTGGCGGGGAAGGCGCTAACCAACCGGAGTTGCAGGTGAGAGCTGGAGTGTGTAAAACTCTTCGGGGGAATATATTACATGCCCGCTTCGGGCTCCGGAGCTGTCGGGAGAGCCTCTTCCGAGCCAGGGCCGCCCAGGGCTGCGGAGAGATCCTGAGCTGGGGAGAGGGAACAGGGCCGACCTTGGGATCCTTCCCAAGGCTTTGCCAACTCTGCTGGCACCACAGAGTTGAGGTGTTACCTAGAGCCTTAAAGTCCCCTGTGTGATGAATGGTGCTGGGCAGGCACCTTGAAATCCAGGTTTTGGCTTCCCCTCAAACCCTTCAGAGTGACAGTGCCATGGATGAAGTCCTTGCCCCAAGAGGAGCAGCTGGGGAAGTGGAGTGCAACAGAGTGTCCCTGTTGCACTGCACCTGGGAAGAGGCTGGGAAAGATCGGGAAGGGGCCAGGGGCAGCACGGCTCCCCATCCCGGCGAGGCTCCCTCCCCCTTTCCCTTGGCCTCCTTCCCCTTCCTCCCCTTGCCCGGCTGCCCTCCCCCGGGTGCAGGGGCTGGCGCGCTGCCCACCCAGGCATCGAGCGGCAGCTCCTCAGGGATCAGCAAGCAAAGTCACAGTCTGCACAAACAGAGCTTTCAAATTCATAAAATTCATAGGATTTTTCACAAATGAATGAACACAATTTTCTACCAATTTCCTCATTATGCAAATATGCAAAATATCAAATTTAGGCCAATTAGGGTCCTCCACAGTCCCAAATTCACCCGTTTAAGCCATAATTGCAGAAACTATCAAATAATTACGGTCGCTAATTGGAAATATTTGTGACAGATACAACAAATTCTTGCACAAATTACATTTCATTCTAGGAACCACTGCGCGCCACTGAAATTTTATCGAAGTCTAATTTAACTTACATAATGAGTTGAATTGAGTACTTGTTATCAAATTTGAGCAATTCATAGCCCCGTAATGTGGAATGATCAAATAAATTAAAAGGGAATTTATTCAATATTTTGTTGCGATCCCTTTTTTTTTTTTTTTTCCTCGAAACCATTGCTGTTTTGTAGGGAATTTCCTCCTCCTGCTCCGGCTGCCCGAGGTGGGCGAATGTGTCATAAAAGCCCCGGCAGCAGCAGCAGCAGCAGCAGCAGCCGCAGTTGCAGCAGCAGCAGCAGCAGCAGCCAAGTGTCCTGCGCGCTGGCAGGAGATAAAGGGCAGCGTTTGCAGCCAGAGCTTCCCCCTCGCCACCGCTCTCCCCGCACGGAGAGGCAGCGTAACAGGCGCGCTGCCGCTTTGCAAATTACCGTTCCCTTTCCCTTTTGCGTTTTTATCCTTTTTATTTATTTATTTACTTTCGCGTGTGTGGTTTCTATTATTTTTCCCTCTTTCTTTTCCTCTTTTTTGTTTTTTTTGAAGCTAGCGCTTCCGGGTGAGGCGGAGCGGCGGGCCCGGCCGTGCCGCAGCGGGGCGCCCCGCGCGGCGGCGGGTCGCGCGTGGGCTCCTCGCGGCGGGGGAAGCGGCAGCCCCTCACGGGCGGCACCTCGCGCGCGGCCCGGCCCGTGCCTGTCCCCCCGCAGTCACCTCCGAGAGGAAGGTCAGGTCCCCGCACACGGGCCGTTATTGTTCTTTCCCCCGCACACGCGCGCGCACATTTTTTATCTGCCCGTGGCCTCGCCGGCGGATTATAAATGTCTCCTCCTCGCTGTGATTTGTTTAATCCGTGGAAATGGTGCCGCTCCTATGTAAACAAGCCGAGTGCGGAATGAAGGCAGCCAGCCATGCGTGGCCAGCCTGCCTATTTGTCAGAAACCCTTCATAAATAGCGCGCCGGGGCTGGCCAAGGAGGTGATGTCTCCATTTTTGCCAGCGAAGGGCACGGGGAAGACAAAGCGCCGCGGCGCCGCGTGTCACCTTCCCGCCTTCCCGCCTTCCCTGCGAGCCGGGAGCACCGCGTCCCCCTCCCCGCGCCCACCGCTCCTGCTTCCCGCGGCGCTTCCCGGCGCCTCTCCCGCCGCTCCGCGTTAGCGCCGGGGCCGCCTCTTTGTGTCCGCCGCTCCCGTGGCTTTTGTGCCGTTCCTGGCAGAGCCGCCGAGAATAAACGCATTTTATTCTGTTTTATTGGAAGGGGGGGGGTGTTTCTTTTTGTTAACGTTTATTAATCTAAAATGCGGCCGTGACTGAGCAAAGCCCTCGGTTGTTTCCCGAGCCCGCCCGGCTGCGTCGTGCCCAGAACTTACGGCATCCCCCGACTTATTTATTTATATTTGAGTTGCGGCAAAGCGGCCGTGCGCCTCGTCAGACACTTTGTAACAAAAGCAGTAATTACCGCCTGTAATTATCATGGCCCTTATTTATAAAAAATGTGAGGAAATGTCGAGTATTAAAACGTGAAAGCAGCTATTAATCAAACCTTTACACCTTCTTTAACTCAGGCGTGATGGTGGGTGTTATCATAAATCTACTCTGATAGTAACACAAGAATAATGAGTTCAGTAATGATACCGATGATGATGATAATGATTTTAACCAACAAAGAATGGTGTAGATTTATTGCTAATAATGTGGTACAGGAACCTCTTCATTAAAATTACCTATATGTACTTCTCGCTATTGGAAAGGAGATTACAAAGAGGAGTTTGGGGCAGCGCCACGGCCGCCGGGGCTCTCGTAAACTCCTAATTATATATATATATATAATATATATATATATATATGCCGTTATATCTATGTATGTGTATATATGAAAATGCCCCAACCCACAAGCCCTTCGGGGCGCTCGTCTCACTGCTCCTTTATCTCTCCAATATCTCCCTTAGGTGCCCCCAAAAGGAGCCCCGGCTCCCTGGAAGCCGCGCGGGGCTGCAGGCGCCGCCGGCGCTGCCGCCTTCCAAAACGATAATAAAAGTGATTCAGGTAAGATGCGCTTAATAAAATAGGGCCCTAATTACGGTTTGTACATAATAACGCGTCTGTAGCATTGTAACCTTGGCTGTGAGTTATGAAATCACTGTATAGGCCAATTAGCTACATAGGGTTTTTTTTTTTTAACTAAGACACTATAAACACTGGTTTTAAATGTCCTAATTAGTAACTTGCTCATTAATTAACTTTCTGATTAATTGTGTAGCAATCTAATTTGTAGATGAGGCACTTAAACAGTGATACCTTGTAACTCTTTGGTCCGCCTTGAGAATCCCCAGCCGGGGGGCGGCGGTGCCGGGTTGGGGGGCGCCCCATGGGTCCCCCCGAGCCCCTCCACCCCGGCACCTGGTCCGAGGGGGCTGATTTAGTGCCCTGGGAGCGGGGCGGGGGGCAGGAGCCCGTGGAGATCCCAGCCCGTGGCTCTGCCATTAGCATGAGAAAAGCGAGGCGCTGTCACTGTCGCCGCCCGCCACCAGAGCTATTGTGGCCCGCGTTTGTCTGCGGTCCCAACCTGCAAAAGCCTTTAGCCCTTATGGCAGATCATTCTCTAAGTGAATAGAGATGAAGGCAGGGATATTAAGTGACTCTATAAAACATCCCGGACACAATTGCGTGATTGATGGAGGACAAAGTGGGAACAGCAGGACACGGGATCCTGGGAGAAGCAGCCCTGTCAGTGCGAGAAGCCCATCTCTGGAAGCAGCTTCTCCTGGTGGAGTTTGCAGTCTATTTGTATGAGTAATCAGCTGATACCCCTCTCTGTCAGCCGTGTTTACTCACTGATTTTCTCAACAAGACAACCATTGACACTGGATGGATGGGGCTAATCTGGCGCAGAACTGGCGGCTTTGCAGAGGCTACAGGTCGAAAATAGAGCGCCGCGCCAGCCTCACCCCGCCTAATCTAGCGGCTAATATTTATTAGAGCCAATTTAGGCCGCGCTCCCGCAAAGAGCGCGGCGAGGCCCGGCCGCAATTAATAACGCGAGCAGCAGGGGCGGCTCGGTCGGGGCGAGCGGAGGGGGAGACAAGAAAACACGGGGAAAAAAAACCCACGAAATGAATAAATAAATGAATAGATAGATAAATAAATAACTAAGAGCGGGGGGGGGATGGCGGCGAGGTCCGCGCGTGTCGCGCCGTCCCGCGGGGGCGCCGGGACCCCCCGCCCCGCGCGGCGGCTCCTCGCTAATTGCTCGGCTCCCTTCGCGCGCACATCCCCACTAATTCCCCATTCCTCATTCCGCGGGTAGCCGGGAGGCGGCTCGGGGAATACGGCCCCTTCTCTTAGCTACCGCATGGATGCAGTGCGCGGGGTCCATCAAGTCCTCCCCGCAAAGGTGCCTCGCTAAATTAGAGGCTCCGCCGCATAATCAGGCGTGCGGCACAGAGGCCACTGAGCTCTCCCGTTTAACCAGGTGAGATTTCATCATCTAATGGGCTGGGAGGTGTGACAGAGATGCTAAGCTAGCAATTAAACTTCACAAATATGATTCGATTGCAATTTTAGGTCAGCGCCAGGTTATTATAAGAGAGGGAAAAAAAAACCCCACTCCCGAAACAGGAACGACGGGGAAACATCTAATCTTTTTAAACAAATGAAGTAACATGCCTCCAATTTTTAATCGTGGGTTTCTTAAGCATTTTATTGTCGGGTAACGTGTTTCGGCGCGCGCGTGCCCGTCAGTTATTCCCCGCAGGACGGTCACAAACGCGTCCAGGGCCGCCCCGGGAGGCTCCGGCAGGATTTGGGGCCCTCAGCGCTCCCCTCAGCCCCGGGGAGCCGCCGGGACCCAACTCCACGGAGCCCGAACCCCCTCCGCCATTTCCTCTGACGCCGAGAAGCGCCTCGGGGCCCCCGAAAAGAAACACGGAAGGCGCCGCCGCCTCCTCCCTCCTTCCTTCCTTCTCCTTCCATCCCTCCCCCCATTTTTTTCCCGAAGTCCCAGGATGTTTGATGCAGTTAAATACTTAAATTGAAACATAACCGAAAATATTATTAGCTTTATCTGCCGACACGAGGGACGCAGGTTAAAGAATTTTTTCATTTAATTTGATAGTGTATAAAGCACTTAAGGTACTTGATGATTTATTGATCAAATAGAAATCAGGGCATCCAACAGCTACTTATTTAATCCCTATCCGCCAGATTAAATATGAAATGAAGTATTTTTCCCCTCTCCCCCCCCACCCCAATTTGCACAACAAGCCGTACGCTACAAAGAATGAGAGCGAGCAGCTCCTCGGGTATAAATCTTGCCCCTTTTTTTGCTAATATGAAATACTGCGAGTCCCCTGAACCGCCACTGAACTGTAAACACTGTTTTAATGGACAGTAATGGCACCGTGTGATTTTTAGCCATTGTTCCAAAATGACTGCCGTGTTTATGGCCGCCATTAAACGGGAATTAAAGAGTTATGAAACTCTTCAGTAATGAGGACTCCGGTACTTTATAAACCCCCTTTTCTTTCCCCCCTCCCTTTCGCCCTCCCGCTGGCGCGGAGAGGCCTCGCGGTGGCAGCGCAGCCCGGAGGCGGCGGCCGCGCCCGGGGGCGTTGAGCGGGCCCGAACCGGCGCGAACCGGCCGGAACCGGCGCGGGCCGGACCCGGC
>JAUBOD010000888.1:2249454-2260653 GCA_032353885.1 Nothura maculosa | reverse complement strand
GCAGCTGGGCACACAGCAGAGTCTGTCGGGCCTGTGGCAAGTCGCAATAGTTTTGTTCACACCTCAGGTCTCATTTGGGTATTGATTGTGTCCCACTTGCTTACTCTCTGATTGCTAGGATTTTTAGCCCACGAGGAGAAAAATGATCCTTAGTATTTCATTTCCTTTCACTTAGTCTCAGTTCAGCCTAAGATACTGTTAGGGTTTTTGGCCTGATTTGATAATCTTGATTTGTGGGGTCAGCCCCCAGTGGCACAAAAAGATGGCTTGCTTGAATAAAGGTTTAAAGGACTGGGCCTCCACTCTGCATTGCACTAAATACTTAGCAAATACACATAATAACTCATGATTAAACTCCTTTTTAGTCGCTTTACTTCAAGACTGATAATGTTCCACTAGCACAATTTGTCCTTTGTTTTTTAAATTAGCACTAAACTAACACTCCCTTCCAGTACTTTAATACTTGCCACTGGAGTAGAAGACAAGCACCCGAATTATTTTACCAAATGTAACTTCATTTGGGTCATGGCAAGAAAGTAGGAACAAATCATAAATCAGTGAAGGATAGTTGTGTATTCAAAGCTGAGACACATTAATGAACGATACAGAGGATCCAAGGTAACATCCACCTAGGAAGGTGTCTGTCTTCAGAGCAGTGTCTTCTTTTGGGGGTGGTGTGAGCAGGAGCAGAACGAGGGCTCGTGCCCCACATGAAAGTCATTTATGGTTTAACTCTCAGTAGCTGGAGATTGGCATAAGCCTCAGAGATGAGTCTTCTGCACCTTCCAACACTCTTTTATTGATATTAGGACATGGCTTTCAGTATTTTGCAGCGGGGTGATCTTGCTAACCATGAGTTTTCCCATGCTGGTAACTGTCTGCCTTCCTTTCTAATGATCTTCATTCTCCAGCAGTTCTGGGGCCGTACCAGTACTGCCCCTTGCAGACCGAAGCCTGCGGCATGGACCACACAGCTTGTTTTCCTGCCCCGCTCCAGCTGCAGCCCATTCCTGTCCTCCTTGTGGCTGGTGCTCAGCCTGCCCACAGCCACATGTCCCAGCTCAGTGGTACTGCCTGGCTGCTGGGCAGGAAAATAAGATTAAAACACATAATGTTATAACATTGTGGACATGGCAAGAAGGGTACAGGGCGCTTGGCAGGGAGTGCACTGGGCCTGAGGCTCTTGTGTCTGCTGTGGTACAGACAGCCTCATTTTGCCATGTCCTTATTACATTTGGTGAGCAGAACTCAGCCTAGCAATCCGGAGAAGATGAGGTATTTATAATGCCATAAAATACAAGAGCTTTTTGCCTTTTATTTCTGCATTTTTATCCTATTTCAGATACATCCAAACATCTTCCTTGTTTTTGTTGAGCATAGCTATGTCTGAGTTGAAATTTTTGATGAGCTATGTACAGAGCTGTTTACTTTTAACCTAATATTTGACTCCATCAGCTTTCATGTTTCTTGTTCAGGTAGTTTTATTTGGTCATTGTAAGGTTTTCATAGTCTTTTTCAGACTTGTGTATCTGAATAGCTTTCTTCAGCACAGAAAATTGCTGTGAATATATTGTTCATTAATAAAGCTGCATGCAGTTGAAGGAAGGAGCTCAGACAGTGGGAGCTAACTGTGTTTTTTAAGGACACAGAGTGTGCCTGGGATTCATACTTTCCTTCTCCTCAACACAATTAATCAAAAAGAAGTTACAGATAAGCCAGGTCAGAGTTGCTGCCCTGGGAATCATGGCAGTGCGTGATCTCGTTGACTGGCTGTGTTTTGAATCACTATCAGGGACAAACTTTAATATGTATTAGAGTCTTTTTGTGAAATGTCTTCAAGGGCCTCAGCAGGACCAAGTGCCCAGTATTCCTGTGGTCCCAGTGCATATACACCATGTTGAGACCTCATTTTGCTGTCTTGTTCTGTGGCTGTCCTTGCTAAACTGATGAGTTTATTTCTGGAACTCGGGAGTGCTGTTCTCAACTTTTTCCCTGTGATTGGCTACTTTTTGATATCTAGTGTTACCAAGTTACAATATACTCACAAACAGCTGGCTATCCTTAATACATTCCTACCCACTCGTGAGCCGAGACACCATTTGGAAGGGCAATCTAGAAAGTTACAGCTCCATTCGTTCATCACTGTTTTGTGAGAGAAGTGACTGCTCCATACGAAAGACAACCTTCACGAGTCCACTTTGCCCAAATATACATGTTCATGCATCTGGCCGGGCACTTCTTTTCTGTGCTTTGTATTCAGCATGCTAATATTTGGGTATTAATTTCTTTACTAATCTGCTAAAATTGTTTGTTTGTCTTAACAAACAAACTTAAGACAAACAAACTAATTGTTCATCTTAACAAACAAACAATTTTAGCAGATTAGTAAAGAAATTAATTTGTCTTAACAAGCAAACAATAGTAATAATAAAACACAAACCAGTAGCACTTGGCTGCCTTTGCACACATGTAAATAGTAACTCAAGCAATTGAGCAGCAATAAAATAGGCTGTCTATGCCCAAATCCCTTTCTTTTCAGTTAGATTCTGGATTCCATCATCTGCAAATATCCTTGTCAAAATCTGTCACTTATTTGAGGACTCGGAGCTGTGTAGTCTTCTCTGCAAGGAGAGAAAACTGCCTACTCATAAAGAGAAGCCACACTCTAAAAAATTCCCCTGGGCTGCAGTGATGCAATTTTGGGATCCAGCAACACGAGAAATATAAATGATACTGGAGCATTCCATTCCAGACACTCCGTCTCCCTAATGATACATCACAGTTTTTTCATCTAACCTCTCCTGCTAAATCATTGGTTGTATTGGCTAGATATTGATGATAAATGTATCATATTGATAGCTAAATATTGGTAGCTAAATGTATCATAATGCATCACTGTAACATCTCCAATACTTGCTGATAAATGGCTTCAATCTCTCGCTACAACAGCAATTTATGAAAGAATATCATATAAACTTCAAGATAAACTCCCACAATTTGAAGAGATTGCCTCTTTTTACACTTTGTAAGTAGAAGCAAAGATTGTACATCTCCTCCAATATATGTGTTGAAATGGTCTAGTCTAATTCCCAAAAGGACAAGTAGAGAGCTCAAAGGGGAGCTCTTTGCTGGTCTAAATGGTCAGAACTCCGGGAAAGCTCTGCCATTTTACTCCGGAGAAGGATCTGTCCCTAGGAGCCTGCCTGCTCTTCTCTCTCCAGCTCGCAAGCATTATCAGAGTGTTCTCTTCATTCTCTCCTTTTACAATTCTCATCCAAAGAGATCCAGCTGCTTTGGGATCCACAAAAGGGAATGGATAAAGAGTCTGACTCCATATTTTTGTAAGAAATTATCTCAGCGTTCTTCAGTAGCTACTTCACCTTTTCAGATTTGTTCCAAAAGGACATAATATTAGTTCTAATGTTATGAAATCTTGAGGTAGTTGTTCTGTGTCAGGAAGTTTTTCTGAGTCAGGCTGCCACACTGACTCTTTGGCTGGGCTTGCACTGGCTGATGTCTTGCACTGTGCAGGTGGTCATAAAGCTATTTTCAAAGCATTTCAATAACCACTTTTATGAGGCACAAGTCACAGGTACAAAAGAGAAACATAGCTCATAGCACTGCTCACATTTCCACCTCTGAGTAGTTGATTTACCCCAAACTTGTACTTGTAAAACCTTTATGTACCACCATCATTTATTTCTGGTGTGCAATAAATGCACACATGCATTTCATCTAATCAGGCAGCTGTACAAAGAGGAACTAGCCAGCATCCATAAAGCACACCTCATGATCTTTTAATGTAACTCTCCTCTTCCCTATATTCCCTTTAAATGTCAGCTCCTCTTGTCTTCTATCAAACTACTGCAAGCACAAAAATAATAAATAATACATACTTCATATTCCAGCAACTTTATTCAAGTGCTCTTAACATATAAGCTCTCCACTGAGACAGAGGAGAGAAAATTTAAGTTGTAGTTCTCTTATCTTAAAATGAGTGCAAAACCATTATGCTCCATTTGTGCCAGATCCTGCAGCAGATGCTGCAGAAAGTCTCCCCTCAGTACAGAGAGCCCCAGAGGGCCCCAGCAGCCCATCTGAGCCCTCTGATTTTGCATCCCTGTGCTGGCGTAACGGGACTAACGCCCCTGCAAGCCCTGTGACAGGAACCTGAGAGCAAGAGCAATTCAAGAGGGTGCCAAAAAGCATTTCCAGCTCTTCCTAGGAGAAGAGGATCTTGTTTTTATTGCGCTGAGGCTGCCAGCAGTGGTGAGGAATCCAGCGAAGCGTCACTGCGCCCTGTGTCGCGGTGCAGAAAGGAGTCACTGCAAACAGGGGAGGAAAACCTTGCTTGTGTTCCTTGTCCTACGTCTGTTCCTTCAGCCATCTCCAACCTCAAGGTTTTGGCTAGGCCTCTGCTTCCAGGGTGACATGATGCCAGACTGAAATGGGACTAGATGGAAGGTGCTGAGACCCCAGCAGTTTGCTCTTGGCTCGCTCTGCATTCCCTGGGGCTGTGCAGGGCCGACCCAGCAGCTTTAAAGGCCCCTTTGCTCCTCTGTCAACACAAGGAGAAAGCAGAAAGGGTGTTTAGCTGGCCCACAGACTGTCCTGGCCAAAACAAATGCATTTGCATTTGCTTTTGTAAATAAAAAGCAGAGCTTGCATGCAGCCCAGCAAGCCCTGCTGTGTTTGGCTCTCTGCTTGTGCGGTGAACTTGAGCACAGCTCCCATCTCTCAGACGAGGCCGTTCCCCTAAGTGCACCTGGGCTTTTTGTTTTTGTTTTTTCTTTCCAGCTGCTCAGAAGACCAATAAATGACTAAGTAACAGCATTATGGGAGAACAAGCTTCCCAGCACAAAGCTGTATTTACTGGAATGATGTCACGTTATTGTATCCATTCCATTAAATGTTTACTTCAGGCCTTTTAGAAGCCTTCAAGGTATAAAGGTTATTCTTCTAGCCTTAGAGAAATGCAGCAGGAGGCAATTTTCAGAGTGGCACAAAAAAGTTATGCACATAAGTCTTATTATCCATGCACTCCATTAAGAAAATTCAGCAACCCAGCCATCTCAGCAAGACACAGCAAGATTTAGAAAGCAAAGAGATAAAATATTCTGGCCCTGACTGTTAGTGAAAGGAAGCGGATGCTATTTTTCATCAAGCTATTCTGTGCTGAAATGTGATCTACTTTATTCCCTGCAAAACTTAAGTGGAGCTTTTGCAGACGGGAAGGAATGTTACAGGTGAGCTGCATTGTGCATATGCCCTTCAAGCTCAGTGCTGGGAGATACGGGCTGTATTCTTCCCCTTTCTCCAAAGAGGAATGCATTGAGAGTGCTGAAAATCAAGGAATTAGACTCAAGCATTCAAAGGGCCCAGCTGTTACATGGAAAGGGTTACATAGCCCTCAAAAAGCTCTGAATATTTTGGGTTACTTACTAGCAGACGTTACCTGCAATATGCTGGCAGCAGAGCTAGGGGTAATCATAAACTCTGAGAACAGGTCACTTAGACATCGTGTTGTGTTTGCATTGATTAAGGCACAGAAATCTTTATAGATCTGGGTCAGTAAACAGGAGAACAAGGTGCAAAATTTCTTTTGATTGTGGAAAGAACAGACTTAAGAGATCATGGCTGCATTTCATGGTGCCTTATCTTACAGATACTTGTTAGTTTTTACCTGCTCGCAGTAGTTTAAGCTTCCAATTTTAATCATGATTAAAATCAGTGAGAAGGAAACCTTGATTGAGTATCTGATTTTATTTTGCTTTGCATTTGTACTTGGTAATTATCTTCATTCTCATTGACTGGCATAATGATTATCACAAGCTGATTTGCAACTGTATTCGCAATGTATATTTGAAATTTTCAATATCTATTTTATTTTGGCATAGAAATATATACAGCCAGAGAGAAGTGAGAATTAGTGTAATCTGTTCAGATGCTTATGTTTTACATTTGTATTATTTCAGGAAATGGCAAAAGTCTTCTCTTTACTAAGCGATGATTTTCTATGGGGTTTGTATTAAAATGCATTGAAGTGGAAACTAAAAATCAATCTAAATGCATAAAACTTGCTTAATTAATTGGATTTAACTGTATTAAACATACGGCATTACTTTTTTCTCCCATAAAAAGGATGTTTTAGATTTAAAAACAGATAAATTACTAAACAAAGGAAGTGGATACATTAAGTGATCTGAGGGATTATTTCCTGCGTCCAGAAGCTAATACTTAGATGTCTAAGATGCAGATAAATGACTGGTGAGATTATCAGAAGTGCCTGCACGGGGTAGTGCCTCGTTGCCACTGGAGTCAACAGGAGTTAGGCATTTAATCTGAGAGAGGGATTTTGAAGCTCCCACTGGTCATCTGTCTCCATCTCCAGGCACAAAAATATCTTTGGATATCTGGTCCCTCACCATTAAGGTTTTGTCAGTGTTATATTCTCCATCTTTTTTTATTCATGGACTGGAACAGAAACAATCCCACATTTTCAGCCTTCAATCTATTTCACAGTTTTTCATGAGCAAGACTAGTCAAATGACAAAAATATTTGTCACCCCTGTTAGTTCAGCCTAAACAAACTGTAGGGAAAACAGAAGCTTTCCTTCTTGATAAAAATTTGGAAAAAAAAAAGAAAAAAAGAAAAAAAGATATTAGCTTTACCATAAAGTCAGAAAACTAATAAATTACTTGACTTGAGGACATAGTCATTATTATAATCAAGCTGATGCTGACCTTAAAAATGTAGATACTTTCCTATTCCTTCCGCAGGCAGGGCTGTTTGCAGCACTGAGAAGTGTGAGCACATTTCGTATGTGCTGAAATAGGCTGAGAAGCTCCAAGCTCTAGTACAGATGCATCACCTCTCCTTTCAACGTTCTATTTTTAATTAATTAACTAGTTAGATCTAATTTTTAATTACATCTAAACCCGGATGTTTAACTTCATTTGTGAGTATCTCCAGGAATTCCCAGCCGGGCCCCAGGAGGCGCGTGCCGCTCTCCGGCTCCGAGTGCTCGGAGCAGGGTGTCTCACCTCGCTCCTCTCCCTGGCCCCCACAGGCCTCCCGGACACACCTCCACCTACTGCCCATGGGGAGAAGGTCCTACCCGAGCAACTTGATGGGCTGAGAATTAGGTTTGAAAGAGCCATCCCAACTCGGCTTCAGCTTCTCCGTTCCCCTTAGCCCTCTGGACCGCCCAAGGTACCCACAGGTGTGTGTCTGCTGTACCTGGCTGCTCAGTACTTCGGAAATAGCAGCCTGTTTATTCCGGTTTTGTCCAGCTTGATCTGCCCATTGTTGTGTGTGACCCCTGGGCTGGCTTGTGAACCTGCTGTGCCAGGAGCTACCTCAGATGCTGCCTCTCGGTGTGTATTGCAGGTTGACCCAACCCTCTCCTTTCTTTGCTGACCA
Organism: Nothura maculosa; assembly: GCA_032353885.1. Taxonomy (NCBI): domain Eukaryota; kingdom Metazoa; phylum Chordata; class Aves; order Tinamiformes; family Tinamidae; genus Nothura; species Nothura maculosa. The sequence continues at coordinate 2,253,230 of JAUBOD010000888.1, read as the reverse complement.
GCTGCCCTTGACTTCTCACATCTTGCTGTGCAGGGTGTGTTTGCTAGATGCTGTGTGTACTGCAGATTTCTTATGAGCCTCCCCAGCTTTTCTTTTCTTTTTTTTTTCCTCTTTTTTTCCTTCTAAAGCTTGGACTGTCAAACCGGGCATATAATCCTGGTCAGAGCCCCCCTCTTTTGGCGTTCCTGGCTAAGCGGAGCCCTAGCTGGCACTGCATGTTCCTGGGTGCTGGGACAGCACTTGCTCTCTCTAGGTGCAGCGCTGGGCTCCCATGCTCTTGGCTGGCCCCTGAGATGCAGCAATCCTTTCTGGAGGTGCTACTCAACAAGACAGGCTTTCAGCCCACATTTCTGAATTCTTTGCCCCTCAGCCTGAGACCCTGACTTTTCCTACATCTGGGTTTTATAATTTTATTTTACCAAGCAATCCAAATTGCTTTACAGAGCTAATCTGTTCTTATTATGTACAATGCCACCAACATTTGTGTCAGCAGCAGGCTGTACTAGCAATTATATTTCCTCTCAGATGATTAATAAATATTTTGAATAGTGTAGGCCTGAGGAAAAAAAATCCTGCAAGAGGCCACCAGAAATTCCCACGTTATGACAATTGCCCATTTTACAATACCTTTGCATTTTTGCAGATATGCCAATTTCACTACTTAACATGTGCTACACTGATACTGTACAGTGCTAAATTTCTAATCAGGATGTAGTGTGATATCGTGTCAAATGCTTTACCGTGTCAGACTGTATCATAGCAATGCATTTATCTTTGTCAGCCAGGATTGCTGTCCTATTAAAAGCACATATATTCTGTTCTCCCCGTAGACTTTCTAAATGCGGCTTCGTTTTGATGCAGCAATCTGCAGGTATTATTTTCCTTTTTTACTGACTCATGAGGAGCTGTCACATCGGCGCCTGCAGCACCATAAGGGATATTAGCAGGGGCTGCCTTGCTGGCTGCCACTTACTTTGCAGTTCTGCACCTCCGTGTGCTACCAACACGTTCCTGTCTGCTAAGCACTGGCAGGGGCTGTTTCTTCGCTGGAGAATATTGTCTCGAGCGTTCATTCTGTGGTGAGAATCACAGCTTTTGGATGTGGCCAAAAAAGGAGGAATCCCCTTTACTGGTATTTAAACTTTGCACTGAAGCATGTGATCAGACAAACCCACACAGATGTCAGTTGATGTCCGTGAGTTTCTCATTGTTTTGTTTCGTAGCACACAGTGGAAAGGATTAGATGAAACATATAGATAGGGGCACGTATTATCATCAAGGAATTGAGTGCACGTTTTAGATTGATTTAGAGCTATTTGTACAAAAATGTCTTCCAAAACCCTGAAGCTTTCTAAAGACTGAGGAGGGGAGAAATAAGAAATAAAAATTTAAATGGAATTTATCCTTTTTTTTTTCCCCTTAAGAGATTGATCATATACGTCTTTATTATGTGAATATCTTAAACTTCGGAATTGAATTTGATCTTTCATGGAGATTTTATTATATCCAGTTATTGTCAAGACAATAATTCATTTTATTTCATTCCAATGAGAATCACTCATGAAATAATTTTATTTTAAAATATTCCTCAGCTATATACTGTTAATTAGAATGAAGAAACTATCTCACAGATAGGATATATAAATTAAATATTATTAGCCAAAATAATGTTAGTGATAGGTTCATCATCAAAACTCTTTTTCTACCATGAAAACAAACACTGATGAGGAATTGCAGTGTGTTTTACATCTCTAATATTTGTTAGGTCTCTCTTGATTGACCTCGAATAAAATCTAACTGAGGGAGGTGACAAAAAAATATGTCCATCAACTTTGCTCATGCATTACAATATAAAAATTGACTGGAGTCATTGACTATAGGTAGCAATGAGCAAAACTACACAAGATAAATACTGTGGTTTGTGGATACCCATTCACTCTACTTTTGTCTGCCACCTTGATTTTTGGATTGGGCATTCATGGATAAAAGGTAGGTGATCTGAAAAAATCGTGTGTGTCTTTTAAAAGACAGTATCGTGTTATGTTACTCCCTTCACAGAAATTTATGTTACATGGTGTTAGACCATGGGCTAAGCTTAATGTAACATGATGCATTAAAAACTGCACATCATGATTGTAATGTGTGTCAGAACAGTGAATTGTTATATCACATATCTCTTCATCTGTAAGCAGGAGACCCAAGGAAATCATTCACCAAGGGATATATTCTCCCGTTGATGCATGCACATAAATCCCTTTCTCTCTCACTACTGCCAGCTCTTTACCTAATGGTTAGTCTGGGCTAGGAAAAGCTTCTTTAAAAGGAAGCCTCGAGTTAGCTGAAAAGGTTTGAATTGTAGCTTAGCATTGGTAGCAACACTTGTTATAGGCACAGCTTAACCCTCTTTAAAATTGTATGAGAGGCTTGTGTTGCAACCCCAATGGCATAAAATTGGAAGAATCACCATTACTGCCTTCTCTACCCAAGATAAATTGTGCTGTCTACACCATTCCGCTGAGGATGGGTGGATTTCCTTCTGTTTTATCCCGCTGTAGCCCTGTGGTCTACATTTTTATTCTCAGAAGCACAGGTGAGACCAGACTCGAGTCCTGCAGTGTTTGGTGACGTTACAAGACCAAACAGCGTCTGTTCCTGTCCCCTTTTCCCAGTGTGACCCTCTGCTCCGCTCACCACCTTCCTTGTGGCACTGAATTGAGGTAGCCCCTCACAAACTGCATCCACGACATGTCTCACCTGGGCCCTGGCTACCTGCTAACAAGCTGCGTCCTTGGGTTCATCTGTGGGGCCTAACAACTCCCTAAGCAATTTTCTGGGATATTTTTGGAAGGGCATTTTGGCCTGTGGTGGTCACCTGCTAAGTAAGTGAGTTGAGAGATCTATACTGCAGGGAGTAATGACATTCAGTTATGTGTTCACAATCAGGGAAAATCATTTGTATGCACTTCAACAAGTGTATAGCTTTGGGCTTGCCAGCTGTACAGGGGTTCATTTTATTTATTGCATACATCTAAAAATTAAAGAGATGCTGCTGGCCTTGATTCAAAATCTGATCTTACTTATCTATTATCCTTCTGGGAAGCTGTATGAAATTCACTTTTCCTACAGAAAAAGATAAAATTTGAAGGCTAAATAATTTCCACATTCTTGTATTATCATAAATGAAAATGAAATAATATTCAAACCGCACAGATGGTTTTGGAGGATAAACAAAATAGTATAAAAGCTAACTGATCATTTACTTATTCAAGTAATGGTCTCAGTCCTGGCTGAAACAAGTGCACGTTTGGCACAACCGTGGCCAGGGCTTTTTGCAGGCTAAACCAGCTGGCAAAGGACAGGAAGATGGGAACTGTCACCAGGGTTTAGGGCTTGTAGCCATGTCCACACTTTGTTGTGCAACCAAAAGTTTCAGCACCAAAGGTGCTGAAATGCCCCGATTTCAAGTACCCTGAGTGGTGGTTTCTGCTGCAGTGAATTCTCCAGCACCGTATTTGTCAGCTCTCTAGGCCGAATGGATGAACACAGACCAGCTCCAATGCAACCCAAAACCAGCCTTGCTCATTGAAGATCTCCTGTATAACCCTCCAGGGAGACAACACGGACTTTCAAGGCCAGGCTTCCAAAGGATGCCATAAGCAGTGAAGGGGCTGCTTTTAAGGGAGAAAAGGATATCATGAAAATCACAGCATCAAAGATACTTGCTATGTACACAGTTTAGAAATTTCTGTCTCTTTTAGAAATATATTTTAGTTGTC
>JAUBOD010000888.1:2236264-2246469 GCA_032353885.1 Nothura maculosa | reverse complement strand
GCGGCGGCGACGGCCCCGCGGGGGCGGGGGGGAGCGCCGGGCCCGGCCTTGCCCGGGATGGGATGGGTTGGGGGGGGATGGGATGGGATGGGGTGGGGTGGGATGGGGTGTGCGGTGGGGGCCCGCGCTCCGGCGGCTCTGCCCGGGGCCTGGCGCATCCCGAAAGTCGGGGGCGTTTGAGCCAAACGTGGGAGAACTGCGGGTAGCTCCGAAATGATGAGCAGGGCGTTTGTCATCCCCTTGCACACACTGCGAAACTGGTAAGTGTTATTCCAGAGGGCCCGTTCGATTTTAACCTAGTCCTTGTTTTTAAGAAAAGTTGCAGTTTATCCATGCAGGTCTCTCCTACTGTGCTAGCAGAGTGTTGGACTTGGATATTATCTATTGTGTTCATAGCGAGATTTCCTTAAGGCCGAGTCCTACAAAACCTGCACGGACTCAGGCGCGGGCGGGAGTGAGGGTTGTTGTTAGTGCCAGGCCCGGATGCTGATAGGCCTGTTCCATACTTAGGCCTTGTTTAATGTCAGCTAGACAGAGACTGCTGACAGCGAGAAGCCTGTTTTCTCATACCTGATTATGCTTGAAAGGCTGGACTCTGCAGTGGGAGAGGAAAATGCATACAGGTTTCATCGTTATGTTTATGCCAGATAAAGTCAGATAAAGCTGCTCAGAGCAGCTCCGAGATGGGCTGGCTCGTTCTTGGTTTGCATTTCTCCACTTTTCAGTTTAAGCGAGTCTGAGTGGACTCTGTGACTTGCCGAGGACAAGAGATTAGAAGTTAGTGGTGTCCCTTTCCTGTCCTGTGCTCAGTTGGCCTCTGCCGTTGCCCTACACCCCGGATCAAGGGATGATTGGTTTAATGTTACAAAGTTGTTGCGTACAAGTTGCAGGGTAAGCTGCTTAGATTTGTAACCAACTTGTTGCACCCAGCTGCACTGGTGTCAGTCCGGTTACAATGATACTAACCACAGTTCAATAGTTCATAGACTTTCTAAGGTTTCTAATATGTTTCTACAAGCTTCCTTTCCCTGGTGGTAATGCTAGTCTTTTCACCAGGTAGAGGTTTTAGCCAGTTATCAGGATCCCAGTTCCTTCAGTCAGAGCAGTGTGATGTTGATGGTTTGTTCCATCTGTGAGTCTGCTTGGAGTCGTTTTTATGTTTGTTAACACCTTTCAATCCTGCATTTTCTTCTTCGGCTAGTCCTTAGGTAATATTGGTTACACAACAGTTAAACAAGCTAAAAGAAAGCTCTGAACTGGCCAAGGCCAGTGCAGGCAAAGCATGACTGTTGCTGACCTAACACTGACCTAAACTATTGACCTCAAGTGTCAGCCTCGCATAAAGCTGTGGCAGCTTGGGGTTGGGAGGTACAAGGCTGCGGGTGCTTTGGAGCACGGCCTGGGTGGACATTCCTGCATCGCTGCTGCTACCTCCGAGCGAGACCTGCAGGTTTCCTTCGTGCTCAGCTGCTTTGCCCAGAGATCCAGCAGGAAGAAGGGGAAGGACATGGAAGTGCATGGAGTGACATAGTCTCCTCTGATGACATTATAGGAGTCTTCCATGTCCAAATTGCACATTTATCTGGAGCATGATTTTTTGATGAAACAAACATAGCAGTGTCTTTCAAGCCACATTTTTATTTATCCTACTTAAAATTTTTGAGTGTTGCTGACTAATTTCTTGGGTGGTGAAATAGGAATCCTGATTGTTGTGAGACCCTATCTCTCATTCACATTGATTCATTTAGCATTTCATCACAATGAATCATCATATTTTAAGATTATAGCATGGCTGAATACTTTCATCTCTCTAATGCTACTCTCCTAAAATTCCATTTTTATTCCAGTAATATAGTCTTAAGATTAAACATTTTAAACATTGTGTAATATTTTAATAGAAATAATAGGTCTTGCACGTGATTCTGGATGTGACTGAGTGTGTGTGACACACGGAGCATTTCCAGAATTAACCTACCTAACTATTGTTAGATAGTTCCTGGATCTGTGACAGCTGCATAGACAACTAGACTGCTGCTGGTCTTCAATGTTTTAGCAAACACTCCGCCTTCATAAATGAGCACCTCTCCATTTGGGAATGTTTTATGGAAGTTGTGGTGCCTGGTGGAGAAAAATACCATATTACTCCTATCTGTCTTCCCCCAAAGGCTTGAAACAGCACCCAAAAAAAAACCCCTAGATCTCTATGAACAGGTCATCACAATGGTCTGTTGTTGATGCTGTTACCAGTGATCAGAAAAATGATGTATATTCATTCCAATGTTATTTCTGAATTCAATGATCAGAAGAAGAAGTTGGGGGATTATTAAACATTGAATGATCTCCTCAGTAATATTTGCCCATAGAGCCTCAAAAATGTTATTTACAATGGAAGCACATGTAACTTGAGTCAATTTAGGAATTTGAATGTTATTCTCTCATTTGGGAATGGAGCTGCTTAGTTGTGATAAGGATTGCAAAAACTTAAGGTACCTTTATTTAGTAGTCATGTGAGGGAACCCACATGGATGCTATTAAATGTGCCATAAGGCCACTGACTTTTCAGTTAATTTGCCTTATTTTTTCATGACTTCACATTTAGAAACATCCATTGAATTTCTCCTATAATAGTGATTTTCAAGCACACTCAACTTCCAGGGTAAAGATGGGGACAGGAATGATTAGGCTTTATTGAACTTTTAGGTAGTAATATTTTCATTTGTCTTTTCTTAATCTCCTAATTTACCACTTTTCCCAAACTAAGAACAAAGACTAGCATCTTCCTGTTAAATGTGTTTCTCTCTATCCAAACAGCATAGATTCTCTAAGCAGCTCTCTCAGGAGTCCTCTGTAGGTCATGGATGATTTATGTATTTTAGTGTTTCTCATGCTATTCCATATTAACGTTAAAAAACCTGAGCTAGGACAGGAGAGAATCTTTTGCCTTTTTGATAAATTTGATAACCACACTCTCAGTGACTGCAAACTTTTGTTAGCCAATCATATAAATTAAAAAGAATTGATGAGTATAATAATAATGTACATTATATTTGTGCCTTACACTGTTATAAGTAATTTATTTATCTCAGAGGAGACATTCTCAGCAAATCCAAGCTCAGGCAGCCTGATAATGAGTTAATAGAGCAGGGGAAAGGAGGAAAAAAAAAAGGCATCTTATATCCATTTCAGATTGGCAATGGTTTTAAAAACTACTGTGAACAAAGTAAGTTGGGGCATGTGAAAATAGCACTGACATTTGCCCATAGTTTCTATCTGATTAAATGAAAGTGACACCAGTAGATTAGAATGAGACTAAGACAATTCACATTGCAATTGTGTTAGTTTAACTTTAACAATCTTTTAACACTCTTGTTTAAATGTGGCTGACATACCATAATTACAAATCTACAAGCCTTGATTATAGAATTTTACATCATGAACCTATGGGGAGATTGTATTGATTCCTGTGAAGCAGCCCTTTCTCAAAGCCCCTTTCTGAACCCACGGCATCTTCCCCAGACTGTTCTTTTGCCTGCAGGGCTGACATTGATACTGCTGGTGTGGTTTGTTTAAGGATCATCCCAGCACCAAGCAACTTTACTGCGGTATTCTTTTTTTCTTAAAATAAAATAAACAAAGCAAAAAGTTCTGAAAGTTAAGCAAGTCTGTCAGCTTCCTTTGAAATATAAATATAGCTTTAAAAAAATGAGGATACAGTAGTATGTGCAAATGATATATTGCTGAAGGTGGCTCTTACTTTCTTTAGGTATATCATGACTTTTGCTATACAAAGAAAAAGAGGTGGGTTTTTTTCTTTTGTTTAACCAGGGAACTTCACAATCAGAAATGAAAGTCTAGAGAAGAGATGATTTTCCAGTCTTCTGTCCCAGGAACATAAAAATTATCATTTTCTTGTTTCCTATTAGCCAATTTTGATTCTGACCACCTCTATGTGGATAAAGAAGTGATTTTCTTTATTGCACTTGCCATTAGAAGACTGTGTGCAACAAGTGCCCGCCAGCTGCCATGGTGGGGAGGGCTGGGCTCTGCCAGCTGTGGCCGTGCTGGGGAATGTTCCGCTGAGATACCCGGCTCTGCTGCGTCAGCGTGACCGAGCTGCTCCATGTGTGCACTGAGTGTCCAAGGGAGCCCCTGTGCTGCGGGCCCTGCCGGCTGCGGGCTGGCTCCCTGCTCCCGTGCCCTGATAGTGCTCTCGGCACAGGAGCTTGTGCAGCTACTCTGCAGGGCTGGCACCAGCTCCTTTGTAAGTGTAAGTTTGGCAAGGGTGGCCAAGCCTGCTTGTCATAGTCCTGAGCCTCTTCAGGGTGTTTTCAAAACCTTTTGTCATGCTCCTGGCTTCAGGATCAGATATGGGAAGCCCCAAGATGACCCTGTGTATGAGGGCTGCATGGGTCCTTTGCTCTTGCTGACTTGGACTCTCTCCAACATAAAAAGTGCTTTGTGTGAACTGGCTGTGAAAACAGTGCAACTGCTTTTGCACAGGGCAGCCCCGCCTAACATCTGTGGCTCGGATAGTCTGCAGTCCAGATAACTGCTCTAAGGGAAGTTGAAAACTGACACTGTCGTCTCCAGAAACAAAACACGTATGCCTGTGTTTTCAAGGCCTGCTCTGTTTTAAGTTGCAGGAATACTAAACAGTGTCTGCAAACGTCTTAAACATCTTTAAAAAAAGTTTCAGGAAGAAAGCAGAGTTTAACGTTAATTTAACGTTACACTGATTTTTCTCTCCAACTTAAAAAAAAGAATTAAAACTTTGAGCAGCTCTGACCTGAAAATTGATTCCCTTTTGAAAGCATCTCAAAAGTTTAAATAAGGAATGAGCTTCGAAACACTCTGTCCATTCCCTCCTCCATCTCCTTGCTCCTTCTAAAAAAAAGGCAGGAAAAGGGGAAGCCTCTAGGGTTTGGGGAAGGACATGGATCTGGCATCTCACTGCCTCTGTGTCTCCCATGGAAAAACTCCTGTGCGTGTTCTGGACTGACCACACTAATGCATTGATGCTGTTATCCTAATTGGCAGAAAGATACAGCACACCGGGATTATCACTAGTGTTAGGAGCAATGCTGTGCACTAATCCTTTGGAAAGGAAAGAGGGTTTTCTCAATTTGAGCACGGATGTTTTCAAGACCAACTTTGCAACGTTAATAAATCCTTTTAGCCATTTTTCTAATGCTGTGAATACTGTAGTTACAGTTGCTTGGCAACCCTAATTTGGTGCCATTATACATACGTGTTGTACTGTCACTGTGCATACTTTTTCTGTAGGATCCTTACTCCGTGATGTGGGGCCACACATGCAGCTGTGAGAATAAAACAATTAAAAATAATTATTTTTGTGTGCTAAGTTAGATAGTGGATCTAGAGAAAAACTTACAGAAAAAATATAGTATGTATATAACTTAATAGCATTTAAACTCTAAGTCAAGCCAGGATGGATCATGGTTGTTAGTGTAGCTGTAACATATCTTTTTTATGCAAAATGCTATAATATTTAATAAGTACATATCTCATTCAGGATTAAGAGGCCCGTTGTATTTTCTTTAAGCTGTGTTAAGTTTCTTCCCCCATCCCCATGAGTTGTCTGTACATGTAGCAAACCATTGCAGTGACAAATCCACGGTATTGCCCAGTTTTCTTGGACTATTCTGTTCCCACCTATGGAGTGGGGAGAACAGGCATTTGTGAAGTAGGTTCTGTATCTTCTCTGCAAAGCAAAGGTATTGCCTGGAGGTACCTGCCGGGGGCTGTGCAAGGGACCCTGAAGTGGTGATCTGGGGTAACCCAATTGTCACCACCGCAAAGGAGCCTCCTGTTTCTTGCCATTCCTTCTGTGGGAATAACTTTTTCCTGCTCTTCAGCATTTCCCAGCTGCCTGCTTCTCTCCAATTTTATCACATGCTGTTCTCTTGTTGTTGTTTTGGATTCTCCAGAGCCTTTTTGCACGGAGCTGATAAACTTTTTATTTCTCTCCCCAGACTTTCCAAACATCCTTTTGGTTTTCCTCCTGCAGTCCTCTCTTTCTTCTTTGTCCCCAGTCTACCCAGGTTCCTTCCTGCAGTGTCTGTCCCACCTTGCCACTCAGTTTTGAGACTGTACAACTTCAGAGCTTCCATTCTACTAGGATTTGCTGAATTCCATTCCTCGCTCCTTCTCCCTCTCCATACTCCTGCAGGTGTCCAGTCCTACTCTTGTCAAGCAGACTCTCTCAGCAGGGGGAAAATAGGAACTTCTGCTGTTGCTATGGCAAGGATTTAATAAAATCTGCAGGAATGTATTGCAAGAACAGAAAAGAAAACTGTCTGGAGAGGCAAGGACAGAATGTGAACTCCTGCAGATTTAAGAAAATGTGAAGTAAAATGTATAATTTGTCTTTTATTAATGAAAGGGGATGCAAAACAGGTCATCTTTACATTAAAATAATGATCTAACTTAAAAATACAACTGCTTTGCAGTAGTCATCCCTAATTGAATGCAAAACCTGTAAAGCTAACCTGAAAATGTCAGGGTAACTCAGGTTTGTAAGGAGTAGATGTAGGAAGGGCTAAAAATAATCCTTATTGTGTGTGGTTACATCTTGACTTTTAAAAGAGGTTTATCTTGTGTGATGGCTTTGTCTCCTGTCAAGAAAATGAAGACATAGCTCAAGATCATCTCTGAGAAAATAGTAGTTACTTGTGGCTAAGAAAATACAGCAGTAAGTAATAAGTGCTCCAAATACTACCTTGTATTTCTTTCTTCTTTGACTTTCTGTCTTAAGCCTGGCTCTATGATGTGTCCTTAGGCAGCTCCCTGAAGCCAAGAAGGTGCCTAAGTAATTGGCAGATTTGGGGCCTGTTGTTTGATGCTCTATAGGTCAGCACAGCACCCTGCTATTGCAGTCGTCGAATTATTGGTACTAAAATTGTGCCTGTAGTAATGCATGGAATTAACCATGCAACAGCTATACTAAGCAAGAAGAAGAAAAGCTCTACTCTGCACAGTTTACACTGTTACTGATTTTGAAGTTTGAACTAAGTTAACACAGATATTTCATTACCTAAGCAATACATGCTGTCAGCCTTGGGCTTTCTGTTTAGGTTAAATCCTAGGTCTATGATAACATATCAGGATTAACACATGCAGGTCCTTTAACAGTGAAAATGCTCAATAATAACATTGAGATATTCCTTTTTAATTTTTTCCCGTGGCCCAGGGAGGGATGCTGTGGGCATGAGCAGAGGAGGGGAGGAAGCAGATCTCCCCTCCACAACCATGGGCTGCTTGTGTGGAACTTGCCTCCTCTGCTTGAGGGAAGAGAGCAAGCAGAGGAAGGAATGTGTGAGGAAGCAGATGATGATGATGGTGTAGAGAAGGTGTGTAGGAGATGACTCGTTCCTTTTTCTGTCTCGGGATTCTGTCAAGCACTGCTGTCCTTGTGGTTTTAGGTTGCTCTTTTGAAGCTGTAAGCTTTATTTATTTATTTATTCTTCTCCTCCACAGAACACACAGCTGGTGGAATTGACTGTTAAGTGATGTGGAAGGCAAAGGTGTAAAGGATTTTAAAAGGGCAGTAGCTGCAGTCAGGAGCTGACCTACTGCCTGTGAAACATCAATGGGCTGGTTTTGTTCTTCAGGGCTTGAAGCCCTTGATTTGATTTCTGTAAGCAAGAATACCACAGGAAATGCCACTTTAGACCTGATTTGTTTCTTTATAGTCTTTTCCTAATTGTTAACTTTGGTCACCACCAGAGTCAAGGTCTAACGTAACTGTATCTTATGTTTGTTCTTTTTCATTCCAAAAGATTAGGAAAAGCTAGTAAAATACTCCTGCTTTCATTTTGGCTGTTTTTCGCAACTTCTGGGATGTAGATTTCCGCTCTAAAGTGCGTGAAAGATCACTAAGTAAAGCCAGCTTATTGTCAGAAGATTTAAACCAGCTATGTGAGAATCTTCTATTAAAATTTATGAGGAGGTCTGAAGGTTGAAAAGAGCTATTATAGATGGAGACTTGAAGTATGAGAATAAGCTAATGTTAGAGGTATGGAGTTGTTCCTCACTTTTTATTACTTATTTTAACTTAGAGTGTCCAAGGAGAAGAAGGATTGAGAAGTTCTGGCCAATAGATTTATTTTATGAGTGGAAAAACTGAGGAAAAAAAATCACTCATTGATTGGTATCCTAATTATACACCAGGTGCCTCTAATCAAAAGCCAACACACTTCTGGATAATCCACTGTAACCAAATAAAAGGAAATTAAACTTTCTTACAGATTTTTTCACTTTTAAAACATATATTGAAAGATGACTTGCTAACTACTACTTCTTTATAACCACATTAGGACTTTAAGCATTTTCTTTTAATATTATTTAAGCGTATTAACATTTGAGGCCTCAATAAATGTGAGCTTTAGGATAAAGATTGAAGGATTAAAATGAAAAGGTTTATGGCCCCAAGCCAGATATTGCTAAGGTAGGAACATTCAAGTCACAGACAATAGAGATCCAAGAAGAAATCTTAAAGGACTGAAATTAAGATTACTGCTCTTATTTCTGACACATAATGAGAGGAGAGCAAGAAAGTGGTTATGTGAGTGGTTACTTCAGTTGCTTCTCAAGCCTGACTACATCTCTGTGAGAGCAGAATGGTGAATCCCACCCAAGGTGGCTAGAAGAGAGGAAAAAAAGCCTGTCTGCAGCCGGGCCACTTGAGCACTGCTTGGTGTGCAGGTTCTTCACTCTCACTTTGCCTTCCGCCCCAGCAGGGAGAATCCCCTTCCCTTGGTGAGTAACTTGAGGACCTGTTTCAACTGTTGCTGCTAGTTATTTCTACAGGCATTAAACTGTGCCTCCAGAAACAGAAATTCCAATTTACCAAAAATCCACTGTAGACCAACTTGCCTTCAGTTGCTCTGCATGCTGCTTTTCCTGCACACTGGTTGCTGTTAACCCTATCTTAAGGGAAGTTCCATAAGTTGAGATCTCTAGTTTTAGTGAGTACATTTACACACTGAAGGAGATAAAGTGAATTCAGTGATGAGAGCCTTAGCATGAGTCATCAGATGGAATCATAAAGAAAAAAATAAATACCTTTTCACTATACAGTCCCCCAAATTAGCTCTGTGTAGTGTCTATTTGTGCTTTAGCATGTTACGCGTGCTGTCTGTGCAAAGTGCACGTGATGCCAGAAGCCACGTGAGATTGTTTTGGGGACTGAAATCCCCTGGATTCATCTCTGTGCTACCTCAGCCCTGGGGCTCTGTTATCAGTGTCCGAACACCATCAGTTTGAATTGTTAGGCTTGAGAAAGTTAGGTAGTCAGATATAAATCTCAGATATAGATAAATAGCGGGTGTACCTGTAGTTAATATGCTGAAAACTTTTGCATAATCTTTGTTCTCCATTTAACTAGAGTCAACGACATCCAATTTTATCCATTTTTGATAGATATAAAATAGTGGGGTCTCTTGTTTCCCAAATCTGTCCTGAAATGTAGTTAAGGTAAATGTCTTTCAGTTTCAGTACTGTGGATCATCTTGAATGTTTTTCATTAGTGGTTACATTATAGATACTTGTAATCTTTTTGCAGAAATTTAATTTTTGATAAAATTGTATGATCAGAGGAATCTTGCAACTAATACCTGAATGTTAGCAAACAGAATTTACAGTACATGAATTTCCACATATGAAAAGAGTAATACTGAATCTCTTGTTCTTTGGTTTCTATTCAGGAATGCTGACTTTAGCCACATGGTACTTTTTTACATCTAGTGCAATTTTGATTTTGGGCCTTTTCTTCTTATCTGACATAGTATTCTTCCAAATATGCCCCAAAAGTGCAATCTTGGGTGGAAAATTTCCTTGAATTTTAAAGAAGATGCTATTGTACTTGTTTTACTTGGCTAGGAGGTGCAGGTTTCATCATGACATTATCTCTAAGCCTTCTGAACAATATTGAAAGTATCTTCCTGCCACAGAAATTGCACATTTTAATGTTACATAGATGTTTAATAGACTCTTGTGAATGCTGATGTGGATGTAAACATTGACATCTGTAAATACTGTTTCAGGAAGGAAAGAGAATTGAAGGAATCATATTGATTAAACTCTTTAAAAACAATAACAGGTGAGCTTGCCTGCCAAGCAGAATTTCTGACGTTATAATATAATACAATTATACAAAATATAACTAATATAAATAGTGTGAACTA
>JAUBOD010000888.1:2228764-2233764 GCA_032353885.1 Nothura maculosa | reverse complement strand
GCTAGCAGTAACCTGGTTTCCAGCTACATGAAGTCGTATTTCAGTTTTCATCTGTATAAAATATATCTCAATATCCAGGTCTACCCAAGAGATGGGAGGCACAGACCATATCCTGCTCTCCTACTTGGTTGAGTTTGAGAGGAGGCAACAGTGACGAGTGACTTTTTGGGAGCAAGTGTCAAACCACAGCTTACCCTCAGGCCTGTTCAGTGCACTAGGAAATGTGTAACCTTTGCCTTAAAATGTGCTTTATGAGGCTTTGTTTTAGTGTTAACTGCCTCATTTTTTTTTTTAAAAAAAAAAAGCTTACTCCTGCTTCAATTAAAATTCTGTTCTTAAATTCCACTGAATTATCATATATATGTCTGCTTTCATAGCTGCTTTTTAGAAGAAAAAATACAATTGCATTTTAAGGCAGCTGAGAACATGTGTGCTGCAGTGTGCACCAAAATGTTTTATTCAGAGCATCTGAAGAAAAAAAATCTTAATTTCACTGATAAAATAGAAATTCTAGGTTTTTTCCTTTTAAAGGAGTGTTGTGTACCTTTTTCTCCTATTAATATCCATCCAAGTTTAGAGTGTACTGTTAAAAACAGGCTCACTGTTTAGTGAAGAAAAAAATCCAAAAATAGGGGTTTAGATTCCAAACTTAGGCAATTAGATTGGAGACTAAGGGCCACGAAGCTGACAGTATTTCTTAACCCCGCCTGCCTTGAAAGATGCAGCTTTACTTGGTGAGAAGTTGGCTGAAATAAGGCTAAATATGGGATTTATCTCAAAGCAGAAGCATGTTTTAAGGAATCTCCCATAATAGGATAAAGGTTTGTTAAGTGTGGCAACTACTGCTATGTTCAGGAATCAGCAAAGTTCCCTTTCTCGATTCTGTAGTTGAAAACACTTCTGCTCCATAGTGCAGTTTGCATTGCTTACCACGTTGGGTATAATGTCTGTGGGAGTTATTTATGTCTGCAGGGAGTTTTATGGTTCAGTGTGGTACTATTTTTTACCCTTTTCCTTTTTTCCCCTCTTTTTCTTTGCTTTTTAAACTGTGAGTGATTTGAAGGGTCAAACTGTGCATTTCAAGTGCAACAAGTTGCGGTCTGGCTGTTCTCCAGGACCAGGGAGCTACTTTTTCCTCTGTTCACTGCAAATTCACACCACCTACAAAAGCTCTGTTTTAGTATATTAGAACTCTTTTGAAATGCCAGAATCTCGAGGTGAGGAAGAGAAGGATCTTACAGGTGTTTTTGTGGAGACCTCTGTTAAAATTATTAGGAAGAGGTGACTGAAGTACAATATCACTCCACTATAAAATTTTACTTTTTTTTTTTTTTTAAGGAAAGATAATGATATCATATAACCTCTTTCCCAGGTTTCTTGTAATGTTTCCAGGATTTTTTAATATTTCATGGAGAATGCCTCAAGTTTGCCTCTAAAATAGACGATCAGCACAGAAAAAGGAAAGTAGGTGAATCAATACGTGTATAATCCTTAGGAATCCAGCTCTGAAAAAGGTGGACACGGAAACCACTGAGCTAAGTCTGTTTCTGAAGTGGGCCAGGACGTGCCCTGCTTTCTCTTTTGGTGGAAGTAGGCAAATCTGACTGGCGTTCAGTTTGCAAAGTTAGCCTGCAGAGATGTGAATATGAAAATATAACGTGAAAATGGAAGTAATGGCAAACATACGGTGGCTGTTATTCTAGCTAAAAACGCAAATAATCCCAAGCGCGAGTTTTAGTGATGCAAGTCCTCTCTTGTTTTAATAGCAGGCACATTATAATAAGTGGATGCACATAAAAGCTGCTTTTAATTATATTGCCGCATGCACACGCCCGTGAGGGAATTTGCTGTCCTCATTCAAAAATCAGTTGTCTCTCTGGTTGATTAAAATTAACTTTTTTTTGGAACCTAAAAATAGCAAAGCAAATAATACTGTGTGGAATTAAATCAAGCAACCTTGATCAAACAATTAACTCATTCTCTATTAAATCAATAATTGCTGAGGCTAATACTAGAGCTAGTTCCAGTACCTGAAATTACAGCCCCTGATTTAGTGTCTTTATTAGTAGTAATTAGGCAGCTGTCTTTCCCTGGTAGTGCTTTCCAAAGCTGATGCTTGGCTGTCTTGTAGAAACTGCCCCAAAGTGCCCACGCTGCAAACCACAAGGATCCACAGCATGAAGCTCTGGGCAGCACAACGTGGGATGTGGTACAAGCTCTGCCAGAAGCAGGCAGCACTACCTGAATATTCCAGTATTAGAACATACATTAGAACCTGAATATTCCAGTATTAGAACGTACCCTGGGATTTTTTTTCCCGATACTTTAGGTATTCCTGGGGTGCTCTGTCTGCAGTGGTAGCTCACAAAAGGTCCCCATTGCCCCAGCGTTGTTCCGAGCTGTCCATCCCCAGCAGCTCTCCTAGCGGAGTGCTTAACTGTGACAAATTGGGAATTAATTTGCTCTGATGCGCTAACGTGACCATGAAGCTCTCTACAAGACCTTTATTTATTCTCTTTTCATTTCTATAATATAGTCTTTGCTTCCTGCCTCTGGTTACGTTCTTTTGACTGGTAAATTCTCCCACTTAAACAATTTTGTCTAATATAGGCTAATCTGATGCTTGTTCTGGTTAAGGGAAGGATTTTCTTTGGTGCACACTCATGTTTGCATTCAAATCTCAGAGTTCCTTTTTCTCTTGAAAGCACCAGCCAGGAATTGCCTTCTCCAGATCCAGAAGGATAATTCGAACACGATCTGGCATTATGTGACCCAGCATATAGGTATACGAATGTGTAATTACTATGCAAAAATTACTACAGAGCAGCCGTCTAGACTATCTTAATATTCCCTTCTGACCTTCAGGATTTTTTATGTTTATCAGTTGCTGTATTTGACAGAGCCTGTGGAAAAAAAAATCCCACTTTGCTTCTGAAACAGAAATTGCCTTGCGTATTGAAGTCAGATAAAATCCTGCTAGTCTCTCCAGATTGAACCTCACTGTTGCTCTTATCCACATTTTAAGACCTATAAATGTTCTTAGCTTGTATATTTTTATAGATATTCAGGATCTGCATTTCCTTAATAGCCTCAGGCACTACTTTCAAGGCAATTTTATTTTTTCCCATAGGACCAGAAATTTGTTGCTCATATTCTTAGCAGCTTGCTGTGTTCTCTATAGGAAATGCAGGAAAAGAAAAGATGGAAAAAAAAAAAAAAAAAAACACATTACACTGAAAGGTACATTAGTTAGCAAAAAGCATCCTTCTTCCAGACATGGATCTGTTATTAGGATTGAAATTCGGGTTTCTTTTCCTCTGAAAAATAGATCATAAAGAAAATTGCTATGAGGTAAATTACAGAAATGCTACTTTTGTCTCCAAAACTACCATCAACACAAACACAGCGAGTACTGCCAGCACCCACAGGGCTATGAGCATATCATGTCATTTGGGAAAGTTTTAGTGTTTTGTGCCAAAAGTAGTGTATGAGATATTGTACTTAATGGCATGACATGTAATTGAGCCAAAAAATATTGGGACTGTAGTCTGTGAGGCTGAAACTGCTGCTTCTTTTCACTTGAAGGTGACACCTCTTTTAAAAGTCACTGCTAACCAGAATGTCACCCTGTCATCTGTCTCCTGAGGGGCTGCGCTTGGTGCCCTTAGGGGGTTATTCAGCAGCTGCAAAACTCCCAAAACCTGCATGACACCAAGAAGTCCTGGCATAAGCTGCTGTGAAAGCTGATAAAAGCAACCTTGCCTTTGCAGACATCCTTCATATCTCAATACAGAGCTTGTTTCAGCTTCCCATGTTGTGAAATTTGGTTTTGAGATACAAGGATAGCTTTCCTCTTCATCAGCTGCCATCCAGATCTAAAAGGCAACTCCTTTTTTGTTTCTTTTATGCATTTGAAGTGAAGTACTAAGATACAGCTTTTTAGGATACTCTACTTGGAACCTTGAAAATAATATTATTATTATTGAAAATATTGATAAATAACTTGTAGATAATAGCTAAATGCAGCATTTTGTAGATTCAATTCTTTGTAGTGTTAAACAGCCTTTCTTTGTAAAAACTCTAATATCTTAGAGGGCGGCAGCTTTCAAGCTTTCTGCTTTTGTTTTCAGTGGTGTAACCTCTTACTGCAGCGGAGCCAAATTAATACAATCACTTGCTTTAATTGCAGGCTGGCAAAAGAAAAAGTTATGTATGAAAAAGAAGCAAAACAGCAAGAAGAAAAGATTGAAAAAATGAAAGCTGAAGCATGTGATGATTATGGAATTAAGAAGCAGGTAACTTAAGCTTTTTTATTTTTGTTTTGTTTTAATCATAGACATCCTTAAATGAGAGAATATCTTGTACCTCTTTCCAGACTCCTGACATATGAACACTAGATTAAAAGTTCTATTAATTGTAAAAATCACAACTTCCTTTGCAGAAGCCTCCTTTCTTCCAAAATGTTAAATTATATGGCAATTTGGCACTTGATGGTGGGATGGCTAACACTGTCGTTGAGTAGGAGGCAATCATGAGCACTATTCCTCAAAAATGCCAAGCACCTCAAAAAAAATGTTCTAGATAAACTAAGCTAATTAAGAGCTTGGTGGTTAAGCAGGAATGTTACCCTGAAATGTGACGTGCCAGCTAGCTCCCATAGCTGGTTTGGAAAATCCATGGGCACAGAGAGCAGTGGGTAGGTTAACTCCTGGCAGCTGCTGGAGTTGTTGAGGTCACTTGCTGCAGCTTCGTGTGCTCCAAAGCTCATTCAGAGACACAGTTACGGATTCTGTAGATGGGATTTTTCCTGCCAGGTTTCCCACAAAGGCCAGCAGGTGAATGCAGGCAGCTGGTCCGTGTCCTTTAGGAAGGAGATGGAATGTCAAGTTTCCTTGCAGAGCTCAGAGGGTGGTCATAAATGGCGCCGAGTCCAGTTGGAGGCCTGTGGCCAGTGGTGTCCCACAGGGGTCAGTGCTGGGCCCAGTGCTGTTTAATTTGTT
>JAUBOD010000888.1:2178160-2189140 GCA_032353885.1 Nothura maculosa | reverse complement strand
TGGACCCTGCTGGGGGCCCTTGGAGCCTTTGCCTTGTGTGCTGTGAGGTGGCTGCAAGCGCCAGGATTTGGAGTCCCAAAAGCAATCCCGGGCATGATTCATTGGACTAGATCTGTATTTGGCAAGTGATAATAAAAATCCCAGAATGTTGCTATGGTTTATTTAGTGGTTATATTAGCATGCGAGCTGATTCACATTGTCACGGAAATCCCTTGCTTGCATATGAATGTTATTATGCTATCAACTCCTTCTGATACCTCAGAGCTTTTTTTTTTTTCTATTTTCTCCCTCCTAATCTATTTTTTAGGCCAGCAACCCTGCTTCAATGCCAGCATCTGCCTTTCTAATAATGTAACTATTTACTGCATCATTGTGCTCTGCTCTCATTTCATGTTGTCACACTCTCCACGACATTATTTGAAAATTGTCAAAACCCTCAGTGAGAAATTTCTACCAGAGGGAAAATGAGAAACACAAATGGTGCAGCCTGGTTCCCGTGAACAGGAACGGGGACCGGAGCAGCGCGACGGCTCTTCCGTGCAGCCTCCTCTGGCCTGGGACTGACGGGCTCAGGGTGCGTTTGCCACGGAAGGGGACGTGGATTTAATTCTGTTGTGTGCATCTTCAATAACACGTTGACGTTTGCTCCAAACCCCTCCGGGCTGCACTTCGTTGTGCTTCCATCCACATCTTCTGTTCCTTCCTGCCTACGGAGTTCGCTGCATTCTTCACTGACAACTGCCCGTGCACTGATCAGTGGATTAATATAAGCGTAGTTTAGATCCCCAGAGCAGAACTGATCTAGCTTAGCTTTAACTCAACCAAAGACACTAGATAAAGGAGAAAGGAAACAAGCAAGCGGCTGCACTGGATGTGGGGCTTTCTGCAAGCAGAGCTGGAACGCTGTTCTGGGCTCAATCCCCTCCAGCTGCTCACAGCTGCTTTGTTGCCTCCAGCTACATTCCCAAGGGATATGGAAATCCCAGGTTTGCAGCACCTGCCTGAGCTCTCTCGCTGCACGGGCCCTCCGGCTGTGGTAGTTCAGGACACTTCACAGACACTAGGATAAACGTAGGGAAGAAAAATCACTTTGGGAAAACCGTTTCCTTCAGTCAACCAAGCCCCAGGGCAGCGCGGCTCATGAGAGCTGACACTGGGGGTGCTGCACTCTCTATCCTGGTGTTCGGAACCTGGTTCCGACCCACGGGCCCAAGTCCCGCTTGAACCGCGACTCCGGCTGTGCTTCCGCATGGGTCTTGCTGCCGGCAACAGCACCTCCAAGCTCCTCAGGAGCACATCTGCTACCTGACACGTGTGCATGGAAAAGCTGTTCTACCGCGGGCGTCCAAGGCGCATACAGGGACAAGCAGAAAGCCCCATCCACCCAAAGGGCTCCAATGGAAAGAAGGAATCGAGCAGCTCCATTTTCAGCTGACTCACTCACCAAAAGGCCTCCAGAATAAGCCTAGTGTCATCTCTGAAGTCTTGTTTGGCTACTCCGGTGAGACTACAAAACATTGCCAAGTCTTAAAGATAAGGAGGCAAGAAGAGTTTTTTTTTTCATCTCAGCTGCACTGAATTGCAATTATCTATTCTGTACAATCATACAGCTTCTTTAATCAAATGAGGTAATATGAAATTGGCCAGTTTTTCCTCAATACTTTCAACTTCAGTGAAAAATACAATAATTAAACTCTCGGTACAATGATTTTCAAACCTCTACGCACTCCCAGCCCCCTCCCTCCTTCTCTCTCTGGATAATAAATCCTTATGAAAGCTGCCACCACAACTGAGACAGGTTGTGAAATTGTTTAATAATGTTGACTCAAGTGGTGACATCATTTGGAGACTTCTGCTTTTCTGCAACATCTTTAGAGACAACTGTGAGCTGCTGGATGCGCCAGAGCAGATACATCCCATCGCAGCAGGCAGGAAGGCGTCTGCAGCTGAGAGGTGTTTCAAAGCCAAGCTTATAAGGGCCACCAGGGAAGGAGACAGGCAGGGTAGCAGCTTATATTCTGGAGAGCAAGGAGGAAGCCTAAGCCTCCTTTTACCACCTAAGCAAAACACTTCAACATGCCTTGAGAATAAAAGCATCTAGGGAAAATAAAGCCCACAGAACCAATTGCTTTCTGCAGCCCGAAAAGCAACTATCACATCAGACCCCTGGTGCCTCCTGGATCCGTGCGGAGTTGGCAGTTGGACTCCAGGAACATTTATTTTGCCAAACTGATCATTTCACCAAGAAGGCACACATTACTTTAAGAAGATGAAAAGCAAGTCTGTGAAGTTCTTCCTAATGTCATGATTTTTTATGATCAAAAAACATTAGCCTAATTCTTATAAAAATTAACAGATTTATCTAACTAGCTATATTTTTTGAGAAAAAAAGTCTTTTTTTGGTTTCTTTTACAGTAGATCTCAAGAAACCTAGCATGCTGGC
Source organism: Nothura maculosa (assembly GCA_032353885.1). NCBI lineage: Eukaryota > Metazoa > Chordata > Aves > Tinamiformes > Tinamidae > Nothura > Nothura maculosa. The sequence goes on along the minus strand of JAUBOD010000888.1, from coordinate 2,186,697 downwards.
TCCAGTGTGAGAACCATGTGACATTTAGAAGGATAGTTCAATGCACATGGAGTACGGCAAAACAATAACACACACTCCAACCACCTTTTGGTTTTAAAAGCATATATCTAATTAATCTGTATATTTTCTGTTTAAATGGATGTAGAACATCCATCTCCAAAGCAAAGTTGTGATTCTAAGGACATCATGGAAAGAAGAAAAAAAATTACTAGCGCTAGTAACAGATGTGAAATTACATTAGATAAATATAATCATTAGTTTCAGTCTCACCCTGGTTAATTTGTTTGTGGAAATGTGCAACCCATTATTCATTAGGTAATTTTTCACACATTGATTAGAAAGCCATGTCGAATTGTGACCCAGCACATTGGGGTTTGCCTATCTTGCAGCGAACTATAACGCTTACAATAGTGGAAATGGGGGACAAAATGTTTATCTCAAGCTGATTTTGTGCCAATAAATAAAGTAAATCAATAGCCAGTGAAGTGTGAACGACATTTCTCTGCTGTATAATATGGTTTTGGGGGCAATTTGACATGCTACAAGGGGAAACAAGGGTCTTGAACAGAAAGGTAATAAAAGCAAATCATGCTGGTAACTGTTACTGAACTCCTGTATTTTTCTCTACATGGGCAGCTTTAAGATGAAAAAAATAATGCACATAGCACTGTAAAAACACTGAGACACTCCCCAGATTTGTGGGCATACGGGATCAAGCTCAGATGCAGTAGGGGCAGGGGCACCTCTCAGAAATCAACGTGCTCACGAAAGCTGGGTCTGCACCTGGGCAGTTTCCTTAGGGCCTGGAGAGCCCTGGAAGGAATGACTGTTCTCCTGGAGTTTCACTCATGGCATTTGCTGCTGGTGATTTTCTGCCTTCTGGTTTTGCTTTCTAGGGGTTTGTGTTCTGAGGCTATAAATAGTTTTGCATCAAAATGTGCAGATTGCAGATCCCATCTCCCCTTGCAGAGACAACTGCAGACCTGCTACAGCTCATTTTGAACAAAGTTTTCTGTTGGTAGAAACTGGAGGAAATTCCTTAGTTTCACAGTGTCACACTAACTTGCACCAGTAAAGAATCCAACTCTTCGTTACTTTTGCTGAACTTCGATATTTTTTCTTTGTGAATTTCAAATGAGTAAAAGAGGAAAGAGAAGAGAAGCACACGTTTCATTTCTGCCTGGTGCTGCCATGTCTAACATTTATGCTAAACCAGTCTTCCCAAAAGTTAGTTTGGGTGAAGTTTGTATGTGACCCTAAAAGTTGCTTTTCTCAAACATCCAGTATGGGGTCCCTTATCTAACTCCTGCTGCTTCTCAAGTCAACCAATTGCAAACAGGAAGAAACTGAATTCTATTTTTTTCATCACTCCTGAAAAAAAGAGAGCAAAAGGGAATTTCCAGAAGAGCTCAAGGCAGGCAACAGGGATGTCTCAGAAGTCATCATGGCTAGCACAGAAAGGGAGCCAGGCGAATTTAAATATGGAAGCATTTTCAGGTAATCACAGGAAAAATAAAGCTTCTTTAGCAAATCCCATTACTTTGAACTCCTGCATCTCCATAGCCCTGTGCAGCTGCACAATCTGTGATGCTTCTCATGGCATTTACAGTGGTCCATGTAAGGTAAAACACAATAACAAAAAGTCAGTGTGGAGAGAAAGCAGTGTGATAAATTCAGCCGGGAATCTTTCCCGCTGTGGTCTGAACTGGGAATAGCTCCACAGATCTAGTGGAATGGGGTCTGGTCACAAAAGGAGAAGGCCTCAAAGCCAGCAAATTCGGATGCCCTGACGCTCTGAGCCCTTGCTCTCAGCATTAGTTGCTCTGGGCTCATCAGAAGCCACAAAGCTCTGCTGAGGCCCTTCCAGGGGCACCCTCTGGCATTGTCTGTGCCACAAGCTCCTGCTGGGCCTAAGGTGCCCAGGAGAGCCAAGGAGCAGCCTCCACCTCACACCTGCTGCCCCTTTCCCACCTCTAAAAGGCAACCTGTGAAGAGCCCTCCAGCCAAGAGCCTGAATTCTGGCCAATGCCAGCAAACTGGGAGAGCTGTTTGCGTGTCACTCTGAAGGGAGTTTGGGCTTTCTAGCTCTAGCTTGGAATCAGAGCAGCTCCGTGGCATGGGACAGTCTGTCAGGCCCTGCCCTGGCAGCTTCGGGGAGAACTTGAGCTGCCACCTACAAGATGGAGGCCGAGACACCCTGGGGAGGCAGCCAAGGTGGGAGGCTGGAGATGGCGTCCACAGGAACAGGCACCCACCTCAGGCAGGCAGCACAAAGGCTCCCGAGGGCCGCCTTCCTGGAAGCACCGCCGCTATCCATGGAAAGCGTCCAACTTGGGAGGTGTTTTTAAATCAAAACAGATCATTGGTGTAATGAAAACACCAATACAACCTAGAATTTTCCAAAATCATTTATTAATGGTGTATTTACAACTTTCACAGAAATTAAACTGTCTCTATATGGATGCTTGTGGAAACACACCAGTATCTCTCTCAATACCAAAGGGACAAGAGGGATGTCTGTCCACTGACTTATAAGCTGCCTCTGCCTGGCATTTTAAGCCTCAGATGTTTTCTTTAAAATACAGATTAAAATAACTTGCGTTTTTCCACATAACGCTGACTGCATTAAGGTAATTAACATTTAATTAACAGCAGGTTTTCCTCAGCGGGTCAGATTGCGAAGGGCTCGCTCCTGTTGCCATAGAAAGTGGAAGACTGGGCTGTTTGGTTCCTAGAAAAGGAACAGCTGTGGTTGAGCCCTGATAGTCTGAAATGGTTTCTGGAAGCTCTGGTTCTCCAAAGGACAAGGAGAAGTAGAGGCTGTCAGTGTCACAGAGACCGTCTCAGGCTGCTGGAGTATGTCATTTTCTTTAGAAATACTGTTGTTAGGCTATTTTTTTAATTGAACTGACAGTAGAGCTTCAAAACTCCTGTATGCACTCAGTAAGCTAATTTAACTGTTTTCCTCTGATATGCTGCTTAATTGCATGAACAGAGCAGTGCAATTATTTCTTACAATTTTCCTTTTCATCTTTTATTTTTGCTGCTTCCCCTCTCTTCAGATTTTTCACTCTTTCTCTTGGTAGCCATTTGGGGCTCTTTATGAATATTATCCAAGAATATATAGATGCACAAATTTCATTAAAAAGTCACATTGTTCCTCTGAATTGAAAACTGCTATCAAGACAGTTGCAAACAATATTTGTAAAGGGATCTTTAAAAAGGACAGAAATACTGAAATGAAGATAACAAGATAGATGGAGTGAATCTGTAATAACACAGACTAATACCTCCTGGGGAAAAAAAAAGCAATCTCAAAGAGAACTTGGAAGAGCACGGGGGCTCCCAGAAGGCTGCTGGAGTTTGCCTTTTCCCTTCAATAGGCGCAAGACAAGGCTCTAAATGATAATATCAGTGAAATGTAATAGCAACAGCAACTTGCGGTATTTTTCACTGGAATGATTCAAGAGTTCATATTATGCTATATGGCTGTCATAGTCTACTCCTAGACTTTTGCAATTGCAGTTACAGCATCCTCTATAGCTCAGGGCAGTCAGAAAGAGAGAAATTCAGGCAAGAAAAACTCTCAGATGGTTTAGGCTGTGGTTTTACCAGCCTCCTTTTCAAAGGAGAGCAATAATCATCTTCCAGGAAGATGCAGTGCAGCAGCAAAGCCAGAGGCCCTGTAAACTGAGGGCCTTTGGGCAAAACGGGGTGACCGTGACCCCCAGAAAGAATGTGAATCCAGGTGAGCCTTATTTTTTTTTTAAAAAAAAAGAGAGTATCTTGATATCTGCTGTGCTGATCCTGCTTCTCTGATTGTAGAAGTGGTGGGTTGCACTGGGAAACCATTAACTGGTCTGGTGAGGGCATGGTTGAGGACATGCTCACTATGCTCACTATGGCCAAAGCACTCGGTGAGCTCAGCTGGGCCCTTCAGTGGTGTTAGCCAACGCTGTGGGACTTGCTGGCCCAGGAAGCCCAAGACACGTGGCATGGGTGATCCTGGAAGAGAAGCTCAGAGAGGGAAGGAAGCTGATGGGTGCTCGGCCTTCACACCTTGGAGCTGGCAGCTGCAGTAGGCAATGTGGCCATAGTGTATGTGCACCTTTGGGCTGCCTCTCCTTGGGGCTCCTTGTGGGCCAAAGGCTGTGGGGGCTTCCCTGGGTGGCAAGAAGCACGTGCTGCGTTTGGGGACACCTTGGGCTCTGCTTGTTCTGGCTGTGGGGTCCTGTCTTGCAAAAAGAGCGCTTCTAAAATGTGAGGACCTAATGCTATATTTGTCTTCACAAACAGCAGGGGCCTGCGCAGCTTGGGCTGCTGCCAGCTGAGGATGACAGTTTTCCTGAGGGTCAGCCTGCAAGGAGAGCCCTATTGAAGCCTGCAGGGAACACTGTAAGTGAGAGGAGGGCAGTGGCTTTATTTAGGGTGGTAACTGAGGGTGATGCAGCATGGTGGGGCAGAGAAAACAGGGATCCTGCTCAGACCTAGCTCCTTGGCAAGGTTTGTGCACAGGCAGCAGAGCTGAGGCTTCCTAAAGCAACAGCGCCCAGTGTTGCCTTGTGTTACACTGCTGCCTGGTCGAGGCGAGAGGCTTGGAGAGGAGGCCTTCCCGTTGAGATGAGATGAAACACGATGGATTGCCCTGCAAGGGAACGCCTCTCTGAGGAGGATAAACATAGTCCCGGCTTAGTAACTTACTCTGCTCTAGAGTGCTACTGTGTCTGGGGCCAGCCTCTGTGCTGCCCCCACCACCTGTGCCCTGTACCCGTGCTCTGGGATGAGCCACCACCAAGAGTGTCACTTGCTGCTCCCGGGCAGTCTGACTGGCTTCCGAGCTGGCCATGCAGGGCCCAGATGTTGTGAATCGGCTGCTGTGTCTTGTCTCCTTCCTTCTCATTTTTCTTTTGTTTCATCGTTATTATAAAAAATTGTTAGATGGCTAATATTACAAGTCCAGGGCAAAACTACTCATACGTTTACTGTAAGGACATTTAAATATTTAAAGCAGATGGTTCCCAATGACCTTACATGTCTCCTTTATAAATGTATGTACCGTCTTATAGAACCATCTGCATCCCAATATGCAGCTCATATGTTTCCAAGTGTTTCCTCGTTAACCGGCAGCAAACTTCATCTTCTGTCTGATGTGAGAGAAAGGTTCAAGCTTAGTTACAGCAGCACGAATCGCCGCTCCGGTCGGGAGCGACGCTTACCGCGATGCCGTGAGCTGATGGTGCCTCATGCACCGACACCAGCAGGTAGGGTTCAAAACCTGCCCGGGTGCTTGCTCACGTCAGCTGAGCCTGGGCATTTCAAGAGGAAGACACACTCTCCATGAATGCAAAGCCACGGGTGGCACTGGGGTGTACCTGCTCTCTCAGCCCACTGCATTGCCTTGGCAAAGCTCTGTGTGAAGTGCAAAGCAGTGCAGAACAATGCCTGATTTCTCATGCTCGCAGGTCAGATCAGCCTGCCTCCTGGCTCTGTTCTTCCACAGAAGAGCAGAGCCAAAATAGCAAAAGCAATTTTCCATTCTCAGAGAGACCCAGGGGAGATGAGCTCCGATCTTGTGTTCTCCTTACACTCACTTAATTCCCTTGACTGGCAGCGTTCCTGTGCTAATATCCTCTATGCAGAGCTATTCTGCCGTTAACCCAGTATGGTTGCCTCACTCCCTCCAAAGAAAAATCCCTTAATTTTTCAGGACTTGCCCTGTGACTAGCCGTGTGCTACCTGCACCTTTTTGGTAGGAAATCATCTTAAAGAATTGTTCGTAAAACATATGTAAGTGGCAGGTGGATGGGAAGTGGCATGTCTCTAATTTAAATTTCGATTAGAAAAAAATACAGAAATGTATTACATGAGGAACTGCTAAGAGTTGTATGGAATATTGTGTTTTAAGACCTACTGTAGATCTATGTCGGTGCCTGTGAAAGAGAGGATAATTAGTGCCCGTACTCTCAGTCATATCAGACTAAAGGTAATGGGGTGTAAGAAATGGTTCATTAGGCTCTCTCAAGTACTTTTACTGTGTCCATACTATTTATACCAGCAGAAAAAATTCAATGTCTTTAAAATCAAGTCAAAGCATTCGCCTTAGATTCTTCAGCTTAAGAAATAACATTGAGTGATGATCTCTTAAAGTCAAATGGAAAAAAATGTACATTAAAAAAAAACCCTTAAACCATTTTTATTAGCATTTTGTGTCGCTCCAACACAGCTTCCATGCCCATACAAATCCTGCCTCCTTCATTTACTCTTCTGTCTGTATGTTTACCTTGCATAGAGGAAAATCTGTGGATATAGTGGATATAGGGCGCAAGCAGGTAAATGCATTGTTCTCGAAAGAAACATATATATGGGATTCATTTGCTTTCTGGTCTGAACAAAAGAACAAACTGTATGGAGATCAACCTCAAATGTGAGTAAGGGGTTGAAGAGAATAGACTGATTAAAGAAAGGGTTAAAAACCCCAAAATATGTGTAGCTTGACTAAGTGGGGAGGACAGCATGGCATGCTACAAATGTTTGAAGGGTACAGCTATCAAATGAGGGTGGGAAAGTTATTTAGGCTGACAAAGGGGATATAACTGGGAGTAATAGGATGAAGTTAACAAAGGAAAAATTTAGGTTAAGAATCGAGAAAAGCTTCCTGACAGCAAAATATATAATACAGCTCTGGAGCAATTTCTCATGGGAAGGAGAGAAGCCCCATCACATAAAGTCCTACGCATTTTAAGCTAAATTGGACAAAGCATTAGAAAATATAAGGATATAAAAAAATAAGGTGCATTACCACACAGTCAGAGATTGCAGTAGATAACCATGGGCTATTCCCCTGGCACTCCTCTGCTTCCATTTTTTTCTTGTTCTTTGATAGCAGTGTCCATTTGTACTTTCTAGAAAAGTAACTAGCACAGCAAGGGTAAATTCGGGAGCCAATCTATTAACATAAATTACACTATATATGTACAAGATAATAAGGGCATTGCAAAGACACATTGTCCTGCTTGCAATTCTAAGTGTACTTTTGAACATACTTTTTCTTTTTTTTTTTTCCTCTCTCCAGTCTTGGGTACCTACACTTCAAGAATCTGGCTCCCGGTATCTCCTTCATCTGGTCCCAATACCACCTCTTTCAAGAATTAAAGGAGCTGTATTTGATACCATGTGCTCCAGGCATGGCTCAAGCATTGGATTCAGCAGTGAGAGAGGCCACAGAAAATAAGTGCTGGTACCCGCAGGTGCTGAGGCTCTGTAGGGGATTGTCCGTGCTCAGCACCCTTTAAGGTTGTCCATGTTAACAGCTTGTGTTGGGCAGAGCTCTGGAAATGCAAGTCCAGCATTTTGAGCTCGATGCAGCAGGTAAACATTGCACAGGGATGGGAAGTGGGACTGTGTGATGCTGCAGTGACCTGAAGTTGCACTCATTTGATTTTTGGGCAGAAGAAAGGGGTTACATAAAGCTTTCCAATCCCTCTGGGATAACATGTCTTTCAACTGACCTATCTGGGACACAGACAGGCCTCATGGCCATATTCTATAAGGACAGGTAGGACAATCAACTCTTTAACTTACAGACAATGAACGCTCGCACCCGGAGAGAATACACAATTAAGGCATCCTGATTAATCTGATATCGTGGAACAGAGAGACACTGGGGAATAGGTATATCCTGAAAGAGGTAAAGAGTAATTGTCTACCTATGCAAAATATATACCATGCACATTTAAGTGCCACTTTAAACTTGGGCTAGTGCCACTCGTTCTAAAATTCTCCCATGAAAGAAGATTCTAACTGCAAAATATTATCTGGAAGTTTAGTTATACTAGCATCATAAACTGCTTTTGCATACATTTTAGGAAATGCAGTGTCTTGATTTTAGAAGATAATAGTTTTTCTTACTTAGAAGAACAACTGAATCTTGGTTAAAAATAGTTTAATGTGAAGATGGAAATATCTTAGAGAAATTAGTCTTTAAATATACACAAATAAATGGTCAGCAACCTATGAGCTCTACCCATGAAAAATAATTATGCCTAACTTAACAGTTAAATTGGACCAGTTCATGTGTTTAAAGATAAGCTTGTCTTGGATAAGACCTTATCCAGATGTAGGATCTAGGGTTTTAAAACACACTGAATCATGCTATATATTGAGCTTTCACATTGTGATGTAAAGAGGCAAAGCATCTTTTGTGCTTGTCATGAGTATGTGCTATGATATGGAGGCCTGATATTTTCTTGCATGCAGCTCTTGTTCCTTCGTCTCCCATGGAAATAAGTTTGTACTGTGGAAGTGTTTAGGAGGATCGGTAATGCCACAATCAATCCTGTTGGGCCAGACTCTGTATAAATGGAGAACCAAAAGATGATCCCTGTGCCGCTGAACTGCTTTTCTGTGAGTGCCCTATATGAGACTGGCAGCATGTGTATGACATAGGGTGAAAAACTCCTGGCCTCTTCTCACTGGTATAAACCTGGGATCTGACCTTCTGCCTTGCAGATGCTGTTTTTTGTCTCGTCCTGCTGAAG
>JAUBOD010000888.1:2146776-2161771 GCA_032353885.1 Nothura maculosa | reverse complement strand
ATATATATATATATATATATATATATTTAAATTCCATTTTTCACCCATACGGTAAGCAAGGCCTGTGCAGTGCACTAAATGCAGGTGTCCCTCCTGATGTTTTGCTTGGAGTGCATCTTCGCAGGAGTTGAGGGGTGCTGTGCTGGGGTTTCCTAATCCCAACAATTCCCAATTTCTCAGCCTCTACTTCTCCTTAGTAGGAGCTGATGGGTGGTTGTGCCTGAGCTCCCTGCACTGCTGCGTGTGCAGTCCAGGCAAATAGGGAGAAATGACACATTTTGAGCTGTGGAGCTGGAGTGGCCATGACAGCACCGTGCTGGGGTGTCACAAACACTGCTCTTTGCTTGGGTAGAAATCTGAGTGTATGGGAAGGCCTCCGGGAAGGCCTCCGACTTTCAAATGGCTATGTTATGGTCATGTTTACCAGGGATGTTTATAGTCAGGTTTAGCACAGAAGAAAAGAGATGAGGAACATCTGTGCTAGAAAGCTACATTGCTCTGTGTCCATCTCCCATGTTGAAACTCTGGGCATGTCAAGGCACCGTCCATTTATTCTGCTGTTTGTGGCTTTCTTAAAGCCAATTTACTGGACTTTTGTGGCCATTGCTGCTACAGCCCTGCTGAATGATAGTGGTCATTTTGCTTCTCTGAGCAAGACTAATATATATCTATAAGAGTCAGTCTCCAATTGTATTTATTTATTTGCTTTAGGTAATATCTTTTTCCCCAAAGATGCACTGCATTGCATCTACATCTTTTTCTGTCCTGCCTCCTCCAAATGTGTCAGTTGTGATACTGAGGCATTGGATAAAATGAGGGGGCACGATATGACTCTAAATTTTCTCAGTTCTCATAGGAAATGGAGAAATAAGCCCAGAGTGTGCGTGGCCATAGGCAGATAGTTTAGTTTCATGTGCTTTGCCTTCAGCCAGCCATCAAGAGGCCAGCTCTATTGAAGTCTGACATTGCCCTGTGTGAATGGCAAAAACCCTTTGGCAAAGCTGGCTTAAAGTGATGAACTGTAAATTCCTTTTTTTTCTGTGCAGTGGAATTGAAAATCAATTAGACTTAAGCACCTAAATCACTTAAGTTGATGGCCACGCTCTGTCTCTAAACAGAGGAGCTCTGCTAATGGGAGCAATCTAACTACAGGAGCACCGAACTCCACCTAAGCTCATTTATCCTGCTCTGTGGTACATACACAGCGGTGTGTCTATACCCCTGCACATGTATTTTTGGTGAACTGCTTTTGAAAATCCCCCTGTTAAATACTCAGATTACAGGGAGTATGGGAAGTTGTGAGACAGAGGTGAATGTTGTGGTTAACCTACTGATTATCATTTCGATGCTTACAGGACCTAGATGAAAATGCACAAATTCTGTTAGCATCAGAATCTATTTTCCTCTTCTAAAAATCTGATGGTGCTACAAGAAAGTTAAATTAATGTTACTTACAGATTTTTCTTTTTTATTTGATTTAAAGAAAATGCACCTAACCCAGTATTTCAGTAAATGTTAATGAAAATTTGAAAAGGGAGTATCTTTTATATGATACTACTGGAGGAAAACCTGCAGTTCATTTTACTGGGATCTATAGTACTTCATCAGTACTGTACCTCTCGGGATTCCCAGGCATTCCTAGAAAGGACAGGATGAAAATTGCAGAGGTTATTCAAAAGAAGTAGCACCATCTTCTGTTGATTATGAAGCAACAGTGGAATATAACCTTATTTCTAAAATAAAAAGCTTTCTGAAAGCAGCATTACAATTTTGTGAAAATGTTTTTATATTAGTAAATAAAAAATAGAAGCTGTCTTCTAGCAACAATGTTTTTATTGCCATTTGTTAAATGATGCTGATATTTGCTAAGATTTTTCAAACTATTTTTAAGGAAAGTTTTGGGATGGATTTGACAACTGAACTTCTAGTTTCCATGTTTGTGCACATGTATTTATAACTGTGGGGACTAGACTTGCACTATTTTAAGCAGGAACTGCTATTCTACTATAATTACATAAAATGTAGATCAGTTGCCTTATGAAATATATCAGATTAAAAAAAGATAAAATCACAAAAACAACAATGCTGACAATCTCTTAGTTTTAAAAAATAAACACAGATTACTTTTCTTATTTATTAGTGTTGTAATTCTAGTGAAGAATAATGCTGTAGGACCAGTACAGAAGTAATAGAAAAAAATGTATTATTTCTGCAAGCAAATGTTGATTTTTCTGAGGATATACTTATGCTTCATGCAAGAAGGATATTCCTGTCCTGTATGCTGAAGGCAATTGCTGCTTTACAGTAGTGCCAGGAGCAGATTCTTTTGAACACTTCAAAGAAGAGACAGTCCTGCAAGAAAGAATCTTGACTGTCATGTAAAATAAAGCTGGGAACATGAGAACACTCTCACTGAGTTACTACTGAGCTATTTACTTACATATTTATTTTTAATTATGTCTAATAACAAGATGTTCCAGAATGCTGAAGACTTTAAACGTGCAAACATGTTTAAACGTGTAAAAATTCTCATATTGAAACAAACCAAGGATTGTGATTACTGGAATTGTCATGCCCTGAACTTGTAGCCCTACACAATGTTTTGTAGATCCTGACAGTGACCAGCTTGCTCTGAGTGATTGCTAATACTTTTAATTAGTAATTCAGCTGGGATAATTGTAGGTGCTGTTTTATAAATGACTAATCTTTTCTTTTTTCTGCATCTTTCTAAACTATTGGCTTTCGCACTTTGTGAATGGAGAACCAAGAAACGGTTTATATATTACCTAGCAGAAAAGCATTTGTTCTTGTTTGTTTTAAAGATGTCGTCTTTATATAGGATTAAAAGATTGAATTGCAGGTGATGGGTATAAGAAGTTTATAGACCTCTTGGAAAATGTGTAGTTTAATGAAAAACTGAGTGGCGGATATATTGTGTCATATAGTGTACCCCATCTTATAGCTGACACTGAACTGCTTTTTCATCTTGCTATATCAGTGATTAAAGCAGTACAAAATGCTTTTCAAAAATACCAAATGTCGTATCGTAATTTAAAATACTTGTGATAGACGGGAATTATTTACTTGAAATAAAAGAATTGATCCTTGGTTATGTTTTTCATTAAGGTGAAATTATAATTCAGAATTAATAAATTAATATTACTACACATTCACAAACAAATGTATGAGCTCAGAGTTTTGGACTTTGCAAAGACCCAAGTAGTTACGTTAGTAATTTCATTTTCTCGTTTTATGAATTTTTAGAAATCATCTGTGCAGACCATTGGTGAAGAACAAATACAGAATCCTTACACGGAGCTTCTTGTATTGAAAGGTCATCAAGATATAGTACGATTTCTAGTGCAAATAGATGACTACAGGTATGAAACTACATTTGTAATTGCTTCAGAGCTGCCTTGGGAATATTTCTGTGAATGTTTATAAAAATGTAGAAATATTTTATTTTCTTTCTGCCAGAACCTAAGGGAACATAGTTAAAAATCCAAATTCCTAGCATTTTGTTTATTTTATTTTTGGAGGCAGGGCTAGTAAAAGAGTCGGAGTATAAAAGGGAAGGAGTAAAAGCCCTTTTTTTGTAGTATGTATTTAATCCTTTTGCATCTCTTATGAGTTACACTTTTATGAGAAAACACTGATCATGGAGTTAGATTTCTTGATATAAATTAAATTAACTACAAGAAATGCTTTCAGCTAATTCACTCATTTTCAGGCATCTATTCTGAGTGGATTTGTGTGTTTTATGTTTTTGATTTGCGGTAATTTTTTTCACCTTTTGATTTTGCAGAACAGTGAACTCCTACAGATATTGTGAATGTAGCAATTGAAGATGGCATTATTCATAGTACTGATTATTCCTCTTCCTTTCTTTCCAATCTTTTGTCAAGATTCCCAAATCTTTGCTTTTTTTTTACTAGTGCTTAAAGCCATGTATGTGTTGTACTTTCATCTGGAAGTCTAGTGATTAAGTCACTTGAGCTTTGGTTAAGCCAACCTTTTTCTCTGATTTTCTCAGACTGTGATTTTTTCATCACTTTTTTTTTTCTATTCAGAATGGCTACCTGCTCATCCTTACTCAAATGTGCCTTGTGTATCTCTATATTGCAAATCTCCTTCAGTTTCTTTTTGTTCAGCCTGATTTACTGCTTCCAATCCTAGCACTTCCTTTTTTTTTTTTCTTTTCTCTTTGAAATTTTAGCTTTGTGTGTTTTGCGTATGACAGTTTTTGTTACCTATTCTTAGCTCTTTGTAACTAGCTCCAGTTTGAACTGTGAACTCTGTGTAAGGAATCATCCAGGCTGGAAAACTGGTTATGAAACCAAGATGAAGACCCTAGATTTACCGTTGTCACTTTGTATGTGTGACTGAGAGAATGAGTTATGACAGTGTCATATTAGTGACCTGGCTTCTGTCCTAGCTTTGTCTAAATTAGCCTTGTGTGCTCTTTCATTTAACTTAATCCTGCAAGAGAGGAAATAATATATAGCTGCCTCAAAAGGAAGATTGTGATGCTTTCAGTCAGCAGTAAGCATAGTAACTCCTGGCTGATGTGGAGAATTAGACAGGAAACCTCCGGAGCTAAGAAGTGAAGTAATAGGAAAGCCTCTCTGTTAAGGAGCTATAAGGTTTTCTATAAGGAGCTATAAGGTTTTCTAACACATTCATCAATAGACTGTAGAAATATAACGTGAGTGAGGATTTGGTTTCTATGCTCACAGTATATAGCAGGAATACTGCCAAAGAAGATGATCTCCTTCCACATGTGTATTCATCAGACAGATGGTCTCATCCAATTTGGAATGCCCACAGATTCTTATTTCCAGATCTTTTTGTATGTATTTTTTCATAGATATATATAATTTTCACAGAAGGCTTCATAGGGAATTTTTAGCCTTATAGTTTTCATTTTTAGTGTAAAGTTGCATACATTGCTATAAAATTTATTTTGGGCCCTAATAAAATGCAAATCAATAAAGACTAGTGCAGCAAAAGATTTTTATAAAAATAGAACATATATTATGATATATATTTTTACACTTTTCCTTTCAGACAAATTATTAAAATAACCTATCCTCAAAAAATTTTTTTTCCGAAGCATATACACCAAATTATTGGCCTTTATGAGAAAAAATGGAGGCACATTCTGATGCAAAAAAAGATCTTTTATTATTCCAGGTTTCAGTGTTAAGGAACAGACATATTATAGAAGCTAAACTGACATTAATCGGTGTAAAACTAAAGCCTGGGCGGTCAGTATGAAGCTAGACTATAAAATAACATATGGAGAAGGAGTAAGTTATATAGCCGGTAAATATTTTCGGAGTTAGAGGAGTTTAATGCAGCGCTTCACTAGACATTAATTCCAAGATTTTATTTATCAAGAATATATTCTATTACTGTAGTAGTTTCTGCACTGTTAAGCAGCTGATAATATTTTTCACTTGATTCTTTCCAATAAAATTAGTATTGTTCCTCTGCTTTTGAAATATTTTTGTTTAGTTTTTGCAGCCATTCCATTGTGCGCTTTTTGTCAGCTGTTGTAAGCCAAGTTTCACGCTTCAGGTCTTTAGATAATATCATCTTATTGAGAATTTTGCAGAAGGATTTTCTTGTTTTCTCAGTGGCACAGCTAAAACCAGTGAGTGGAAAATTTTCTCAGATTGGTTTTTGAAGATACTAAATAAATCCTGTATAAATGTAACAGAAAGCTGCTTTTTTTTTCTATTCTGTTGTATGCTTTGAACATGAAGTGAGGGTCATATTGATTGGAATATCACCAAAGAAGGCTAAGCCTCAGCAAGAGTCTTCCAGAAAATAAACTGAGATAGAATTGCATGTAATACTCTAGCATTTGACACATTAAACTAAACTGAGTTTGTAGCACGTTTCAAGAATAGGTTTCTTTGTTGCTCATTTGACCACTCGTTGCTCCTTCAGGAAGCAGACCAGGTTATGGAGGATGGTGATCATGACTGGAAGAGAATCAGGTGACCCATGAAAGTCCACCTTGGAGAACAGGATATGTCTGTAGGATGACTGATTCTACTCTACACGTTTAGTTTTAAATGGGAATTCTGCTTAGAAGAGGAAAAGTAAAAACATAAAACAGCACTCTGAACAGCTTCTCTGTTGATGAATTACCCTCATTCCTTCTTTCAAAGGAGCTTAGTTTTCTTTTAAGCTTTTGTTCAAATGGCACACAATTCCAATATAAATTGAAAAATGAATTGGAATTGAAAGAGGTTTTGCTCAAGTTGGAAAGTTTTGCTGTTTTATGTTCTTGACCTCATGAAAAAACAAGACAAAATACAACTGAAGGGGAACTAAAGATAAACTTATTTTATCAGAGGTGTGTGTAGATTTTTTTTTTAAATGAAAACATCTAAAATAGAAAACAAAAAAAGCAGGAGTGATATAAATTTTTCTATTTCGATTCTTCTTAGCAAACAATGCAAATCTAAACTAGTTCCTTCAATATTAACTGCATTTATCCTTGTCTAACACCTTAAAGAAAAGAAAAATAGAAGGCAGGTTTATTTCCAAGTGATAACTTGGAAGTAAACAGAAGTCAGACTTCTGTGGAGGCTCCTGCTTCTGTGCTAGGCTCCCTTAACTCACAGTACATCTTTACTAGGGCAGCTTGTGTTTGTGCTGCAGTGTCTGTGTAGCAGTGCAAGTGTAAGCAGCCTGTGACAGGTATGCTGTCTAGCCTAGGTAAAAAACTGAAGTCAGTATTTTTAAGATTAGATTAGCAACCTAATAAAATTATTTCTTTTCCTTGTGCTGCATTCTCTTTAGCTGGATTTTTTAGCAGAGGTTGTATTTCACAAATGCATTTCCTTTGAGAGTTCTTTTTAAGGTACTATTCAAAATATCATAAAGAGCATTGGGTTCCTCTACTCTTGGGCTGAGCTCAAATGAGTGCTTTGTAACTTATTAGATGTCTTGTAGTCAGTGAGCTCTGACTAATAGAATTTGGGTTTAGAATTTGGTTTCGTTCAATGTATAAGATCTCATATTAAATTTTAGATCAACAGGAGAATTGGTTCTATAATGAGGGCTTATATTTATGATAGCATGTAGTGGAATTCTTAAGCCTCAGTCTTTATTAAGTATACATTGACAAATACCTTCACTTTATAAACTGTAATTGGGATTTTAAGGTATATTTTTATTCTTTAGATTGAAGTTAGAGTTCAATATATCTTATAAATATTTATGCTGCATAACTATCTACTTCTGTTCCATTATATTATGCTATATTCACTTTTTCACTGTTTTTCCTTATCAGGTTTGCTTCTGCAGGAGATGATGGAATTGTATTTCTGTGGAACGCTCAGGTTCGTTTGTTTTCTGGATAGGTTGTGTGCTCTGAGAGGGAGACAGAGCAGGAGCGAGTGAAAACTTCCTCTAGCTAAAAGGCAGAATAAATAAGAATTGCTACGTGGATTCCTAGCAGCTATTGTTTGCATTATGTAAAATCAGATTGTGTCAGTCCAGTTTTAACTTACTGAAAAACCTTGGCAGGTAAAACTTGTGCCGTGAACTGAAGAGAATGATATCTATATTGATATATAGATATATATTTAATTAGAGTGCTTTGGGAGGCCATAGTGACTTTACAGAAATTAGAGGTGAAATGCTGACATAAAAACCAGAATGTGTTTCAAATTATGATTTTAAATCTTCCTGTAAAATATAAAATATGTTCCATGTTTGCTGTAAACACTAAAATGCTGACTTCTGACCCCACAGGTATGTAGCTAGTTGCAGGTCTTCAGTAGCTACTTTTCTTTTAACTATATTTTAAGTAGCTACTTTTATTTTAACTGTTTTAATAACTGTATTTAGAATGACTATTTACAGTTTAATTGCTTATTCCCAGTGGGGAGCTAACACAAAACTATCCTGGAAATGCACCAAAGTCAGTGGAAGTTGAGTGTTTCATGTAGTGCATTACTTGCTATGATAAAAACTCTATTTCATCTTTGGAAAGCCTTTTAAGAAGTTAGATTTATGATGGAGATAGAACTCTGTAAGTGGTATCCTTTGTTCTGCTGCCCTGCTCTGTCTCCATATCTTTGAGAAAATTATAGAGAGAAGAGTGGTAAACCTGTGTTTAAGAGGCTCTGTATGCAAGGTAGATGTTAAATAGAAATCTAAAAGGGAGCTATAGTGTGCTGTCTAAACTGGACATACCAAAAATTCTAGTTGAGCAAGAAAAAAAATCTCAGACTATAAGCAGTTAAGGAAACATCAAAAAAAAAGACATTTGTGATGATGCGGTTTTAAAATATAGGAGAACTTAGAACTTTTCTTGCTTCTCTTTAGTTTTTTACTGTTGTTGAACTTTTTTAACATTCTTATTTGGAAAAGGAAGTCGTTTTTTTAGAGTTCAAACACATGTATGTGAGTATACTTGGTTTTCTAGGAATTCATGAATGTAAAACTAATTTAGATGTCCATTTTAGGAACAGAATTTCATTTTCTACTTCTGTGGGATTCTTGCTATCTATTTGCTAAAGCAAATCTTCCTTTTTTAATTAAAAAAAAAATCCAGAAGTGTAATGAGGTGTGCAGTTATAACTACTCAGCATTTTAATTGCATGTTTGAAAGAACCAGTGTATTTCTGCATATTTGTTTTTCAGGTTTTGCCTAAACAAACAGAGCAGAAGTAGCCAAATTATCTAAACCACTATCTTGAAGGTATAGATAATGTTCATTGAAAATAAAGCTGTCAGGAAGTTGGCAGTACTGTGTTTGCTGTAAAGATAGTTGAAGTTTTTCAAATAAAACCAGATTTATTCAAGAGAGGATTTGTTAGCAAGTCACAATTGCCGTGATACCAGGTGAGTAGGCCTAATGGCCAATATTTACATTGAAGTGAATTTAATATCCAATTATAATCCTTAGATTTGATTGAGATTCTTTTATTTACACCTAGAGTGACACACTCACAGCGAGCCCATTAGAATCTCACTTCAGAACGTGAAATTCTAGACTTTTAGATTTTTTTCTTTTTGAAAGAAAGTGGTATCTATGTCAAATCTCTATCTATGCAGTAGGTATATTCCAGATTTTAGCCTTCATTTTTTCATGTGTTTATTTTTCAGACTGGAGAGAAACTTTTTGAACTACATGGACATACACACAAAATTACAGCAATTGCACCATTTTTTTCATCAGATGCTTTTGGAGAAAATGATCAATTGATGTTAACAGCATCAGCTGACAGAACAGTTATTGTATCCTTAGATACGGAGAGAGTTCAGCACTTGTTTTTATGTTTATTTATATTTTTGGTGGAAGGTAGCAAGATGCCAGTGATGGTTGCAGACTGTTTAAGTTTATTGGATAATAATATCCAGTAGATACAACTGAATTACACTAGGGTTTTATTAGGCCTTCCTCACAAGTACGTGCAGTCTCTACTGTGAAAATATATAACAAACCATTATGAATATGTCATTTTTGTCAAATATTGGGAAGAAAAACAAGATTTAGAAGACTAACTCGCTCTCTACTTATTTCTGAATCTGTCGTTTAGTTACAAATGTGGCAGTTGTATTTATAATATAAATAATCCTTCTTGATTTCCTTAATGAATGAAGTCAGGCTTGGGACTGCAGTAGTGGCAAACAGATTCAGAAAGTGTCGTGTTTCCATTCTACTGTAAAGGTAAGCAGAGAAACTCTAGGAATGACTGTTTTCTGTATACCTGTTATATATGACACCTTATGTGCCAGGATGGGGAGTGTTAAAAGAACAGCAGTGTTCAATTTATTCAAGAACACATAACCTTTAAATGGAAAATTGACTGAAAAGCAGACATGATTCTTAAAATATCTTTATGAAACTCGAATGTATAAATTTATTTTTTGGAGGTTGTAGAGCAAAGGTTTTATAGCTTTGTTTTTTACTGTTTTGGAAAGAAATGAGTCTAACTCATTCTTGAATAATAATAGTATAGAGAAATCACTGCAAGTTTGAATCTGGATTGTTGATTGAAAATGGTCCTATGTAACATAACATGTAGCACATCTTTGTTCTGTATTTCTCAGGTAAGCGATACTTGAAGACTATATTTTATAAAATTAAAGCCTTAGCTGACTGAAGCTGATGATCATTTTACCGAAAAATTCCCCATAGAACTTTTGCAGGGGACATATATCTGGTTTTTGTTCTGCAGTGTTTAACAGTTCTTCCAAGACTGGATGTATGGCTGTCTGCAGGGAGTGATCTGTGTGTTTGGAACCGAAAATTAGATCTCTTGTGTAAGACCAGTCATCTTACTGATGCAGGTAAAAATGTAAATGACTCATTATAGCTGTTAAAGTGCAAGTAAAATGGATCTGTATAACGATGCAAAACCAACTTGGCAAATCTTTTTAATTCTAATGATAACGTTATATATTAAAGGCACACTATTTTTTTAAATGTCAAACTTAATAATTCCGAATTTAAGACTACTTTTGATCTCTTGTGCTGTGTGAATTTTAGAATACATCACATCTTAGTAGCTGTACATTAACTTGGACTTGCAGGGCTCATCCTCAGTTAGTGATTTCTACATGTTCATTGTTATGGGGACCAGAGCCTTAGGGTGGCTGAGAGAGCCTGGGATGTGTTTTTTTTTTTTCTTTTTTTAACTCCTTGAATAAAGATCAGTAGTGGTAAGGCAGTAAAGCTTTCTTTTTATCATTAAAAGTCAATACATTTTATATACAAAATGGACATTGTCATAGAAATATAATCTCCATATTAACGATACTTTTCTAGTAATAAGCATATGTATTATCCAGCCATGCAAAGATTTTTTACTGCATATTATTGTCATACTTAACAAAGACAATTGGGAAGCCGTGAATCCAGTTCAAAGCTGGAGGCAGTGTTTTTCCATAGCAGTGGTGAGCAAAACCAGAGCACTCCTGGTGCTGAGAGTCCCCTTCGGTAGAGATCTTCCAAGCCCACCTGGATGCCACCACGTGCAGCCTGCTCCAGTGTCCCCGCTTGAGCAGAGGGGTTGAACTAGATGATCTCCAAAGGTCCCTTCCAACCTCACCGTTCTGTGAAAAGTTTATGAGAACCTCCAAATTGTTTGGGATACTGATTCTTATTTTGGGATCATGTCTAATATGTGTTATATGTGGTTTTGTAGTATTTAGCATGAGGTACTATTGAAACTTTTGTATAAGGAAGCGATTTATAGCATGTGCCCTTTCTTCCCTGAGCATACCTTGCTTCCTTTGTGGGGAAAATGGACAGACTGCTTATTGCCTGGGAGATCTAGGAGTGGTGAAGGTCCAGTAACAACAAGGCTGGATATTTAAAAATTAAACTGTGCAGGGCCAGCTGAACCAAAGTAGGCACATGATTAGTCGCTTGCATATTGGGGTAGTATTAGTGTATAAAAGCTTGGTACTGTGTATGCAGAGAGTCTTGATAACTACCACAGTATTCTTAGGATTTTCTACCAGTAAAACCTAAGCATCTTAGACTTATTTAAAATAAAAGGATCATTTTTTCCCAACCTAACTTATCTGAAGCTTAGTGTTTAAATTCTGCTGGATCCTGAATCAGACTTTTTTCATTACCTCAGTCTGAGGTAATTTGTTCTTTTCTGATGCAATTTTACTTTCACTCTATGTTTCACTCCATTTTATTTTGCTATTACCTTATTTGTGGAAGGAGAATATGAATGAATGTGTGTATATATATATATATATAAATAAATTGTTAGCTCACTGATTTCCTTAGGTCAATGAATACCTTTTCTCTCTTTTTTACTCTATTTTTCCAAGGTATCAGTGCTTTGCTTGAATTGCCTAAAAACTGTGTTGCGGCAGCTGCTGGCAAAGAGCTCAGTAAGTATGTTGCATTTCTGTTAAATCTGCATGTTTTGTAACTGGCTGCTTCTCAGAGTGTGTGTGCAGATCCTGCTGCTGGAATTGCATGGATGGAGTAGGTGGTGTCAGGTGTGATCAGCAGCCTCCTTCCCTTCTCCCTCCCTTGACCGACTGGTAGAGCATTTCCTCTGGGAGCTTCATTGTGCCACCTGTCCAGGTCAGATTGTGGACACCTGCATTGCTCTTTCTGCAGAACATCTGGAGCTCCTTGTCTGAGCTGTCAGATTATTCCCCCAGTTTGACCTTGCTCTTACGAGGCTTCCCTAGAGCATCCTCATCCCAAGGTCATGAATGCAAGATGCTGCCAATGAGGTAACACCAAGAAGACAGTGAGACACTGTGAGGCTTTCTCCTGGTCACACGGAGAAGGGTTTTTCTAGATATGCAAACTGTGCCTCCTTTGCTAGGTGTCAGTGTAGAGGTGCAGTGTCAGTTTCTCTTTGAAACTGAGAGTATTTGCATGAAAACATTTAAAGATCAGCATATGGGAAACATTACAGGATGGTAAAGTATACACTGAGTCAACAAAATAACATATTTTGCTTAATATGTTTAAATACTTAAATCTGTTATTCACATCGAAAAATTGTGAGCAAAATAAAAATAGACTTCTTGTGTTTAGATTTTGATATTGAATATAAACCTTCATTTGAACTTTCCATGGTTCTTTTGTAGTCCCCTAAAGTCTCCCTTTTTGCATAAAAAATACTTCAAGATTTGTTACAATAATCTTTAATTCCTAATAATACATGAACCTTAATCCGAGTGGACTTAATCTAAAAAATAACGTGTTTTAATTAAACATAACTACTCTAAACATTTTTACTCTGAATGGTAAACCTGTTTAGACATTTTTTTCTGTCTCTCTCTGAAGTAATTTTCAGGCTGATCGATAGACCTGAAGGTTGGAATGTCCTCCAAGTCAAACGCCTCGATGACCATCAGGATAACATCTTGTCGTTGGTCAGTGTCAATGGTAAGACTGCAGACTCAGTGTGGGGAGTGGTCAGTGGAGTATCTCAGCCTTGATGTTTTTGTTGTCATCAGACCCATAACTGGAGTGAAACTTCCTAGCTGGTACGTGGGCTTTCCTGTGTAGCTACAAAGATAATGAAGTGTAAACATGTGGTGGCTTTGCCTGTGTAGTAGTGGTGAGATGAAACCAGGCAGGTCATGGTTTATAACTGGCTCAAAAGAGGCAATGTCAGTGGCAGAAATACAGCTCCAGCTGGACTTCCTGTTGGATCCCAAATTAATCTTTTGTTTGTTCCTTTCGATACCTGAAATATAATACAGACAGCCACGTCTCTCTGCAGCTCTAGTGCAAGCTCACAAAGTTCAGTGTCTGTGGATGTGGCCCTGCATGTACATGCACTCTGGAAGCTGATGTGATCTGAAACTACCCCTTGGGGTCCCTCAGCCCTTTTAACGTCTCCCATGTCTGCCCTACTACAGATTCCCCTTCTGCTTTGGGGTCTTCTCTTTCTTTGGAGCTTCCTATGAGTCCAGGACAGGCTATATTTCCTGTGGAATGGAGAGAATACATCTGTCCTTGGCTTTTTCTTTGATATCAGCCAGGTTGACAAAGTGACAGGGAGGACTGCTAGAAAAAAGGCTACTACTTCTTGGTAGTTCTGTGATAGTAGTTGTTGGGCTTTCCAGTATTTCTGTTACTCCTGTTTTGATTACCAGAGTGAAACCTTGTTTGGTTTAAAAAGGCAACGTGCTATCTGCTCTGTTGCTGGAGCGGGTCCTTTCTGTGTGGGATGAATCAAGTCACAGGAGGCTGCTTCAGTCCTGCTGTTAACTTGGTTACTGATGGGTGTTTCTGGCCATGCAGAGATGTGCTTTGTTGCCCCCAGAGCTGCTGACCTGCCTCCTGGTGCAAGGAGCAGAAGGGTTTTGCATGTGGGCACCAAGTGCACTTTACAGGACCTGTGTGTGGATCTGTTGGTGTTCCTGGCCTTTGCCCTGCCGTGTGTTCTGACAGGTGAATATTCTCCGTGCTAGTTTGGATTCTGCAGCAGAGAGCTCACTTCCTTTTGCCAATTTAAGGTGTCAAATGAGCATTTCCCTCTCAAAGGGAGAGGGTTTTGTCCAGTTACATACTACAGTCTAAATAGCTTCACTCTAAAATAGGCTCCCTTACCATAGTTTTCTACATCTATAGAATTATGTATGTGAAATGGATTCTTCCTATTCCTCACATGCTTTCTATGTGTTGCTTTTCTTCTAGATTTGACTTTTGTGACCGGTTCTCATGTGGGTGAATTAATAGTGTGGGATGCACTGGATTGGACAAAGCAAGCAGCCGAGTGCAACTTTTGGGACTCCTCTCTCCACACGGATGCACAGCCAGAAATTAAGTTATCCCAGAGCCCAAATGAAACTTCAGTTCAACACTTAACATCTGACGAGGAGGTAAAAAGCTTTAAATGGAGACTACTCTGAGCAAACCTGCATGACCTAATTGTAAAAGGCTGAGGGTTTTCACTTTGTATTTTCAATTTGGTTGTGGTGGTAACTGATGTGTGTAACTGTTTTAATACAGTCGGGGATTTTTACTTAAAGTTCTGGTCGTTGAGTCAAATCTGGGTTATAATATGTTGATGGTCTGAGAACTAACATAATGAGCTGATTTGCTTTGACTGATAAAAGAAGATATATCACTTGTTTAGAGTATTCCTGGAAAAATATTAGCAAGAGGTGTGTGTTTTGATAGCATCCATCTTTCTTGTTCCATATTTCTGGAATTGCAGTTTCCCAAATATGCCCCTCTTGGATAGTTATGGCTGAGGGCACTATAAATGAATCAAACAGCAAGCATATTTACAGTCAGCACGGCAGGAAATAAAAACTGGCCCTTCTGTTGCGACGGCCTCGAGCAGTGCACCAAGGGTAAAGGCACAAAGATGGGCCCGAACCGCCGGGTCTGCTGCGATCGCAGCTTGGGCACAGTGCTGAGGCAGCCCCCAGTTACTGTTCTGGAAACACTGGGACTCCTCAAGATATTTACTCTGTGAAATGTTACCTGCTCTTGGTGCTGAGAAGATGCTTTGCTGCTGGGCTA
>JAUBOD010000888.1:2123483-2138172 GCA_032353885.1 Nothura maculosa | reverse complement strand
ACTAGCCACCACTGAAAAAAGCTTGGCCCCCTCTTCCCTACAGTCTCCCTTCATGTATTTGTACATGTTAATTAGGTATTTCTATATATAGAGAAATACCTAATTTCTATATTAGGTATTTCTATATATAGAGAAATACCTAATTTCTATATATAGAGAAATTGCTGCCTCAGAGCCAGGAAGAAAAAAGCGGAACTACTTACCATCCCACGCATCGAACATATCTGTTATAAAATAGTCAATGAAGGAAATCTGAGACTTGGGTATGCTGCAGGTGTTTCTATCAAATACTGGCATTACAACAGGCAGACCCTGCCTTTTCTCTTCATCAGTCTAAGGAAACAAAACTCCTGTTAGCCGCTAGAGCTCTGCTGGCTCTCACCCTAGAACAGCAAAAGGCCAGGGGCTTAAATGAATGACTCGGGACTCATCTCCAGAGGAAGGAGTTCTGAGGCAACACTGAGACCTCGCGAGGGAGCTGCTGTAGTTTCTCGTGCCCTGTTCTGCAGCAGGGACTGAAATTCTCCCTTGCCCAAGTACCTCATGAGGGCAGTGCCGGGAGTGCTCCTGGCTCCCGTGAGACACCAAACCGGGCTCAGGGTTAGGCCACAGTGGCTAAAACAGACATTAGGATTTTGCATCCCTTTAGCAGAGGGCAGATCCGAGCTCTCCTCCACCTCTGGTGGTTGTTCCACCAATTTACTCCAGTACGAGGGACGCTGCTGTCGCTGCTGTCCCTGCTTGTTGGCTTGTGTAAGGTCAGTGGGAGTCAGACCGTGCCCTTTAATGCTCTGCCCACCACGGGGACAAGGCTGATTTTGTGGCCAGTCAGCAGGCCAAGTTTGGGCACCAGAGCCCTCTCCAAAATTACCAGATGAGGTGACTGAAGAGCAGGACAGTTCTCAGCACCTCGCATTGCTGCTGACAGCCTCACACCAAAGACAGCCAAGGTAAAGGGAGCTCGTGATACCTGACTGCTAGGGGGAGAGAACCCAAGGGACCTGTGGGCATCTACCCAGAAAGTGAATCAAATAGAGGATATAGTCACTAGACTAAAAGGAAATCAGACAGGTTCTAGGCCCCTTCTACTGCTATTTTCAGTAATGACTGTTATATTTGCAATCTGAATTTGGACAATAGGCATTTTCTGGACATGGGGCTACAGTTGTAGCTGCTAATTTCCACATTAGTGGGAAATAGACACTAAGAACCTGCCAGTTGTTAAAAGAACTGAAAGAGAATTAACTTTTAGGAAATTAGTGCCTTTGTGCTGGCAAAACTGAATATTACAGACAATTATTCAGTTCTGTGCTTAAGGATCCAGCTGATAAGCACTGTCCATGCAGTTCTGGGCTGCCAGCTCTCGGGCCTGCAGTGACACAGCTCAGGTGCCAACGTACAGGAGACGAGGCCGATGAGCGAGTCAAGGGGCTCACGAGGCACCAGCAGGATCCTCCCTCACCCTCTCCGTGGGGATGGTTTTGGGGCTAGAGCCTGTAGCAGTGACAAGCTTCAACTGTAGCCAATTACACTGATTGATATTAGTCAAATATTTTTGTTTGACCGCACGAAGTTAAAGACTGTAAGACCTCCTGTCCACCATTTGGTACTCCCAACTTCAGGGTAAACTTAAACCTGCTTTGACTGACTGACTGAGTAAATTCTGCATGAACATGAGAGGCTGGTTCTGAGCGGGGAATAAGAACATGTTTGGACTTTGCAACAAGGCCAGGCAGCTGTCATGGATAGCAGACTGGCTGCCGTGCATCTTCCCAGTGAAAGAACTATCCCTACCTGTGCAAAATATTCCTCCGAGATCCTCCCTGCCCATTCGATGCACAGCTCCAGCGGGCGACAGGGGTTCGCCACGTCGGCGCACTTGATCATCATGCGCTTGATGAGCGTCTGGTTGTCCGGGAAGTTCTTGATGTTGGCTGTGCAGCCGCTGCCCTCGCTCTGGAAGAGAGGCCGTGGGAAGGGTGGGCGGCAGGAGCTGCCGGGCAGCCCGGTGCTCTCGCTCCCTGCGCCTGCTGCCCTTAGGTGCAGCCTGGCTACGGCCTGGGAGCTGCCAGAGCGCGGTCAAACACCGGAGCGCTCGGTGCCTGCTCTGCAGAGCGGGCACCAGAGCCTGTGGAATGACTGCCCCTCTGCCATGGCACCATC
This sequence comes from Nothura maculosa, assembly GCA_032353885.1. Taxonomy (NCBI): domain Eukaryota; kingdom Metazoa; phylum Chordata; class Aves; order Tinamiformes; family Tinamidae; genus Nothura; species Nothura maculosa. The sequence goes on along the minus strand of JAUBOD010000888.1, from coordinate 2,136,009 downwards.
TTCTGGATCTTGAACAGCTCGAAGGACACAAGTATTTTACATTCCTTCCCCAGCAATAAAGAGCCTCCAACTCGGATCACTACGGCATTAATACTATTTTCAAAATAATATATTTGTGTAATTATGGCTTCCCCCGGCTGCTAAGTTCAACTCTGAATCAAAAATTGCACATAAATACTTTTTACCGCCCCTGCTAAATTAATGCCTTTGTGGTTTATGGGGAGATATTTTGCAGTGACTCTTGCCAATTGGGGCATTAATCTTCTAACTTTATGTTTAACAGTTAATTTTTTTCAGCATGGGTAGCCCAGCAAAGAGCTGCCAAATTAGACCTGCCTCTTAACTGCTGCTCAAGATCAAAAATAGGAAGCGGCACCATTAAGAGTAAGGAAGAGAACAAACTGCTACTAGGGAAAGAAAGAAAGAAGTCTGTAATAGGAAAGGCTTCGTGCTGCAGTTTTATTGCTCTTCAACTCTTGCACATTTTTTAAAATAATCTCGGCTATAAACTGGTGAAATAAAAACCGAAATGCTCTCTACAGCTTAAACATGCTGATTTCAGGGCAGCATGTGGAGAACACCTACATGCACCTTAGCAACTGCTAGAGCTAACGTGGTCCTAGGATAAAAAGGACATTCCCAGCAATGCATTCAGAGCTTGGGACACTCTGGTTGTGCATCCAACTCCTACGGGACCCCCTGGAAAGCAAAGCTTTGTGAAGTTGGAGAGGCCGGGAACAATCCAGAGCATGTCTGACCAGGAGGGCGAAACCAGCGGCTGCGGGAGCAGCCAGGGCTCCCCCGGCACCGGGAGGCTCCGAGGCAGCCGGCTCCGCGGCCCCGGCCCTTACAACAGTTAATACCACCCGAATGACAACGACTCTTCAGCTTGTCTGGAAAACCTCACCAACAGCCGAAGGGGGCACTTACGTGGGAGCTGTTCTCCTCGGATGCCAGGGGCTTGTTGATGCTGTTCACAAATTTGTTCACGTGCTCAAAGTGCTTTGTCATCTCTGTGGCCAAAACCATGTCAATAATGGCCTGGCGCAACGTCCGATAGTGATTTCTAGAAAAGAAAAAGATCTCTTGCTCGTAAGCTTGCCAGAGAGAACTCTGCCCTCTCCCTGTCCCCTTCCAGAAAGTGCAACAAAACACAGTGTGGGGCTGCAGCCACACGAGCAGCTTCCTTAAATTTTAACAACAGCCTGGGGCTGGAGGACTAAATCACTAGCCCTGAACTTCTGTACTGCTTTTTTTTTCCTGTTATTTTTACCTAAAGAGAAGCAAATCTCTGAAGTCAATTAAAAATTGCAATTCTCTCAGCAGGGGCAGCAGCGCCAGCGAAGCCGGGACCACGCACGGCCCCCAGTGACCAGCGTGTCCCCAGAGCCCTGCCCGGCCCCTGTGTCGAGGGGGTAACGTGTCAGGTGCAGCCTGGAGGCTTCCAGTCGGGCCTGGCCGCTGTGACCCATGAGAGCGGCCGTACATGCTCCCAAACAGCGTCAAACACGCAGTGCTACAAAGTGCAGAGCATGAGGAAAAAAAATCCAAGCCTTTTTAAAACTACTGTCTGCATAAGATTGTGGAAAGGCTGCATACTAACGTGCCTATTCAAATAGCATCTTTGGTATTGGGAAATAGCTCTCAATCTGCATCAAAGTCCTCGATAAGCAATCCACAAAGCCACCCACCCCTTCCCTTCTCCAGCAGACCCACCTATCCATGTTCTTGAAAATGTTGCACTTGCTGTCTTTGGCCGTGAGCTGGAAGGCCAGCGCTGTGTGGTGGCTCTCCAGCACCGCGGTGTCGTTGTAGAGGACGGCCAGCTCACTGCCCGCGTTGCACAGGAAGGAGTTGGTCCGACCAGGGTGGTCTACATCATGGATGGTTGCAGCGATGAGGGCGGCCACCTCGTCCAAGTGATCGAGGCTTCCCTATAGGAGAGACAAAAATCATCATGTGCCACGAGAAGGGAAGAGAGGGAAGAGGAGGAGGTGAGGAAGACAGGAGAGAAGAGGAGAAAAAGAGGAGAGGAGAGAAAAAGAAATACAGTAAAACCTAATCATTTTCACATACCCATGGCCATGCAAGTGTAGGGCCAAGTGCTGGGATCCTACCTCTGCACTGTTTCCACTCACTAGCACCACGAGCGGTTTCACTCAGGCTGCCCAGCTACCCGCAGCCATGCTGCTGTCCTTCAGTTTTGTGTGTCACCCTGGGAGAGCCTCTATTTCCTACAGAGCTTGTACCTTTTGCAAAGCTTTGTAAAGAACTGGCACTTGTTGATTGAAAGATAAAAAAGAAGCACTTTTTTTCCTGCTATTGCCTGTTACATGTATAAATTCCTTCCCCACAAGAAAAAGCTCTTTAGAAAAATTGAGCTGGCCTGTAGGAATCACAGGCAAAGGCTTCAAGGGTAGAGTAACTTTTTAAAGCCAGGATCATTCCTCAGGTAAATACCTGAATGTATTGAATGATAAATCTAAAATGGGAGTACATAGAAACCACAGCTGCAGGTGTTTGGGCTGGCAGCCGAGCAAACACACCCAAATCCTTCCTTCCCCAGCACTCCCAGGCTGCAGTTCTACCTTCACTCTCTCCTTGCCCAGGAAGAAGGCGGTAGCGTGCAGGACATCGGCCGCGTGCGTGGAGTTGTGGTAGGAGTTGGAGGAATGGTAGTTGGCTTCAATCATCTGCAGCCAGGCTCGCAGCGTGGCTTCCGAGCAGTTTAGAAACTCGGCCACTCCAAACCGAGCAAAAACTTTTAGACCCAAATAAATTAGCGGCCTAGAAAACAACAGAATAGAAGAAAACGATACCAGCATAAAACACAAAGCTCTAAAGGATGGTGCTTTTCAATAGATAGATCAAAATCACCTTAAATGCATAACATTCCTCTTCAGGACACCTTCTAAACACACTTTTAAAAAACAACAAAAAAAGAAACAAACAAAAAATAATAGAAAAAAATCTTCCATTTTGAACATTTGTATCCTCTAAAGAACAGACAATAAGGTTATAAATTATTATCATTTACCAGCATTACAGACATTATCATTATGTTTTGCAGAAATGACACAGTAGCAATATTGCGACTTTATGGAGTCCGTACTCCTAACCTCTGAAAATTTAGAGCTGGTCATACACAAAGTATACTGATAGTTCCTGCAGGAGCTCTGAGCATTGGGTCACTTTCTTGTAAACTGTTCCAGCTTTAGCAGGACTGGATTTCTTTCTACAAACTAGACAGGGGTCTGTCATAGACAAGAAAAAAAAATTAAAAATGCCTGCTCAGGCCAAGTGTGTGTTTGAGGGCCAGTGTCTGAGCTTCGGAGTTCTCAGGTGGGAACCAGCTACAACTTGCTTCTCGCTGGCTACAACTGCTACAGGCTGGATTAAAATAAAGCGGCATTTCCTGAATCCTTCTTTAATAAGGACATGAGACACAAGTGCCACCCTCACCACCTCCCTTCATTGCAGACTTCCAAATCTTGGGCTTTCTAGACCTTTTAGCTGGTTCATCCCCCATGCCAATTTTTCAAGCTGCCATCAAAGCCACAGCTGCCCAGAGCTGCTTAAATCCTGGGGCTGAACTGAGTGGATCGTGTTCTCCAGCAAGTCCATCCATGTGGCCACAGAGAATGGGGACCTGTGCAACACTCGGAATGGAACAACAACAGCCCGAGCTGAACAGCAACACCCGGAGAGACAGATGGGCCACAGACAGCCCCAGCTGAGCAGGAAACAATTCCCAAGGGCTTTGGAAGCTGTCAGGAAAGAAATAGCCGTCAGTGCCTGGGCAATGTGCCTGGCTTGCTGAGAGGGACAGTTAATACCAACACACAAAGGCACAAACACAAGGAAGATGCTCTCACACATTGGCTATATCTTGCTTCACTTCTCCAGGGCAAAGCACTTTCTGCCACGGAGCCTTGTTACAGGCACCGAGGAAAAGGGATCCAGTACCTTTTGTTTGTAACAGCCTCTAATTCAAAAATATTGAAGTCCCAGCTTTCTTCATTATCCAGGAGCTGGGTGATACAAGGTGGAACATCGTTGATGGTAACTGGCACTGAAAGGTGACTATGGCTCAGGTTCATATCTGTTGAAAAGGAATGTGAATTACAACACTTCTGGATTTTATTTCACAACTAGAATTCAGCTTAGAAAACAACTCTCTGTTTTTCTAGACAAACCAGATGGAAAAAGTCTGCAAAAGCCTATAGTATCTATGGTTCATATTATGTGGGCATATGTCAAAAAGAACAAATTGTTCATCCATTTGGTGGGAATTTGGCTATTTTTTGTTTGGTTTTCTGCACTTTAAAATATATTATTTTAATTACTTCAACTTGCTTTAAGTCCAAAAAAGACACAGTCCAGCACTTGTTCGACAATCACTTAGACAACTGTTTCCAAAGACTTATGCCACTCTTCACATTAGCATCATTCTCCTCTTCGAATTAAGTAACACTAGTAAAGGGAAGTGTAAGAAGACAGCTTACTCTTAGAAAACACATACTCGTTTCCTGACAGTCTTCTCAAGCCATCCTGAAACAAGCAAGATGTGAGTTTAGACAGACACGGGACACCTGCATGATGGCACACGACACGTACTCTCTCCTTAGGCACTGGGTATTGAGAACACAGCTGCTAATGCTGCCTTTTGAGGTCTTCTGCCATGCAGACAGAATGACCCAACAAGGAGGCTGTAAAGCCCAGTTCTGTCTTCTCTCATTTGGCAAGTTTGACAGAAGTGATAACTGCTTTCATCTGGACTCTAGAAAAGAGATCTGATATTGCCCATAGCGTACTGTTCAGTGTCTGTACCTTGCTCCTTTTGTTGGTATCTGCAGGACATCCTCATTCATATTAAGCAATACAATTTATTTTTCATTTTCTTTCTATTATTTTGGCAAGGAAAAAAACCCAAGGCAATCTAGGATAAAATCTAACAGTCTCTCTCGGTAAGGCAGTATTGCTGATGCCAGGAAAATAAAGTTAGAGTCTGATGAAAGTAGAACTCAATTTTACTGTTGTCAGCTAGTTCTTGGGTATCTCTCTACTGCATCATCTAAAAAGTGTCTCCTTCAAACAAACAGATTAGATGATATAGTTTCTCATGGTATCCATGTTCACTTATATTGGAGGATAAAAGCAGCTAGTGGACTAAGATATTCCCATAACACCCTTTACTATGCCTTGGTGCTTACATTTGGCAAAGAGGCCAAAATACTAAGCAGTGAAATTGTGATGAACTGTAACCTCTCCCTCCCATTGCTGGTGAACTTCTAGCCCAGAAAAGCTCTGAACAGTGATGCAGGATACTCATAGAATGACTTAATCTTTACTCATTTTACTCACAGTCATCAGACCTCCAACAAGATCACTTGTGTGAGGATCTTCATCTTTGGTACCTAGCTGTGGGGAGTAAAGTTCTGTTGTGCGCAAGATCTCCAGAACTCTGTCCAAGGCCTCTGCTACGGTGATAGGGCTGTTTTCCTGGGCAGCATTAATTATATTAATAACCTGAAAGCAGATTAAGGAGATGGGTGAAGAAGAGTGAAGACTACTTCTATCTTATTACTAAATCTAACTGTTGGCAAAATCTTTATGTTATGCTACTTCCTATTAGACAAATCCTATATATTTCCCCCAACTCTCTGAGTACAACTATGAAAATGTAAATTTATGCTTGATTCCTAGCTTCCTATCTACTGTTTATAACTGGAATACTCCTACCAGGGGGCAATATAGAGGAGGGTGCAAAATATCTTGATGGATATACAAACTATTTGCCATGTCACAGTCCTTCAACATAGATAGGGCTATTGAAACCCAGTCAAGCAGCCTCTAGAGAATAAAGGGATTGCTGGACATGATTCAGGTATCTTGATATTGGAGGTAAAGGCTTAACTTATTCAACTTGGAAAGGAAGGGCAGAGAGCAGCAACACCTGGACTGTAGTTGAGGCTCTTCTCTGTCGTTCACAAGGCATCTACAGACCTCCCTGAAGGTGTGTGAAGATATTGGGAGCGAAAGAAAAGGAAAGGAACCAGTTGCTCTATCAGACAGATTTGCACTTGAAGGCAAAGGGCTCAATATGATGCGAAAGGAAAATTGAGAGAATGGAAAAATGACATGAGGGTGGAAGATTGAGCAGCTGTTAGAAACAGCAGAATTTGGATAAAACACATGGAAAAGAACAAGCACTGGAAAGCGGATGACAGGATGTGGAATGATTAATAGTAGAGACTGCTGAAAGTAAATGTCCTCCTGCACAGGCACAGCCCAACAGAGTAGCAGCCTCTTCCTGCCACAAGCAGCACAGCTGAACAAACACAGCAAGGCCACCCTTCCTGCTTGTGTCTATGGCTAGGAATGAGATGCATAAAGTTGGAAGTAAGAAAGAAAAACAAGACTGATTTTAATTATGTCAGATAAAAGGTGCAGTATATATAAATCCTTTGACTGTAAACACTGCCATTAATGACATGTTGTAAGAGCAACTCTAAACTCTGAGTTTGTGAAGCAAGCAGTGCTCAGGACTCACCTTTGTGATAGGAGCTTCTATAGTCATCGAGTGGATCCTTGCCATCGAAGAGAACCGGCGAGTCTGCAGACTGGGGGCTGCCATTAAAAAGAGCACTGTTTACACGCTGCAGAGTGCAAACCATATGATGCCATCCAGAGTGTGCCACACTGCCATTAGGGGACAGCACGACAAAATCCAGGCTCGTCTCCCATTTCTCCTCCATCTCCTCTTCTCCCACTCTTCACTAATTAATTTCTCACAACAGGACCCTATCTCCTTTGTAGCCACCTCCCACTTCCACTGACTGTTTTTCTATCCATCCTTTGTTCCATCATGCCCAACATGTGCCACTCACTGTTCAAGCAGATCCCTGCATGCCATGGCTTCTCCTGTGCCACTGCGTGCCCATCTCAACCCAGTGATGGCAGCTGCTCTGCTGAAATCCATTACTGCTCTCTGTGAGCACTATATACCTCAGCAAAAAGACACCTCTGCTACCACCATCCCAACCTGGCAACCAGGCACAAATGGGAGCAGGAGCAGACGTGCTATTCTCAGGGAACCGGCAGAAACAGATTCCTTCATGTCCCACTGTGTAATGAAATTAAAATACTTTTTATGGAGCACAAGTTGCAGCTTTCCAAAGCAGGTGGAACTATTGCTTCACCATATGCTCTCTTTGAAACATACACACATCACACCCACGACCAAAACAAATACTAGCAAACTACTCTACTTTGCAAAGGCACCATGCAGTGCCATGCACCTACATGGATGCTCATGATGGGGCAATGATTTATGATGCAGAATAAACAGATTTTTAGGAAGCTACAAGAAATTAGAGAAATCTCTGCTTAATGAGTCTCTGTCTGACTCCTCTTTCATTCTGCATTTCTATTGCCTAGGGCAATAAAATTCTTTATTTCTAACCTTCCTTTTCGTAGGATTCTACTTTCTTACCGTCACTACTTTGAGATGTTATTGACTTAACATCAATCGAGTCTTTTCTCCTGTTCTTGCATCTGAAGGAATGGGATTCTGCAAATACAAAACAGAAGAAAAATTAAAAAATGTGCCTATAAGAAATACTTCAACATTCTCTTCCATCCTAATAATTACAAAGATTAAATGACCTCAACAATATCACCTAAGAAAGGGAATATTGTAATGTCTACACTTCAGAACAAGAGATATAAACTAAGCATCTGCCAACTTATAGTAACTTGTGTAAAAAGTCACCTGGGAAGTGGTTTATTAGGAAAGGCAAGACAATCTGCTGAATAGTGGACTGACTTCACCTAACTTGAGTTGTCTAAAAGCAGTCGTCTTCCAGATTGTCTTGGTCTAAAGCGTTATCAAAGATGCCTCTAAAATAATGGGGATAGGCTGGGGCATAACCAGAGATCAGTTCAGTCTGCTTTAGGAGGTATGTCTCAAGTAGGAGGTATGTCTCAACCTCCTGTAAGTTCCTTTTACTCTGCACTGATCATTGAACAAGTCTAAATCTTCAGGATTAGGTACCTCTGGCTGCCTAGAAATTTAGCAAAGTGAGAAAAATTCCTCCTCGGTGAATACACTTCCAGCCCAAATACAAGAACTCTGAGTATGAAGGGGCTGGAATAGCTTTTGTTTTTAACTTCAGTAATTATTGGTACCCTGAGTTTAAGGAAAAACAATACAGTTGTTAGAAATAATCTGCTTAGTTACTACTAAAATTATCTGCACATCAATCTGTCATTCTTGAAACTGCCATTTGGTTAAGCAAGAGAATTCATCACATCTAGACAAATGCAAAAGCCAGATAAAACTTACGCATACAAATGCCTGGACAGATTCCCAATAAATAAATCTAAAATTTCTTTAAACCTTACTGCCTGCACCCTCTTATGTTTATAAGAACAACTATCCCAGATATCTCTTGCAAAGATACCCATCTTGCTGCAAGGGTCTCTAAAGTACTTATTCACAGACTACCCAAAACGTTGCTCAGATATCAGGGACAGAAAATTTTCAAAAGCAAAAATTTAGAAGGAGTATTATGTGAAAGGTCAGAAATATCATAAAACTGATATTCTCCACATAAATGCAGAAATCTAGGTTACAAGATAGAATTTATGTGGTGTGTCCTTAACAAAATTGAATTTCATCCAATGCTCCAGAATTAAAAATATATCAAGCTTAAAAGTGATTGAAATGCAATTTCTATGTTAAGGATTGCTTTTTAACCAAAATTTTACAAGCAGGTTTGGGTCTTCTTGTTTTGCTTTAGACCATATTGGAGACTCTGAAAACACTTTCTTCTGCTGTACTTTTGGTGCCTGTTGCAAATACCATTTAGATTTATTCATCCAAGTGCTAGGCATAGTCAATGCACATGATTGTTTTATTAATTTATTTGGTAGCTCTTCTCTTTTAAACTCCTTCTCTGCGTCAAGAGTTTAGCACAGGGCGCTCGAGGGAGCCTGAGCCCTTGCACATAAGCACAGCTGCAGGGTGGCAGCAGACAAGATATTCCTTGGGTGTTAAAAACCAATCTGTGAGCTGGAGGCTTTGCTACTGCCACCCACAGAGCCACAGAAAAGCTGCTCTATGCCAGGCTGCAGCTTTAGATGCAGATTTCTCTTCAAAACTTTGGTAAAAAGGTACCCCTCTCCTGGCGAGTACATCTCCCCACCCAGCAGTGCTGTGAAACCCACTGTTCCAAAGAGCAGGATCCTCATGCAGCCCTCAGCAGCACATACTGCCAGATGCCTTCAGGTGCTTCTAGGCATTCCTTTTGGCAATATCCCAGCCAGGGGACTTCAGTGAGAGTTGCCCTTTTCCAGCGTACCACAGTCATTGACGTGACTTCAAGTCATGTGTTTGCCTATTCTTCCTGAAATCTCTCACAGTAACAAGTGACTCTAAATGCCTCACGTAATCTGCAGAAGTCATCAGTGAACTAATAACAGTTCTGTTCCAGTGCTCTGCCACTTGATTCTCAGGCATTTCTATCTTCTCCTCTTTTCAGACTCCATATCCAGGACAGAAACAGTGAGAAAGAATAGCAATTATCACAGGAAGAAGAGTCCAGCTCAGCATGGATCAGTTCCCTTGGCAATCAAAGTAAGGAGAATAGCAAATTGCATATATTGTCTTTCACCAGGTCGCCACTATACTTCAGTACCACTAAGCTCTCCAACGTTCCTATATACTCTTATGCTACTTAATTTCAAAAGCAGAGGATATCAAGCGGTCACTTCTCATACTCTTCAATGTTATGTTTTCCCATGGGAAAACCAGGAGCTGTCTGACAAGGTGCTGCAATGTGCCCACTGTTTGGAACTGGGAAGGCTTTCAGGTGCTGGAGGTTAGCAGACATGAGAAAGTATTCACTCAGATTCAGGCAGCAATGCTGCATCTTAGATGCACCCAACTCATGGTTGCATCCTTTTTAACCAAAGACTTGACTCAACAGTGAAGAAATATTTCATACCAATAAAGAGCTTGGTCACTGTTTGAAGCATGCAAGTATATGAAGGTAAATGATAATATTCTGACCTGACTGAGAATTGTCCCCTGTATATTTCTCATCACGGTGGCTCTTGTAGAGCTGAAGATCCATCAAGAGATTAAAAAAAATATGTAAGGAAAAAGAATACAAAAAGATTTTGAAATGACAAAATTCAACATCAACTTTATCCAACATTATCTATTTTTTTTTAAAGACGAAGTCTCCTCTTCAGGCGTAATTAGATGTAGATAACTAACATGAGAGTAAGCAAACATATAGTGCAGGAAGTCACGCATACAATAGTGCTTTTATGTGCTAAGCTCCTGCTTAATATCTGTGTGTTTCTCCTAGAAATGATATTCATTTTCAAATAACATTTGAAGGACAAATCCTAAATAAACCTGAAAGATTTCAGGAATAAAATGCAAAAAGTCAAAAGATTCTAAAATGTCATTCGTTCTTGTCCTTTGTGCAGGAATTTTAAAGCATTTTCTTAACTGGAAAAATTAAGAAAAACAGAAAAAAATCCATAAAACTTCAGAAAAATTCCTCAGCAACTGAAGGATAGAGGTAGGTATAAAACACTTCTCTTGCAGGAACTCTCCAAGAAATCACATAGCTCAAACATTGTAAAACTGAGGAAGTTTATCATTTAGGGTAGATGGACACGGCGTCTGAACTGCTCGCCCTGGTTCCAGACCAGAGCTTATCTCAGAGAGCCTGGAGATTTCTCTCTTGCTACCTTGTGTGATTGACAGAAAACCTTGACTCATTCCTCTGAACTGCCACATAAAAAAAAAAAAAGGCAAACTTCGTTCCTGTTTTGAATACTTCTCTTCCCCCTTCAGTAGGCATGACCTGAAAAAGCCACATAAGGTAAGCTATGAGGGCAGTTATCCGGTTAAACTTCAACTGACATGTTCTTAAAAGGAGACACAGCACCTCTGCTATAAATTTATGAATGTGCAAACACTGGACTCGATCCTGCCAGATCCCAGCACACAAAGCAGCATTAATCATTACCTAGGCTTCAGTGCATGGGACTAGCCACATGAAAAGTCAATTCCCATTCATAAATCTTCCCTGCAGGAGCACTTACATTGGCAAATGTATTTTCCATGCATAAATCTAACATGCTTATTTTTTGTATGTGATAAATCTAGCATAGAAATCCATGAAAGTTCCTACACAGCAATTTCTACCTGTACAGTGAAAACTCTTATAGAGACTGTCAGTAATGACAAGGGACATGTCAACAGTATTTCATGTGAAATAATATATAATGATACAATGATGCTTGTAGGTCTACATACAGTGCCTGAATGTGGAATGCCAAGACACTGAGAATTGCATTGACGTGGTGAATGACAAATCCTTTGGATCAAAACTCAAATCATGGCTTTTACTATGCCTAGTAACTAAGTAGTCATCGATTTCCTCTAATCTGTCTACAAAGACTTCTCTTTGGCTTGAAGAAAAACCTAGTAATTTTTAACACGAAGTTCTACTGATACAAATATTTAGGCATGGTTTTAAGATTTAATTAAATATATGACTGCATTAGGGACTTAATTTCTCCCAAAAAATGTTTGGAGGAGAAGAAGAAGGAAAGAACACCACATATCTTGTATTTGCTGCAAAAGATGCTTTTATAGCTTTTGAAAAATAAAAGAATAGATAAATATTTAAGTGCTGGAAAAATGTAACACACTTTTGCTTTACTGCTAAAATTGTCCATATGTCTATAGAAAAGTAGTTACGAGTTTTATCACAAAGCACTATCTCTTTAAGAAGTAATTAAATACAACTGTAATAACTGTCATGTATACAGCTCATCACACAATGGTATCATGATGACTGCAGAGATGTCCAGTGGAATTTTTCCAGCGTTATCCAAGGAGGACTTGACACTGGAATCAACTCACTCGAATTTCTGGGGATATTTTTCAGAGCAAACTGCCTGGTATGACCACTGTGGAGGCTGATCAAGCAGTCCTGAAGACAAGACAATCAAACCCATGTTCACCAGCTACACTTCCGAGATGGGAATTTTGGCTAAAGTCAGAAGGAGCACTTTGGGAGCCGGCTTCGGGGGGCCAGGCAGGGACCTGCTGCCCTGCAGATGCAGGTGGCTGGTGAGCGCCGTGTCTGGCACATAAGGCCATGGAAGTCATTGTAATACAGAGAAAAACGTGAATTGACAGCACTGTGCTGTGGGATCAGGAGCCAGGTGGATGTCCTATATGAGACATGAATCTTGACCAATTTAGGCCAGTATCAGTGTTCACCTCAAGTGCTGTCAATCCATCACAGGTGAGAGAGGAAGAGAATGGCACCCTGAAAGCTTCACAGCCTGTGCCCCCAGCACCACCTGGACAGGACAGAATTGCTCTGCAAGATGCAGAAGCTTGGCACTATGTGTTATGGAGGCTCCTAGCATGGCTAAGAGAGGCCTCCTGGCCACTGGAAGCTGCAGCTCAAATGCTGACCTATCCATA
>JAUBOD010000888.1:2063130-2075188 GCA_032353885.1 Nothura maculosa | reverse complement strand
GGACACGAGGGCTCAGCAGCACTCCCAGTTATAGGCACAGTTTCCACACAGGCCTTTCCCTCCTGTTCTCCTTGCATCTTCCCGCTCAAACTGGTGGGGCTTTGGAGGACTTGCCAGAGGAATGCTGAGGCAAGCCGTAGCGTCAGCTCCTTCCGAGCACCGGGAAGCCGACACAGGAATCACGTCGCTCGCAGCCACGCTCAGTATGTGGCAGGCAAACAGCACTTGGCGCGCTCCGAAGCGGAGACGCCATCCTGCAGCCCTGGTCTGCCACAGGTCTGCCCCAACAAAGAGCATGGGCTCGGGCTCACTCATGGCTTGGTGCTGTCTGATCTGGGAATGGGTTCCTGGCAGCAACTTCAATGATTTAGAAGAAAAAGGAAAAAAAGTGATTGCTTTTTTTTTCTAGAACACCCCAAATGCATGATATTATTCTGCCTATCTTCCTTTAGTTGTATAAGTAAAACAAAAAGTAATTTCTCTGGTTCTGTATTACATTTTGTATGCACATAGACTTTATTGTGCACTAAGGACCCTACTTCAGGCTCAGCATCCTAATCCCATTGAACCTAATGGGAGTCTGTAAGAAATAGGCCCTTTGTTTGCACTTTATGCCCCTTTAAGTCTCTTTTTTATTAATCTACTTCATCAATCTTAACGCGCTTCTATGTTTTAAGAACATTTACATACAAGCTGGAGTCCGGAATAGTAGCTTTAAATTCTAGCAGGCAAGCATGGTGCCTTACTCCCCTTCGACTTGCGTTTTCAGCTTAATTCATTCTGTCATTATCAAGGAGGCAATTTTCAATGTTTTTGTCTTTCTAGGAGGCTCTTACCCCTTTCTCGCATCACCTTTACGCTTTCTTCCACACAGCCAGATGTGCTGAAATGTTCTGAAGGTCACCTTCACATTTTTGATCTGTGTGAACCTGCTGTTAAAATCCCTGTCTTCCAGAAGCCCACTTGTGAAGACCTCATTCCTGAGCTGTTACAAGTCACTATTTTCCTATTTCCTTGAGTGGGCAGGGATGATAATGACGAGCGCATCATCTGCATCTGAACTGTACTGTGAGAGCAACAGAGCTCATGCTTTCTATGCAAGCAAAATGCCCACTGATTCTAGGACGTTTTAAGCTATCCAAGACCATGTCATAGAGATAACCAAGATCCCACTTCCAAGATACCACTTTTTGGGGCAAATAACCCAGTCTAGAGAAGTCAATGCCAAACTCCAATGGGAGACAACCAGACTTAAGTTGTGTAAAGTGCCACATACTGCTTCTACCTCCTTACTGACTGCAGCCTGGGTCTACCTCCAACTCACAGCATCTACATTCAGCTTAGGAGGACATAAGCTCAAGTTGTTGTGGACAGGCTGAGATGAGCTTGCCCAGACTGCAAGGACAAGAGCCTAATCCTGGGCTAAGATCATAGATTTGCACTCAAGCATACTCCAGAGCTCAGACTAAGTTTGTACTTGATCACCTGCTTTGTGTTAGCAAAGCATATGGCAAACATTCCTGGTCTTGCAGTCAGACCCAGTCCCACAAATAATCAAAATGGACATACCCTCACTCACTCTCTGCCATTAAAGTCTCCTTCTTTGATTCGACTATAGTCAGGAGTTGGATTTCTGTGCCACCTAAACAAAAATGCTGTTACTGATTTATGTTTGGCCAGCTTTGAAAATGGATCTCAATAGATTAGAGACTATCCAAAGTTAGCTCTGTTTAAAATGAACAATTTATATTTATGTACATAATTTATATATCGGTCAAATACTAATCCTGAAAAGGCAATGATTTACCAGACTGTAAGCCAAATGGGAGCAGAGGAGAATATTGTTCCATTCTTGCTATTTTTCTTCACCTAGTCCTCATAGATTGCACTAACTTTAGTTTAATTCCTCCTGAGGTTTTCAGGTCATGACAAACAGAAAAAAAAATGTTTAAGGTTGACATTAGAAGCTGAGACAAATATCTAACGATATTTAACAGCAGCAGCACACAGCTGCATGAATAGGACAGTGCCCAACAGAGGAATGTCATGTGATGTGTACTCAAAAAAGCATTGCTTTTGTCAGTAGCTATGAAAGGACCATTCTTCAGAGAAGGAATTGTCATTCAAAAATAATAACAACAGTAATAACAGATTTATTTGCTCCTGAACTCCTGAGGAAGTCATGACTGTTGTATATAGAGGTGCTAAAACCATGGGCTTTATACTGTATTTTAGGTGCCCTGTTCTTGGAAATACACTGTGTTTCCAATTCTCCTTTCAGGAGAAATTAAATGCTGCTTCTGTCCCACACTACCCTATCTCCATTGACTTTCTGACAGGAAAGTAAGCATAAGAAAGTTGAGTTACTCACAGTCCTCCTCCTTTAGTCTGGCCTGCAGAGACAAGAGGCTGGTACTGAGAGGCCACTGTTCACCTGTGAGTGTGAGGTCGCCGTTCAGACAATTTCCAGCAGGCTTCAGACAGTCTTGACAGCCTTAGAGTTCTCTGGGGCTGCTAGTGTGAGGAAAAGGCTACAGGATCCTGCATTAATCCTGCGGTTATCTATAGGCTTCAGAGTGTATCAGTTATTTAATTTGCTTTTAATTTGACCTAGTTAATCTTTTACAGTGTAATCTTTGTGTGCAGTCAACACCGTAATATTTAAAGTCAGTTATAAATTGCATCAGCTGACATATACAGTAGTTTTTTGTCTTGCCCTGTGCTGGCTCCTTTCTTTGCTAAACAATCAATTTATTGTTAAATGCATCCTGAACTGAAAGGCTGATTAGACTCCTTTGTGTTCTTATGGAGTAAATGAAGAATAATGAACTGTAAAAATATTTTAGTATAGAAAAATCTGTAAACTACAACTCAGAAAGCCAGGGACATCACACAAAGTAAAGCCTCATGAGGACTTACCTCAACAGATACAGACTTACCCCAAATACAAAGAGAATTTTATCTCACACCAAGAATTAAAGATAAAGACTCAACTTAGTACATCAACATAGTAAAAATTAGGCAGGGCTAAGACATTTGTAGCTAGACTATAGAACATAGAAATCATGATGTATGTAAAATAATTAATGAGAAAACATGTCCACGCAGCTGCCAAAGACCATGATTTCATTTTTTCTCTTAAGTATCTTGTTCTTTCATGAGGAGGAAACATGAGGAGGTTTCTGTGGATCATTTGATCCTCTCCTGGTTATGACATGTGCTACTAATAAACCAGATGCAGGATCCATTCTCTTAACTAGAAAGCAATTTTAAGAAACCCAGTAGTTCCTTATTTGCACTGTTGTGTCCTCAAAAAAGCAAGATTTTTTTTTGGAAATGTATTTCCCAATTGCACAGGAAACTCATACTGAAAGCAGTATGAAATAAAATTCTTATCTCGCTCAAACAATATTCCCAAGCTATGGGGATCTGTCATTGAATAGGCACTAAAACACTTTTTGCTATAACACAATATTAATGGCATACATCTTAGCTATCACAGGGAAATTCCTTTTCTACCCATTCTGGCAGGCTGCTCGCTAACTGAAGATACGAGTGCGGCTTTCAAGAGCTTCAGGACTTGGCAGAACCCTGTTACTTGGCAATGGCACAAAAGAAGGAAGGAAAATGAATCATTTTGTCTATGTAAACTTTTGTGTAACGCTTCAAACACACACAACTCCTATATTTTAAAACTGTCCACAACAGGACTATGTTGTGAGTAATCCTTTGTTAGAAAAAAAATGTATACTTATATAATGCTTACATCACAGACTTGTGTACCTGTGCAACATCCATGTATGAGTGGATAGGCACGGGGTGTGTTCTGAGACAAACATAGCCAATAAAATCACCACACAAGTCATTCATATTTGCAAACTTCACTGGACTTATAGAGCAAAAGACAACATACCTGAGCAAAATAGTGCTAATATTATGCTTATAAATGACTATTTCTGCATTTGCTAGAATACAAATATCTAAAAATTGTATTTGAAATCTAGTCAGCATTATAGCTCCGAGAAGCCACTGCTCATCTCAGCACATGGAGCTATGTTCTGATTTTTTCAACTGTTTGTAATAATGGAATGTAGAAGCATGAACACAAAAATTCCTCAACAGTTAACAAGACAGACTAAGAAAAGGAATCTTTTTCTTTCAAAACTATACTGTCTAACCTAGACAGGGTCTAGTCTGCTTTCTACGTAGAGCAATTCAATTTACATACCTGCAGGG
Source organism: Nothura maculosa (assembly GCA_032353885.1). Lineage (NCBI taxonomy): Eukaryota > Metazoa > Chordata > Aves > Tinamiformes > Tinamidae > Nothura > Nothura maculosa. The sequence continues at coordinate 2,070,952 of JAUBOD010000888.1, read as the reverse complement.
TGGTGTACAGCAAAAAGCACTCAGTTCTGCATCCACAGGGTGGATGGACATTTTTCTTTCCCTCTTTCATTACAGATGCTTTACCTCATTTTCCCACCTGTCTCTGAATCCACTTGCCTGCAACTTGCCTGCAGTTATGCTTGTCCATAAAATATTCTCTTTCTTTCCAATCCATTTATTCCAGAAATCCCCTAAAGAGTTTTTTTTTTCCCAGCTATAATCTCACAATACTTGTTCTTTGCCATGACCTATCCTGTAGACTGGACCAAAACTGGAAAAATATAATGTCATTTGAGTAACATTGGGCACTATGCAACTATGTGTTATTACACAGATTACTGATCATTGATGAAGACTAGTCATCTACAAGGTTGATCACTTGCTCTTTTATTCCAGCCTCCCTGACTACAGAGAATTTCATCTGCTCGTCCCTGAAAGTTTTATGAACAGCATACATGCAAGGTTTTTTAGAGTCATCACACGCTCACCTGCGGAGGTTCTTTAATACAGTGTTGTGTATTTGCTTAGAATTTTTAATATGAGATTTTATAAGTTGGAATGTCTCTCCGCACAGGAAATGGACAATGGTTAAGGTCAAAAAATACAAATATGCTTAGTTTTTGGAGATGGAAGAAAAGCCAAATACTCAGCCCGCTTACCCTGAAATTATGCTGGATTCCAGAATTCTACATCTGTTCTCATTACATGGAAGTTGTTATTTAATTCTAGCTTCATTTTTGTGGAATGTCATATTTGGCTGTGACGTGAGGAGAGATGCAGTGAGGTTATTCTTGCCGTGCTGACGAATGCTATTCAAATAGCACCAAGATGATGAAGTAGTGACTCAATTCAGCAGGAGTCTCTCAAGCTGGCATAAACTTTAAATAAAAAGATAGAAGGAAAGCAAAAAAGCAAACAAACAAAGCAGAGTAACTGAGGAGAACTAGGGTCACAGCTAGCTGCATGAAAGCCAAATATCTAATCAAGTCAGAAACAACCATTTATAAATTCCCAGGAACACTGCTATTTGAGCACCCTCTAGTGGTATGCATTTAAGGATAAACATCCACAGGTGAAAACAAAGGAAAAATCATGGGGGAAAAACAAGCAGAAGATACAGCATGAGATTGATTTTCTTTGGACAGTCACTGTGCATGATTTTCTACTGGAAAGACAGTGAAATAACTCTACATGCCACAAAAATATTTTGTCATTTACCTTCTAGCATTGTATTCCAAATATCTCCTTAATTTTCAGATCACCCTATTGGTTAAAGACTTCTATTCATTTAGGAGTATTCTATCAATTTATTTAAGAAAAAGTTATTTGGGAAAAGGGTATTAGAGTCAAATTAATAGTAACAAAATAGCATAAGAATAAAGAGGGAAGATATAAAGCACGTGGAAGTTAATTCGAGTTCTAACCCTTTGGGTTTAAACTGTTACGTACGTGCAGATACATTCTGACAAAGTCGGTCACTTTGAAGAGAAGGCTCCATGTGTTTTCACATTTGTATTCACAAGGAATGGAGACTGGTCTAGTCATGCAGTGATCACATCTTTAAAATTTACTATTTTCAGGAATTTTTTAAAATGCATTTTATATCTGTGCTGCATATACTTCATGTTTGGTCTTTGATTTACAGTGTTCTAATTATTATCAGTGGGATCTGGCATATAAGAAACGTAGGGTAGTAAGTTCATGGTGCTGCAGTTATGAATTATTTCTACTATTCGGTGCTACTGCACAGTCCTCAATAGTGCCATGATCCAATAAAAAAGGCTTATTGCATCTTACTGAGAAAACGCCTATTACATTTACTGAGAAAAAAAATGAAGTGAAGATCATAGCAAACGTCATCCCAATTTCCAATTACCTCAATTCTCAATTATTATTATTGCTTATTCGTCCTTTCCTCACTGAACAACAAGTGAGAGGAAAAATTTCTACCATGCTCATAAGATACACAGCTAAAGGGTCATTTCAAGTCTTTGGTCGAGCATGTAACTGAGAAATGCAAGCAGAAAAGCAAAACTTTATTACAGTTAATTGCTGTTAAAATGAATTTGGTGGGAAAGTGCTCATATATTTAATGGAGCCAAACAAAAACGTAACAACTGGCAGATTCTGATTCACACTTCCCCTGGGTTTGTATTGGCCTAACTAGCTACCTTCAGAAGAGCTTTTCTCCAGTTACACTCTTTAAAGCCACATGAGAATCCATCCCACTTCCCACCCTTGCCATGAGGATAACGAAAAACCTAATGGAGCTGGAGTCAGTATTAAAAATTGCCTTTACCTAGTAGTACTATTCCTCACGGCTGTGAAGCCCTCTTTTTGAAGAGAAGGTAAACAGAACCGTTACCAGCTGTTCCCATACGGATGAACACTAATGGAAAGAGATGCTGACGAGCTCGGGGGGAAAGAGGGGCGCTGGGCTCCAAGTGATGACCTTTCCTCTGAGCATTTTGGAGATTTGGTGACGTGTCACACAGGCAGATAGGTTTGAAAGTGGAGTTAGTCCCCTATAAGGAAAACTGCCCCCTCCAGGGCCTGCTTCCAAGCAGGGATCTGCCTGTCTGAGCACGGATCTGCTGGTCTGTCACCATGCTGTTAACAGGATTGGGATGGGTATTTTCACCACATGTGACATTTTCTAGAGAATTATTATTGCAGTCACAAAAGCACAGTACTACTGAGATAGCCTCATGGCTCCAGCAGAAAATAACACGTGAAGAAAGAAAGAGACGCATGGAGCAGAGCCTGGCAGAGAACAAGGGTGCCCTTTGTGCTCTCTGGTCTGTACAGCACAAACAAATTCATGCTTAAAGGCTCGCCTGCATGCAGACTTATGGGATCTTTTTCAAAATATGATTTCAAACCTGGTCTACCTGTTTTAGTGCAAAAGCCCATGAAAATCAGTCTTCTTTTAGTTTAAACTCAGCTTATTTTTGTATTTAAGTCAGATAAGCTCAAGTTTATGTTGAAATAAGCACTATTGTCCAAAATGAGGTCTGCATACAGGCTTGCAGTGCTCTTAACTAACCCACTTCAAACACAGACAGTACCTGCTCTCAGATGCTGCACAAAGGTATTCAGGCTACTGTAAGGTTCAAACACACCTCTTGTAGTTCACTTCTTCCTCTTCCCAAATTTGAGCAAACTGTCAGAAGGGACATGAGACTCCTGCAAGACCTCTGCAGCAGGAACCCTGGCAGCTAATAACACAAGATGAATTTGTTCAATTTGTTTTCCTTAGCACTGTTAGGAGACTAATCATCAAAGCTCAGTAATGTTAAAAGTGAGGCTGCAGGAAGAAAACTGTTTAAAAGCAAATCTTGCTCCAGAGCTTTTTTTCTGCTGGGGGTTGCTTGGCTACATCCCCAGGTGCCAATACAGATGTTTGCAGCACAGATATATATAGCTCAGCAGTCAGAAATAAAAATGCCAATGTATAAGATAATGGCTGCTATAAAACTTACTACCTGGGGCTGTGCTCATTTATATTATCTGAGATCTTTCTTTTTTGAGGGTTTTAGATGTACAAACCAATTTTTACAGAAGGGTTAACATTTCATGGAGAGATGCTCACTTAGTAGGCCTTTCTTTCTCAGTTACAGATGCAGCACTTAAATCAGTCCTGCAGGTTATCAACCTCCATGTCAGGCCTGGATTGAAGAGAAACTGCTGGGGACACGTTCTTCCTTGATTAATACAGATTTTTTTTTAATGCAGAGGAAAGACTGAAGAGAAATGTTTACTATTCTAGCTGTTTCTGCTGGAGAAGTATATTCTGCACAGCAGTCAGCACTACTCAGCAGGAAAAAGTGAGACCAAGAACCTGGGAGAGATGTGAAATCAGTGAAAAATTGGAAAACATGATCAAGGGAGACAAATTAGAAAAAAATCATTAGAAAAAAAATCAATTTCCCAGTAAGTTCTAGTCAGTTTCACAGAATGCACTGAAATGAAATGCAAAACAGGTTGGCAGTCTCCATCAGGATGCAAAAGTTGCACAGTGTGAGAGTCACTAAAATTGTATGAATTCATTTAGTTACAAAGAAGTCTTTAGGAAGATAAACACGTTTCTGTAGCTTTTGCAAATGTGGAGTTTGAGAGAGGTACCAAAACCAAGATGAACGGCAGAGTGAAAACAAACAAAACCCATCCATGAGTAATTTTAAATTTACAACTAAAAACAGAGTGTTTTGAGGGATGAGGTAGCCTAACTCCTATCTGATCACTCAGCTAATGCCCCAATAATCCAACACCATGGCTAGGTTGCTCCTGTGCAGGTTCCCTGCAGCAAGAAACAGCAGGGAGGACGGGGCTTGGAGGAAGCTGCAGCTCCAGCCTCCTCTCAGAGGCAGGATCTGGCAAAGCCAATTCCCTCGGGACAGATGTCCAACTGCTGTCAGAAACCTCCACTCTGCCTGAAGATTCCATTACACTGCTGCACAGAGTGGGAAAGTTTTCCAGACTCGGGCATCTTTCACTGCACCTTAGCCTTTCACTCATGGCAAATAATTGTTATCCTACCTCCTACCTCCAAACATCCTACAACATCCTACCTCCAAAGCTTATGTTCGTGCCTCCACACTCTTATTTTGGAATAAACTTCACTTCCCGACCATGTTTTCCAGTCTTCTGTTCATTCTTTCCAGAGTCTTCCAGAGTATCCCTGACCTCTGGCTCAGCACAAGGTGCATGGTGGGGAAGCAGAAAATGGTGTGCCAGAGAAATAATGACACAAAAAGTTTGTAAGTTTTAGGCTTTTTCTAGAAGTTTTGGGCTTTTTTTTTTTCCCTCTAAGATGTCAGCTCTAAGATATTAGCCATATACTCATCAGAGCCTTCAAAGCCAGGCTTTGGACATAGAACACTAAGGTGTGACGGCTGGCTATAATGCATGAACAAGAAAGAGCAGCTGAGAACAGTAGCTGGACTCATGCTTAAAAATAAAAATATAAATTTAAATTGATTCAACTCTCAGCACCAATTACTGCAACTTCTTTGGACATATTTCATGTACTCTTCATCACTGTACTGGTGTAGAATACATAATAGGGATCTGCAACACAGACAAGGGATCTCTAATGATAAAGAAGATGGGAAAGGCCAAGTGTGGGATTTTTGGTGCAGATTAAAAGGTATGAAGAAGAGTTGTGAGAGGTGAAAAGGGAAAGGAAAGCTCTGATTTGGTTTCTTGCTAAATAAATACATTCCTTCCTGTGCAGTAGAGGCATCAGAGAGCCTGTAGAAATAAAGAGAGCACAAGAATATACTGTGAACCACAGGGCAAGAAAACTGCATCTGAAACAACATTGTCAGCAACATGCAGTAAAGCATTCAGCAGAGAGAAATTCTGATAAATGGACAAGAAACTGCAATTCTTGTATTTATTCAATATTTGTTGGCCCAAGTGCCATATTAACAACACACTTTTCGTATTGATTGTGTGTGATATCATTAGCAGGGAGCTCAGATGTATTTTGGTACCTCTCTCCCATTTTGAGGATCTAGGGTTGGGGCTCTATTTCTGTTCATTCTGAGTAACTGAATTGAACACAGTGCAGCTGTAATCACAAAAAGAAATATTGATGCAAGCAGCAATGAAATGATGCCCAATTCTTACCAAACCAACAGTGACTGAAAAAGCACTAAGTAGCTGATGCAAAATACCAGTGTGAAAGCCTAAAACGAAGACTGACATCTTTACTCGTCAGAAAATTATTTTTACTCTAAATAACCCTTGCAGATTCCAAAATATGCTTTGCAAAATGGTTGCTAATTGTCAAATGATTGAATCACTCTAGCTGAAGCCAGTCAAAAACCTGCCAGTGCAGCTGTCAGAGACACCAATTTTCAGGCTCTGGACTATTTTAGCTGTATTTAAAAGAATATGAAACATATATTAATTCAAATGAGAAACGTTCAGTCTGAAATATGCAGTGCTTGGAAAATAAGCAGGCATCCTGACACCTGTAACATTGCTGTGATTTGGCTGGCACTGTGATTATGCCAAGTATTAGTGCAGCCATCATCCAAAATGCTAAATGCAAGCAGGGGTAAGGGAGGTTAGGTGAACAAACACATCATGACACTAAAGGAACGACACCAGATTGAGTTTCCTTAGCTAACTGCTGTGGTGCCCATGCACAATTTGCAGCAGGATGGTGCTGAGAAAGAGGGATACACCTCTTAGTTTGAGGTTGTGCTCAAACTGATGCCAAGCATAAATATTTTAACTTCTCCTTCAGTCTGGAGAGTCAAAGCAAGTTTATACATGTACAGATTGTGCACTAACATCCTCTTGATCATTTATTTACTCCCCCTGGCCTAGAAGGCTACTTTCCTCAGCTTTTACACCCAGCCACATTGCCTGTATTTCCCACTTCCACGTAACAAAACCTTTTTCTTTTCAAAGCAAAACAACAGGAAAAAGAAAAAAAGGAACAAAGCACAACTAAGGTGAAGAAAATGATGTGACTTATTAATTGAAACTCCCCAAGAAAATACATTCTTTATTTAAATCAATCATGGCAGCTATTAATCACACTGCCAGGTGTTACAGGAGGCCTCTTCAAGTGTAGCGAAAATCTTACAGGTCCCCTGGCAATGCACTCACAGCAGCACTTTTTAAATCAGCCTTACACATAGGTAAGCCTTTTTAATCTTTATTTGTAATGACTAAAATGATTTATCTAGGCTTCAACAATTCATTAATTTTAACGGTGAATACTGGGAATTTGAATATTACCACAGCCAGGTGGTAGCAGCAGCTACAGAAAGTAAGCATTTTCCTGAATACAGGTCATAGGATGGTTCAGAAGCAGGAGATGGATCACGTTTCCTGGACAATTGTTGAAATATTTTGTGCAACTGTTCCACTTTCCCCTGAGTAACCCCAATTCTTAGAAGAAAAAGGTTAACTATAGTTTTGCAGGATTAACAAGCAATGGCTACCAAAAAATAACAAGCACAAAATCACAGAGCTTTTCACTCAACACTTTTTGTGGCAAAATCCAAACTAAACCAGTGTTTGAACAGTGTGGATTTCAGAGCTGAGCCCAGGGACAAGATCTCGACAGGGCAGATTTATATATGTGACATTTACATTAAAGAGTAACTCAAACACTTTGCAAAACTCTCATCTGACACCTACAGTTCAAACTCTTCACATGAACTGGTAGCAATCAGTTCCTCTAGCAAGGTGCAGGCTGGACAACATATCACTTCCTTCTCTTGGTATTGAAACGGTTATTCTCACTCAGACTCTTTTTAAATTTCCTTATCATTTTTTAATTTATTTTTTCCTGACCCTATTGATACCCTTATAGTCTCTGTATTTGTAGTATCCAGTTGCCAGACAACTCTTCACAAATCACAGAATGGCTGAGGTTAGAAGGGAACTCTAGAGATCATCTAGTCCAACCTTGCTGCTCAAGCAGGGGCACCCAGGGCACAGGATGACATTCGGGTGAGTTTTGAAGATCTCCAGAGAAGGAGACTCCATAGCCTCCCTGAACAGCCTGTTCCACTGCTCTGTCACCTTCACAGTGAAGAAGTTCTTCCTCATATAGAAATGGAACTACCTGTGTTTCAGCTTACACCCATTGCCCCTTGTTCTATTACTGGCCACCACCGAGAAGAGTTTGGCCCCTTCCTCTCTACCCCTCAGGTATTTGAACCTGTTGATAAGATCCCCTCTCAACTTTTTCTTCTCCATGGAAGACCCAATTCATGCAGTCTCTCCTCATATGAGAGATGTTCCAGTCCCTTAATCATCTTTGTTGCCCTCCGCTGGACCCTCTCTAGAAGCT
>JAUBOD010000888.1:2014717-2024734 GCA_032353885.1 Nothura maculosa | reverse complement strand
CCTTTTGCCAGGAGATGTACAGTTGCTGTTTTGGGGAAAAAGAAGACAATTGGCTGAAGCAATTCCTCTATAACCAGTGCATTCAACATTAGGATGCCTGAGTTTGAGGGCTATGGCTTTTCTCTAATCAGAGTTAAGAATATGCTTTTTGTCTTTGTTTGTTGGTAAAAGAAAGAGAAAAAAATCTTTTTTTTTCTGCAGATACCTAGGAGACTTACTGATCATAATAGAAATCCTTACGTAAACTCTATTTTTTTTTCTAGCTTTTAAGTTACTAATCAAAGTGAAAACAATCTGCATTACCCTGCACTGTGTGTAAAAAGCAAATATAAATCACAGAGGATTCAAGCGGAAACCTCATTCTAGTGACTAAGATGGTTATTTCCAAAAGAAGTCAGTGCATAGGACAGATGATAACAGAAACACAACTAATCATTTTCAAAACCTGTAAGTTTTAAAGACTCCTTATTTCCCTTGTTATCTGCCTCACCAATGACACCACAAAGTTATCGCCTGCGCCAGCAGAGGAGGCAGCACTGCAGCAAGTGTGTGAAATGAATTGGGAAGCAGATATGATGATAGAATGTAATTATGCTATATAAAAAGTATATTTCTTCTGGGACATTTTCATTAAAATGACAGCTGCATGTTGAGAAATACAGTACATTTCTCCAAACATTTTTTTCTATGAGGAAATTGTGCAAGATCCTATCTAAACCTGAGGAAAACAGGCACAATTTTCCAACTAGCCAGTAAGCCTATGCAACCATTTTTAATTTTGTTCTATAGAATTGTAATAAACAGGCATGAAAGAGGGGAAAAAAAAAATACATGCTGTAGCTCTGGGGAGAAGCCTATATGAGGTCCAAAAAAGCATACTGAAAAAGGGAAAAGCCTTGCATTCCTGGTGTAAGATCTGTGCCTTTTCCTCTGTAGTTTATGTGATCGAATTTTGTACCTTCTGCTGATCTTTTGTCTTCATTATTTCAGATTTTAAGACACACATTTGCTAAACCCAAAGACTTCACAGAGTAAAGGTAAAGTATAAATAAATTACATCTTAAGCTGCATAACTTACAGTGATATGTTCAACTGTGTAATATTAAAGCCCGAACTACTTGACAAAAAATATTTTTTTCCAAAACTTTTCCTCAGAATTTTTCATGGAATCATGGATTTTCTCTTCTGTTTTTTAATTTGTCATAACAATAACAAAAGGCTTCAAGAAATGTTCACCAAGAGAATAATGACTACTTTCAATTTGCATTTCCATTTTGAATGATCTTTTCAAGGAAACCTCACCAATATCACACTAAAACATTTCCTATGATTTCTCTTGAGGGAAGATTCATTGCTGAATGCTGCCTCTATGCATCTGCTTGTGTTTGGCTCCTTAGGGAACTAAAACTGAACAGAACAATTTCAGGGCCACCTTGATGACTGAGAATGCCTGAATAGCTGTATATTACTGGCTTTATTTATTTATCTGAACACTTGAGGAAAGAACCAGATTAAAAAAAAAATCAACACAGAGACTCCTTGAGGAGCCTATCATGAATGTTTGTGTATGTTCTAGAAAGGACATTGCCTTTTATTATATTTGCAGTGTATTACCAGTCCTTAATGCTTCAGAGAACACAAAGATAGTAGCTGAGACCCGCAGCCTTTGTCTTACCTAAAGCAAAGTGGTTAATTTGAATTTGGGAAGGAGCTTTCTGGTTCAGCCTTGGTGTCTAACAGCACCTTTCCTGATGCAAGGCTACCTTAAAGCATTTACTTTTTCACACACGGCTATGCACACCTATCCCAAAGTCAGCTCCCCTAGCTGAGTCTGTCCAAGCTTTTCTGGCAAGAACTGGAAAAAATGAATGTGTTTAATCTGCCTCAATTTCCCATTCTGCTACACTGCATAGCCCACAAATCCCCATGAGGGGCAGCAGATGGGATTGCCAGCGTTGCCATCACAAAAACGTATATGGGTTTAGGTCGGAGCCAAGCGGCCCGGAGCAGACAGCAGCAGTGACGTGGGAAGCGCCCGGAGATCTGGCTCCACAATTGATCTTTGTCCTGGTGCTAGTTTATCTTCTACTGCTGCTCTAGGTCTATTACAGTGGTGTTTTCTGGTGCTTCATTAGTGACTCAATTGTTTGAAAACAGGGCTTTTTAACTACATTGGTGTTATACTACAGTATAAATTGAATTGTTTTAATTCAGATCTGAATCGTGGTGGCTTTTACTTCCTAAGTAATAACTAGAATAATTAATGCAATAAATGGCTGCTGAAATATCATGCATAGCTAATTTAGAAGTAAGGAATCTTAGGTTGAAAGAATTAGAACTAATTGAATGTGGAGTATTTTTCAGCCATTTAAAATAACAGTTCTGATGCAGAATAGCAACCCCCTTTCTCATACACAAAATGTCGTCATTCCTTTTGAAGTTAAAGTGTCCTGAACATGCCTTGGAACCACATTTATTAAGAAACCACTGAGAGGTGCTTAACAGAAAACAACAGTTTGACCCATTCCTCACTATTTATATTGTGGATTTTATGGACTCAGAGCTCATTCACCTCCAATTCAATAAAAGAAATAACAACTTTTTCCATGACTCACAAAAAATTGAGCAAATATGGAGTATTTAGGTACTAGTCTGTGCTTTCCCTGTTCCTTAAAATAATAATAAAAAAGCATAGCTCTGGTCACAGCAGTGATTAGTAATTGAATCCAGAAACTCAAAATGTCAGCCCTGCAATCAGTTGCCTCTGCTTTTATATCCCAGTTTCTGTTTTGATTAGGTACTGAATAAGGCACAACCATGTATCTTGTTACATAAGAAGATAATAATGAAAATAAAGATAGTAATTCTTAATAAGATAACTTAGCTAGGCCTGATAACCTCTATTAAAAGTTGTATACAATGTAGAGATTTGAGGAGAGACCTTTACCTTCTTAATAATGTAAAAACAATTGTTATTAAACCATTTTTATGAAAGATGGAGGACACTTGTTTTCATCACCTCTTTCTCCATAGCAATAAAGACATTTGAAATGCCAAGGATTACTTCATTTAAACAGCATTTTTACATACGAGGCCACCGAGAGATCTGTAAGGAATAGACCCTGTTTGCAGTGATGGGTGAAATGAGGTCTTTTGGTAGGAAAGGTTAGCTGATATTGGAAAAGGGTGCCATCACCCTTTGCTAACATGCATCATTTTGCCTGTGAAATCTGAAAAAATACCAATGTGCAGAGAGAACAAGAGAAAAGGCTAGCAAAACCAGAAAATACTGCTCTGTTTCTGGTAAGGATTTTTTTTTTTAAACTCTAAGCTTTATGGCAAGTTAAGAGCAAGTGTGTTGCCTATAATCCTATTAGGCTTTCTGGGAACCCACAGATTTATAGCCACGTGGAGCTTTCAAGCCCATCCATCCATCTTATTGCCCTCACACATTTGGCCTAAGAGTGGATAGGTCTAGAAGAAAAAATAATAATAGGAAAGTGAAAAGATTTGTCAGAAGGAAACTTGGATCTCTCGCTCAAGACAGTTTTCATGGCAAAGCCAAATCCAAAAGAACTGGCAGCATCTTATATAACATTTTGTATATGCAATACCATGTGGCAGCATGCTCGACAAGATCAGCGAAACAGGGACAAGCAGAAGAGACGTGGCGTGGGTGCTGCTCTTGTTGACCTTGTCTGGATGAGGGCTTTCAGCCACCTGTTTGCTTTCTGGTTTGCTAGTGGGAATGTTAATTTGGACCAAATTCATGACAGGGTGATTTTACAGGCCCCGAAGGTAGTATCTAAGCAATACACAAAGGTGCAAATCCTGAAGGAGTTCAACACCTGCTCGTCCCCATGCAAGTTTGTCCATACTACATAAGCCCTCTCTTATTAAACATTACAAATGTTTCTTGTGAATCCCAGGAATTAACATCCCAGATAATAAATCTACGCCACCCCATTCACATGCTTCCTGACTTCTGCATTAAACTGAGCGCACTAAAAAGGAGAAAATAGATCTTTTCTAGCTCTTAGCCATCAAGGAATAGTTTGGCTACAGCATACAGTTACAGCCTAAAAGTTTTCTCATCTTGCAGTTACCTTATTTAACAGATGCACTGAGTTAATTCAAATCAAAACTGGAGTTCAGATCTGAAACATTCTTGTTATTTCCTTAAAAACAAAGTCCTGTACTCCAGGTCTTTGGTTCCTATGCATAACCGTGTTCCTCCAACTCTATCAAAATACCAGGCAGAACTAAATGACCTAAAAAACCTAATGCCTTTACTATTAAAGGATGATCTCACCTTGTATCCCTTAGCTCACTCTCTCCAAGTCAGCCTCAAAGGAAGAAGGGTGGGAGTTTTTGGGCTCTAGCCAATGTCCCTATGAAAGGCCAATTTATTTTTCATTATTTAAGCAGACAATGTGGAAAATACAATTAACAGTGGGATAAGAAATGGTTTATGTAAGTAGCAGTGGGAAAACTCTGTGGTAAACCAGAGGTGGGACTAATCCCTTAACAGAGACGAGTGAGTAATAGCAGCTGAGTCACACAGAAGGAGGCCTCGCTGGGTGCTGAGTACATCTGTGGGGTGCTGAGCATCTCTGCTCCCAGCAGCAGTGGTCAGTGCTGGCAAGCAGGACCTGTGAGCCCAGAACCCTTCAAGCCCTCAATCCTGTGAGGAAGATAAGGACTAGTAAGGACAATTTGGACAAGTCAAGAGAAGTAAAGGGACTACTTGAGTTGCTAATGAAAAATGATCGAAGTAGCATCAAAGGTATCTGTGTAATTGCAATTATCCTTGAGTAGGGTATTATTGAGGTTAAGCGTCCTCCAGAGTAGTCCCACAAAAAAGAAAAGGAATCATTACCATGCACTTATTTAAAAAGGGTGGCTAATCTAGTCAAGAGGACCATTAATCCAGAAACAACATTAGCTGGAAAAGAAAAGAGACCCATTTACAATGTTCAATTAAGATAGTGCCATCTGATAGTGCTTGTTAAACATAAGCAACATCAGGACAGGGCTAATATGCTGCTTCTCAGTGGAGCCTTCCTTGTGATACTCGCAGTTTCGAGTTGCCACTTGTTTCTCCAGCTTTACCAAGTAGACCACATAAATGCCCATAAAGCGGATGAGAGGCGTTAATTCTGATCTTCTTCCTAGATGCTAACACCAAAGGGAAACAGTACAGATGGACAGCTGATGCACAGACTGCGTTCTTGGGTTCTCAAAGCAGTCATCTCTTTTTGCATATTCCTCATATATATTTACATTTATGTTTACAACCATCTCATGTACTGTACCACTGAGGCAAAGGTGGGTAGTTGACCAGCTGTTGTGCCCACTTGTTGCCAGTATTCCCACTGTGAGACCCAGTGTTGTGCCTCTGCTGGAAAAGGAGATGGTGATGTGTTTGTGTGGGCTCCCAGCTCCTTACACCCAGTGTCCCAGCGGGGGCTCCACACCATCCTGGCATCGGCCTTTCCATGCACCCTCCTGGAGCATTCCCCGTCTTGGAAAGAAGGAGCAGAAGAATGAAAGTAAACCGTGTTACTGACTCCAGTCAGATGTTCCCTTTTGAACACAGACTTGACAAATAATGCTTTATCAGTATCAATGCACATCAGTGACCACATTGTTCAGTCTTGCATTTGGGAGTGCTTTCCAATTAAAAGCAAATCACTGAAGGAGACCTTCAAGCTGGTTTCATTGAAGAAGAAAGGAAGGGAAGCTACTTGAGATCTGACAATAACTGAAGTGATTTGTAAGCATGAAGCACACGAGATATAACATTTAATTAACAGCAGCAAAAATAGAACATCAGTTTGAATTTATGTAAGTTCTCTTGTTCTATGTATGTGCAATGCATTTTCTTTAAGTTTTTCTTCCCATAAAACTACGTTAATCCTCCATCCCTACAGATCCAGTCGTGGGTTAGATAGCATTGCCTTCCTTTTTTTCCAAGAAATTTCATACTCACTTGTAGGACTTGCTGTGAGATGCATTTTCTCCAAAGCAGTAAAAATGACTGTTTATGTAGGGGGAATGATAAATAAATCCTTATTTCATTCCATCCTTATTCAGCTGTGCAGAACCTTACTTACTGACCATTGCCTGGATTTGAAATGGGCTTAGCCAGATAATATCTCTACAACAGACAGAATAACTTGGGTTCCTACAAGTTGGAGGATCGTCTGAGATCCAAGTTCAGCAGAGAGAAATAGGCACCTTTTTGGCACCGTTTGCCTCATGCAATGTCTTTCAGTCGCTGATCATGAGTAGCATGAGCTCTTGGACACAGCCTAGTATAGGTGCCCAGCAGCAGCTGTACCCAGCTGTTTCCTTGGAAGGGGCTACCTGGAGCAATAAAAATAGTGCCAGGGAGAAAGCTCACAAATAAGCTTTGTGGATACCTATCTAGATTTTGATTCTCCAGCATATTTTTATAAAGAAATTTGTCACTTTTCAACTTTGTTCATCTATGAAAGGATGACTCTTGAACAACTCCTGTAAGATCTGATCTACATAAAATTGGTGAATTATGAAAATTAAGGCTGCAGAGATCATGTAACTGACCAAAACCATATATCAGTTACAGAATCTGGGGCTCTCCTACATGAAGAATCAGGCTTTCTGCATGGTCACAGTTCCCTCTTTTCCCTGCTTCACCATGTATCTTCCCACCAGTCTCCCTTGATGATGTTCTGCTGGAGTTTAAAAAATAATAAACAGTCCATATACTGCTTATGCCCTCTCCAATAGACTATGTTGCTTCTCCTTTCTGCTCTTATGGCAAATGCAGACAAGTTTTGCTGAGGTGTCCTCTTTCCTTTCTTTGGCGTGAGGTTACCCCAGTTTTAGTTTTATTACAATTTTGAGCTTTGTAAAGTCATCACATCCTATACTACACCTTTAGGTATTAGAAAACCTCAACCAAGCCATATCTTGACATTAAAAAACAGCAGTATGTGATAGCAATAGTAAGTTATCACTTGCATAAGGAGTCATAATTAATCAATTAGTAATTATGCACAATAATTAATAAATTGTACGAGAAACAAATATGTGTATGATCTATTTGGGAGATCTTAAGAGTTAAGTAATTCTACAGTTTTTGTGACAGTTAATTTAAAGTCTGTAGGAAAACCTAACATTGATAGGTATCATGCATCATTACAGTAACGTAGCTAAGTAGTCCTATGCACCAAGAAAAGAGAGTCTGGCCTTTTGCAATTGATTTTCCTTTTGCATTTGATGCAATACAGGCTCTGAAGTCTACTGGACTTTGATTTATCCTCTGTAGATTATGCAAATACACTCTTACCAGATTTTCCCCACACTTGTTCTGCTTTTTCACCTGCTAAGACAGTAAGAACCGCTCTCCAGAAGAAAAACAGAACATGGGAAACAGATTCTGATAGGTCATATTTCTAAGCCAAACTGGTCTGGAATAAGAACAAGTGAAAAAAACACTGGAGCAAAACTGCAAGGATTCAGTCTAGCCCATTCTTGATGGGAGGATCCAAACTGCATTTCCATTGCCTTCCCAAATCCGAGGGAAATTGCACCTTAAACTGAATGCAAAGAGGCTGCTGACAGTTCAGATGGCTTGAGATTTAGCAGTTTTCTTATTTTCTTAATCTCTGCTATCTATGTTCAAGCCAACCAAATTATGATAGTAAACATAAAGCAATTTCCATGTTTTGTGAACAGTCTATTTCTAACATAGAAAATATTATATTGAGATAGTTAAAGCTGATATTTCTGTGATGACAAATGAATCTGTCAAAAACAATCTCCCTCCCAAGATAGCTACATGTTTTGATATAATGAGATGATAAACATATGTGTCAGCCCCAGTAAGAATGAGCTGTTCTATACACAAATAACTCTGTAAAACTTTCCAGATTTACCTTTTCTCTGCATTTTGTTTACTTTATTTTTATGTTGAAAATCTGGTCCTTCCTGCTGCAGAACTGGCTATGGCTCATTTTCATCATCTCTTCTATTTAAAGGAGACCTGTCTGCTTTAGCAGGGCACTCTCTTAACCAGCAATCACCAATAATGTTGTTTCTCATTCAAACTTCAGTTCAACACAGGAGCTTAAAGTATTAGGAAAATACAAGATCTGACAAAAAAAAGTCAACGAACAAATAAACAAAAAGGACAAACCAAATAAAAAAACTACCTACCTACCTGTTCTCAAAGGTGAGGCTAGCACTTAACTGCTTAAACAAGACATAATTTTATTTCCAAATAAATTCCCTTAACTGGCTCGGCTGCAGAATTCAATTTAAATCTAATTAAACTATGGCAGAATTAGAAGCATGTGTTATCAGTCTCCTTTGCCTAGCAGAGAGCCAAGCTTCTGAAACAAAATAGTTTTAAAAGAAATCAGAATAGTGCAGTTTGACACTTGAGTTTGAGAGGAGTTAAAACAAGAGCTATGTAGAGATTTTGCTCTCCTTTGTCCTGTCACAGAGCATCCTCATACAGGGCACAGCAAAGAGCTTGGAAACTGCCAGTATTTGCTGGAGGTAGTTCTTGAGCCCACAAAACTTAAGAGAGGAGTACGTTTTCCTAGTTCCAAAGTTTGTGAAAACTTCCAAAAATGTTAAACTCTTTGTTGTCTCCCAATGGCCTCCAGCTCAACACTAAAAGACTTTTAAAGTGTCTGCAAAAATCATATCCAGATGCTTGTGCTCCCACAAGGTGCCCGGCCAGGCTGTTGGTGTCCCTGTCGTGTCATGGTGGGGACGACTACTACCTGTCTTATGCTCCTCATGTGATTTCTCATCACCAGGGAAGGTGGGCTGGAATTCAGGAGGCAAGAAGGACCCAATGGAGACCTTGGGCAGCTAGTGCCCCATGAGTCTAGCCAAGGCGCTGGCATCTGAACGAGATGTCGGGAGATGTCAATGCCCAGATTCCGTGTTCACATTCAGCCAGCTCTTGTGTGCCAGAGGTATTTACTGATATCTGTCACTTGGAGAAAGAGGAGTTTTCCAAAGACAGGATAATTGCTCTCCAGACAAATTGTTGTGATCCTTTGTCACCTGTCACTGTAATGATGATTCTGTAATTTTTATTTTTATTGTGTGATAAATACTCAATCAAGATGTTTAGTATTGCCCTGCGGTATTCTGCAGGTTATTTGAATAACTGAACTTTATGTAGTAAGTTTTATGCATATGTTTGTCAGTGCCCACATATAGCTACAAGTGCCCAAAGTATTTGCAGTGCCCAGTGGCTCCAGGAGGTCAGACTGGATGAGAAAACAGCCCTTAGCTCTGTGAATATGGGAGGAGATGGCAAGAGCAGCCAAGGCCAAGGGCCACCTCCCAGATCTCCTGGCAGCAGGAGGGGAGCCAGGGCCACCACCAGCATGTGTTGGAGGCTGTGACTTCCCACATGGGTGGGTGATCCCTTCCAGCGCCCCTCCAAAGGCCCCAGCCTGAGCAACATGCCCAGCATAAAGCAAGTATCCCACACTCGGCATCAAGGGCACTCTGGAGTCCTTCAAAACACTGTGAGTGCCAGTGAGGAGCACTGAGTGCCAGCTTAGAGAGAAAAGGCAAGTTTTGGTTATAAAACCACTTGCTTTTCTGTTGAGGGGCAAAGTTATAAAAAAAAACTATTAGTCAACACTGTAATTGATGGTTTGATGGTAATTTGCAGCAGCGTGGTGCCATGAATATCAATTTTATTCATAAGAGCAGATAATGAAAACTTTTCATTTTGTAGTGACTCACGTGTAACACACTGCATTTCCTTTAATAGGAAATGATGTGCGTACAAAATCTATAGTTGCTATGATTAGTTGTTGCTGATCTTTAAAGATAAGAAGCAAAGTGGAGAAAAAAAAGTGAGAACAGTGTCAATTTATCAACAAGAAAGTTATTCAGATACCAGAAGTATTGAGGCTCTGAATAAAAATGTCTATAATGAATCACTTCCTTGAAGTGCAATTTAGCTTGTGCTTAGAACTTAGTAAGGACAGCTCT
>JAUBOD010000888.1:1991770-2002301 GCA_032353885.1 Nothura maculosa | reverse complement strand
TTCAGAAAACTCACATTTTTGAACTTTGACATCAAGTTGTTAAAACTACTTTGGGGGACTGAGTTGTTAACTATTGGATGAATCAAGACAGGATTAATTTGTATTGCTGTACTTTCCTTACAATGTTTAAATGTGCTGATTTTAGGCAGGGATTATCAGAAGCACCAAGGGAGTTGTTTAGAATCCCAAATCCATCATAATTCTTTAAGAATTACAAGGTTTCTTGGAGAACTGCAGTGTTCAGCCCTCACATTTTTGGACAGCTGAAAGGTCACTGCAGGAGGTGAGAGGAGCTCCTGGGACCATGATGACTCCAAGGGACCACAGCAGGCTTTTATCTAGGAGTTGCAAGAGAATTCAGCACCATTTGTGCTCCCACAACTCATCTCCTTTCTGAAGGGTTGCAGAAAGCCAGGATTTCAGCTCTTTGTTTGCTCATGAGAGCAGCTCCAAGAAAAGTCTATTTTGACCAAAGCACCTGGAAACAGCACCAGAAACTCTGTTTCATTCCCCATAACAGTTCTGACCCCTCTTTCCTCTCCTCCTGTAGGTACTCTGCACATATTTGGGACAGAGAGGCAAAGAGACCATGCAGAGAGGCACAGTTCACGCTGCTTGCAAGGCTGTCTCTGCTTTCCATCCCCATCTCAGCAGACAGGGAAGCTTTGCACTCACCTTTTGAAGAGACTGGTCTCACAGGGAAGAGACAAATTCACCTTCCTAGAAACCCAGGTGTTGACCAGTGAGAGAATAAGAAAGTCCACCTCCTCACTTAGCACTGTTTCTTCCTCACTAGGCATCACAAATCCCCTTTCCCATCTGAGATGTCTTCATAGTTCCCTGTTCTAGCTCTGCTCTTGTTTAAGGTCATTGGCAAAGACTGAACTCTTGAAGAAATATGATTATGACTAACGAAGCCGAGAAAAAAAGAGATATCAACATTTTAAATGGGATTCAAAATGTTTTTACAATATCTTGAAAGTGAAAATCACCTCAAATGCGATATGAACCCTTGGGCAAATGGGGAGGGTGTCATTTTCCTTTCATTAGGGTGAGTCATGATAACACTTCATAGGACAACTTTTTTTTTGGGTTAATATCAAATTATATAACATCATAAAATACATTTTCAGCCTGGCCTTGCTGCAGGCTAAATAACCCCTTTCTTTCATATTATTAACACCTTGGCTCTGGTGGCATTCACTGTGGTCATAGCTCATTTCTGGAGTAGCAGCTCCCCTGGCATAGCCGATGTGAAGATGTGCCACCAGCAAACTACCCATCTGAGCACAGGTGTCGACAACCCCACTACCTTGCACCCCTCCAATATAGCTCAGCGACCCTGCTGGGGGACCTCAGCCCTTGCAAAGCTCGTTGCAGCAGTGACTTGCAAGTGGGTTAGTGTTAACATCTTTCAATGGCATGTCAGAGACAACCTGCCTGCCCCATAGTGGAAGTGCTGTGTTGTCCTCAGAGCTTGTAGGTGTCTTGTCAGCTACTATTTCAGAGAAGAGATCCCAGTTGTGGTGAGAGATGGAGAAAATACATCTGAATAAAGCAATCAGTGAAACAGAGCTACCCAGCCTCCCCTGTGGAGAATAAGCAATGCTCTGCACTGTAATACAGGTGGTAAGTGTGCTCCTTTCCCTTAAGAGGGAGGTGGTTAGTACAGTCAAACTGTGACCATGTCCTTGGCATTAGGATTTGTTCCTGAGCAGCACTTGAGATACAGATGCTCCTTATGGACTTGCCAGGACTGGGTGCTACAAAACAAGCAGGACCCCCTTTCTCCAGAGGGTTCCTGGAGCCTCTGACTCACCAAAGCACCACTCTGCCATGCTTCAATTTCTGTGAAAGAACATTTTATTTCAGCATTGGCTTCAGCACAAATATAGTGCAGTCTCTGTCCTCTATTCTCTCTGCTCAGAGAAACAATCCCACCTTTAGCTGAGCTCATCGACTCATCCATCCTGGCTGGGGCTGTATCTTAAACCCACCATTTCTTCTCCAACAGAGCATCTCTCTCCTTTTTGGTTTAAAGCCCTAGCTTTAAAGCTGGTGTCCCTGTACAGATGCTTGTCCCTCATGCAAAGCACAGCTCTTTTCACCATAGGAAATAACCCTGGTGCCAGAGCAGCAAGGGCTGACTCTGCTTCTCTATTCTCAGCAGCTTCATGAGCCCAAACAAGCAGCAACAACTCCGAGGTGAGAGAACATCAGAAACCAGCAGAGAGGATTCCTCCTCCCGCCTGGGGCACTTCGTCCTCAGCTGTTAGCACTGATTTTTCACTGCTGCTCAAAGCACTGGCTGAAGAGATGTGGCACAGGGCGATGCACAGTGTGAGATATTTGGCTGAACTTTAAACTTCTTGTTGTGTTGTTAAACATTGCACTGAGTTACATTTATTTCCCTTATGCTTGACCCTGCTGAAACTCAAAATTAATTTAGGGACTGTCTCTTTCATTCCCCCCTGGTGTATGTCATGTAGTAATACCTAATCCTGGCTGTTTATCACGTGGCATTAGGTTGAACACTGGGGTCCACAGTCCTAGGCTTTGCAGGGAAGGGACTGCCACACATTACTTGCATTTTATTATATATAAATACATATTTATACATCTATATATATATGTATTTGACTGGCTGTGATTCCTTCAGTACATTATCCCTGAACAGTGGGGTTAGACAGCCCAGATAAAGGAGGAAAAAAAATCTAGTGACTCTGAAATATGCAACTTGCTGCATTTAAGGCTATCTATTTATTTCTGCCCTCACTAGACTTTATGTTGGCCACCAATTATTGCTGAGAAATACCATGATGGAGAAGGAACCGCAGGTGAGGCTCTATGCCAAACAACAGCCCAAGAGGTCTTTAGGAAACCACGTGCTCAGGACAGACTCACACAAGTGAGTCAAAAATTGCCCGAGAAAGCAAGAAACTGAGGTCCAGATGCATATGGAGCACTCATTTCAGGTCCCTTCGCTTCAGCCTGTAAGTCATGAAAGACATTGAGACTACTAAACCCATATTCAGTACTTACAAGACAATACCGAGTGCTTCAATCCCCGTTCTCAAACCAGAGGGCTATCAAAGTCTCCACACTCACACCTACCTCTCTATGTTGCTTTTCCCCCATTTTATTTTTTCCCTCCCTCAGTAAATGCACAGGAGATGCTTTGCCCCACTGATATGAAGCCTGATATGAAGCTGGGGCTGCCCCTTTGGCTATGACCCCCTCACTGCTCTGAGCCCATCCCCTGTTTTGCAGCGTTTGCCTGGTTGGGTGAAGACAGAGCACCTAAACCATGCTCTCCTTGAGCACCAGTATGGGACGTCACTCCACTTACTGGGATTATCCATTTCCCATTCCCAGGTATTACCTTTCCCCCTGGGAAATGTTTTCAAATGGTTGCATGAAGCCAAGTTTAGCACATGAAGAACCTATAACTGTAGGATGATAGTGAAAGATATTAACTATTTTTAGCAGAATCAGTGGGGTTTAATAAAAGCTCTTTACTAACAAAGGAGTTTGAGTGGCACAAATAGGAGTCCCTGTTATATACTACTAATCACCATAGCTCTGACACTAAGCATTAAAATAGCTACGTGTTCCTTCAAAGCTTTTCCTGCATGTAAGGAGTTTTGCATTTGCCTCTGCCATATGTGATGAGAAGCCTCTCTGCCAACAAAGGGGGACCCATAAAGCCCCCTTGCAGTCCCATTGGGACAGGCTTAAGGGCTCTTAACAGTCGTTCTTCCCACTGCAGCTTCAGCAGTTGCTGCCTTCCACACTGAGGACACAGATATAAACATCACTGCCCTTTCCAAATTAAAAAAAAATCACTAATTAAGGGATTGTGCAACACTATGTTGTGTTTACTCATAAATTAATTGTCCATACACCTGGTGCAAAGCCCCTTTGCACCCAGCACGTGCACTCACCACCTTCCCTGCTTTGCTGCCCTGCCCAGGAACGAACCAGAAGACAAACTAGCACCGAGCCAGAAGACATGGGAGTTTGTCTGCCCCTCCAAACTCTGCTGTCTGAGGAGCCCAAAATAAGTGCCAGGCCCCTTGGCGGTGGCCGTGATCACAGCTGCATTTGGGGACTGCTAAAGGCATGTGAGAAGTGAGTGTGATTGGTGCCACAGTAGTGAGCAATAGACACCTCTCTTCTGCAAAGCCTATTAGTACTACAAGATCAAAGGTAGGTTAAGCAGCTATGAACACACAGTAGGAAAGATGCAGTTCAGTGACTAGAAAGGAACTGAATTGGTCCCTTTACTGTTTTGATATATTCTTCTTATAAAAACCCAATTGCAGTTGCATTAGCAGCTAAAGAGCATTCCCAGCAACAAAATTCAGAGTTCTGTACCACTTTTTATACTTCATGCCTTACTTTACACTTCTACTCTTAAGTTACAGCGTGGGACAGGTTTCCTAACAGACCATAATCTAACAAACATGCCCAGGATGGCTCCCTTGGCAATCACTGGGCATTTCTGCCCCTAACTTTTCCCCACTGTCTTTCTGCCCCACCTCTGTGAGCAAATCCACAAGGCTTTCGGAGTACTGGCATACATCTCTCTAATGACACTCCTATTACGATTTTGTGTGTGTCTAAATTGGCTCTAAGTAGAGCTGAACTTTTGGCAAGGTGAAGTTAGCAGGGCTTGTTAACTCTGGGCAGTTTGACACAAGAGATGTGCGATTTGTCATGTAGAGTACTTAAAAGAAACGAAAAACGCATGTGCTTTATGAGCCGAAAGACTATCAGCATCATACAGGCTTGATGATAAGTGTTGCATTAACACTTTTACGGCACTGAATAAAAGCCAGGACTGTGAAGCTTGCAGTTTAGCAGGTTGCAAGTAATCAAGCAAACGTTATATTCAGACACTGAGATTATCCTGAGGGCCATCATCACTAGCAGCTCCGCCAATGACTCAGCCCGGAGTGTTCCGAGCTGTCAGGACGACGCAGTGGGAGTGCGGAAAGGATTTCTCCCGGGAGCCACATAGGGGCAGCTGGAGGTGCTGTGTGACACGTGCCACCAGCAGGCAGGTGATGTGTGCAGAGGTCACTCCATTATACAAAATATAGTTTTCAAATGTGTTTTAAAAACCTCAGAATTTATATATGCCATGTTACAAAATTTGTTAGATTTAGGTCACTAGGGAGAAGAGAACTTCTTTTCCCCACAACCTCCTCCTCCAGTTTCAGAAGTGGTATCATAAGTTCTCCTATTCAAGGAGGACAGTTTTCAGCTGAAGTGACTACCACCTTGATTAAGTCTTTCTCATCCAGGGAAAGAGCTGTGATTCAACACAGTCCTACCCAATAGCATTAGGTATTGCAGTAATGGACCCATTTCCATTACCAGTATTTTTACTGTGGGGAATAACATAATTCAGCTAGTCAATATGCCAAGTAAGGAATGCTAAGCATACCCAGCATAATATTATATTTATCCTTTCAACTGCTCCTACTGCTTAGTCTCTTTTTCTTTACCTACGTGTGATTCCTTTCTAGCTGTCCTATCTAGAACCATGTAGGATGCAGTGGTAAACATTTTGATTAGTTAGATTCCAAATGCTTTGGGATGGAAAGACCAAGACACCAGAAACATTTGGCATTGATGTAAAAACAAAAGGTTGAAGGACTGAGATCATCTAACTGTAGCATTTTTCAGTCCCCCAAAATCTAAAAAGAGATTCACTTTTGATAAAAACTTCCAATGAAGTGCAGAGGCCATAGACAAGTATCTGAAGGTTACATACACTATGACAATTTAATATGCAGTCCATGAACTCAATCAGTACCTAAAGGGAGAGCTTGTCATTTAAAGCCAGCATATTATTATAGAGCCAGAATTACTTTCACCAATGACTCTCATACGATCCCTACTACTTGTCTTTCCCCCTAAAGTACCTGTGCACTGAGCAACAGCTCCTTCAATCTTCCTCCCAGCTGCCTGGCTGCAACATTTGCAGTTTTATAAACACGTCCTTATTCAGCCAACCAGCAAAAGAGAAACACAACTTCCCCTCCCTGCAAGCTTATTTAAAGTCTCAAATACATGCCTTCAGCTGTTGTAAAATTATGCCACTAAGTGCCATAGGCTCTGCTGTTTTATATCAGCTGAGACTCTACTTGCTAGGGCAAAATAAGTGGTTGCAGCTGCAGTTTTCTTCCTTGGGAGTTGCCCCTCTTACGCTACTGATTGCAAGCGGCTGAAATTTGGTCTTTAAAAAGACAGGATTTATCTTTATTTTATTTTATTTATTAGTATGTGGAGAGGTTTATTTATTTCCTCTATCTGGATGGCTACTCAGGGCAAATAAATTGACATACTCCAGCTCTGAGGAAAGGACGTGGATGGAGCTGGCTTAGAAAGGAGATAACTGCATCATAAACAAAACATTCTTGCTCATGCAGTATCATATGGCAGAGGAATGATAAAATTGCAAATGTGACCCTTTTTTCCTTCAAATAATACAGTGCCATTCAAGAGACTTAATTATCTCTAAAGACACATTTGTTAATTGCTGGCCTGTCAGTCAAACCCCTTGTTAGACATGCGTGTGACGTCACATCACCGTCTCACACATCTTCTTGCCAGTCAAAAACCTTTATATAGATTAATCTAATTTCAGATGCCAGTTTTGTCATTGACCTTTACTCAACTTCTGGGGGTCAAAATCTGAGCAGAGCTGAACGTCTTCTGTGCGGTGATGAGCTGGGACTACAGGCGCCGAGCTGCGTCCCAGAGCAATTCCCTCCTGGCCGTTCCGCCTTGTGCTGCAGCGCAGTCTGTCACACTTTTCATGGACATGTCCTCTGACCCGGACTGACAAGTGACCTCAACTAATCTGTACCATTCAAGAAGAGCTATTCCCACCCTTGTTCTGGACTGTCAGAGCATTAATTCCTTGTCAGCAGGAGGCTGTGCTGAGGGAGACCCTGGAGCCTTTTCCTCAGAGGGAAGCAGCTCCTTGGGAAAAGGAGATGTGTGCAGGTTTGAAAGCACAGGCATGGGACAGACAGCCCGGAGTTTACATGGCCATGTGTGGGGATGCCAAGGTGAGGCATTAACAATACCTGGGATTTTCCCTTCCAGAATTCCCAATCCAAGCAAGCATGCACGTGCTAGAGCAGGCATGTTAACCTGACCTGCTGTTGTGCTGGACAGAGCTGTCTGCGTCAGCCTTGCTGCATGTCCCATGTCTGAACGTGCCCAGTGGCTGAAAGGGGCTCTGGAGAGGCTGCTCTTCCTCTGCTACTTCATTTCCTCAGCTCTTTCTTTAATGACATTTGGTGGAAAGCAACTAATGAACCTTCTAACTGCGCAAAACATCAGCTGTGTAAAGAAAAAGATCTGCCAGTGCTCGTCTGGAAAACCTGGTATCTCTGCTCTCTTTCTTCCTACAGCCCCTATCATCCCCACGTTTACCAGCAGGAGCTGCTCCTGTAGGATGGTGATTATCCCATTCGCCCTCACACACCTGGACACCAAACTGCGGTGGGGACAGAATGTGGTTGTTTCCAGTCAGCCTGACTGCTAAGTCAAGACTTGGAGAGACTGCTTCATTTCAAAGCACTCCTCATCACTAGAGTCTCATACACCTTTGAGGTATGTAGTTGGACACCAAATCTGAAGAGGTTATAAATTTATTTACGGACAGCGCATCAAGTTTCATGCATCCAGTTTCACTGGTGCTTACAGTTTCCTTTGAACTGAAATAAAAGCAAATGGCAAAGGCAGAAGCTTTCAAGATATTATCATTTATCTTCTCAAATTCTGCTTTTTAGATGTCAGGCAAAACAACTTCACAATAGCTAAAAAACATCTTTTCTGGCATAACTGTATTTTTGTTGGTCTTCAAACGCAACTTGAAAATATTAGGTCATACCGTGGTGTTCACTTTTCTATTGACTTTCCAGACAGTCTGATAAGACAAATGAAAAAAATGCCTGTAATTATCCCCCCTTCCTAAGGCTGAGGGACTCTGCACAAAGCCACGCAGCAAACATCCTCTTCATTAAAACTCTGAAGTGGTTCCTAGATTCACGAACTTCAGGCAAACTTGAAGACAGCAAAGAAGACATCAGTAAAAATAAGAATACAGTGATGCCTTTGTTTGTAAATCAAGCGTTTTTCCTTGTCGGGGAAGCAAAGTGCTGGCATCTGCAGCACGCAGTGGCTGGGCGGCAGATCAGCTGGTCATGCCCACACCAGCTCCTGGGTTTGCTTCCATGCAGCAGCTCTGGGGCAGCCAGGGAGTTCAGGGGACCTTCCCCAGGAAAGAAAGACCTGGGGTAACTTTCCCCAAAGAGGTATCTATTATTGCAGCACCGGCTGCTGGCTCTCAGCAGCGGAGCAAGGCAGCCCATGCTAGCCCAGCATTAGCATGGCAAGGCCCTCACCCTGCACACACCAAGCTGCACCAGGGCTTTTTGTGTGCCAGCCTACGAATGCACAGTGGCACATTTGCTTCCTTTTCTGCTGGGGATGCTGCCTTTGGGTATAAAAGGTTCTTCTTTACAGCTGGTTAAGAGTTCAACAATCGTCTTAGTAGCTAAAACAGCAACAAGAAAAACTTAACTGGCCAAGCACGAAAAAACAACTTGATTTGTGAGGTTTTATGAACTTTTGCTGGAATAAAGATCATTTGAGTCATTTGCCTCTGACTCACGCCTCTGTCAGGTGCCAGCAAGTCCCTCGGGCTGCGCTGCAGCCCTGGCACACGCAGCAGTGGACGAGATGCTGCCGCAGCCCCTCAGCCAGCGGGGCCGGCGCAGTGGAGTATTCTCCTATATGATCTTTCAGCATTCTCCTATAAGATCTTGCAGGAATCCTACATAAATCAGTTATTAGAGAGCTAACCACACTATAAAAAGAGGCAGTGCATTCTGACTCTGCCACCACCCCAAAGTCCCTTTTGATGATGATAACTTAATCAGGTGCTGGCCTCTTTTCAGGGATGACATCTGCCTCTTGTTATGTTTATTATACCTTATAGAATCCCCTTCCTACAATAAGTTACATCATTTTAATGATATATGATATCATACAGATATTATAGTCTTTACTGAATGCTTTCCAGGAGGCTGGGGAAGAGTTAAAAAATGAACTGTGGTTTTCAAATACTGTCTAGCAAGGTATGACTTTATTGAGGGTCATTTTTGTTCTTTTCTCTCTTACTCAAAGAGAAAATTCTCACTTAATCCAGATGCCTTGAACTACAGTTGGAAGTTACCAACAAAATAAGGAACAATGAGAGAAAAAGCCCCCTGTCCCATTCCCTATGTCCTCCCCCCGAGCATCTGGTCACTCAGGGCAGCAGAGGTGACACTGGAAGGGACTGTCCCACTTCCTCCACGCCCGGCCCTGGGGTCCCACTGCTCCCTCTGCACTGCACCCAGCAATGGTTTTGACCATGCAGTGAGCTGCATGAGCACAGGATGACATCACTTTACATAAGGTGACTCACATTACAAAGTGGTACCCTGAGATGCTGCCATTAAAAACCCCACAACTTGTCCTCTAAGAGCCTTCCTCTTAAGAGTGCCAGAAGAGTGCAAACAGAAGGCACATCTTCCCTAAAGACCTAGCTCTTCCATCCACTCTCAGAGCATTTTGCTGACTAAATCCTCTGTTTTTGAATATTTTATCATATGAATAAATTAGTTTACTCTGAAAGAAGAGGTGGACTATTGGGATGCAGCAACTCAAACACAACCCCATCCAAGCTGGGGGGATATGTGGAAAATGAGCCCACAAGAATGGCAAATAGTTCAGTGTGTTCAGGCAGGCAGGAGGTGGTTCTGACTGTATCTGATGTATGAGAGTGCAGGGAGGAACACAGCAGTGTCTAACAAGGGACTTAGAGTAAGTAGAAATGATGAAAAGAAAACAAACAGCTCTTTTAGATCTGCAAAAACATTAGTTTGTTACAGAAGGACTGAAAAACAAATCGCAAGTTTGCCAATTTCTTTGTCAATTTTCCCCTTCAGAAGGTTTAGAAGTAACATTCATGCTCCTTTCACTTCACATCAATATTAAAATACTGTCGGTATCAGCACAGAACACCTCTCAAATGGTCTGCCATGCCAAGCCGTTGATTTGGGGAACTGATGAAGGCACGTTAGAGAGACAGAAGCAAAAGATGGAAGTATTACAAGCCAGATCTCAAGCCCTGCAAGCTGGCTTTGGTCCAGCTTACACCAGCTGCCGATCTGATCCGTAAGGATCCTGCAGCAGTAACAGTTCAGCAGATGATAGTTTGCACTCGCAAGAGGCTGAGGAGTGCTACCTAACTAGGCAGGTTTCAGTTACACTTGCGCTGGGAGATTCATTCTGCTGTGCATTTCTAAATGCTCTCTTCTTTTAGCTGTTCTTCAAAAAAATCATTGCATGCCACAGTCAAAGCAGCAACCAGAATCACAAATTCATTAAAATCCACTTCGTTGTCATTATTGGAGTCCAGATCTTTCATAATCTTATCAATCAGAAGGGGATCCTTTTG
>JAUBOD010000888.1:1969023-1985269 GCA_032353885.1 Nothura maculosa | reverse complement strand
CTACAACTCTTTCTTCTTATGCCTCTGAAGTAGATGCATCTATCCACTACCAGCCACTTTAGTGCAGCCTACCTATGTCCAGGAGCACATCAGGACAGTCCAAAACACGTCGGCATGGGCAGAGATCGGGGACCAGCTCCTGCATGCAGATAACAGCAAGGAGCCCAAGCACAGCACCACAGAGCACAGCCCTCCCCTGCTGTCACTAGAGATCTTGCTCAGAGCACCAGCTGCCTTTGCTAGCTCAAGTTACAAATAGTATTTGGCAATGCATCTCCTTCGGAGCAAAGCCAGCGTGGTAAATCCCTTTGTGCTAAGTCCAGTGATAAGACAAACACACCCTTCTGGGACACGTTGGTTTGGACAGACTCATGTTTTCTCCTAACTCAAACCTGTATCAAGGTGCAACAGCATTAAGCCTTCACTTTAATGTGTACTTCCTTGCTCAAGGCTTTTGCAGCTAGGTCCAAATGAAGCTTTGTAGCTGTCAGTGCCCCTCCTTGCAGGGCTGGGTGAACTCAGACCATGTCACAGTGTTCACAAGTCCAGGAGGATTGGGAAATCACTGCCGTCCTCCCCACTCGTCTAGAACATGAGCTTCCCTTGAGCTTTTTCTGTGCTTAAGAGCACACTAGGATAGTAGGTGCAACTTGTACACAACCATGCTGGAGCAAGAAATGTCTGTCCACAGCAACCCATCTGAAACATAAATAATAAAAAAGCAGAGACTTCTGAAGTCCAAGGCTGCAGTGATGTGTTCTCTGCTCCCTGCTATTTTCAATGGCATGGAAGATGTTCCTCACCCTCCAGGGCTTAGCAATATGCAGGACATGCACCAGTCCCTACATAATGTCTCCCATGAGCCTTCATTACTTCATAACCCAAAGAAGTCCCTTTGCTGTTGTATTTATCCCTGGACTCCCGAGGAAGGCACGTTTAGGTAGTGCCATGGTCTGAGGCACTTTCCTCCACAGGTTTTCTCCAGACCTGGACAATCCAAGTGAGCTGCCACTTATTTTCTGCTTGTGGGATCTCTAACTATACATCCAGCAGCCACTATTTTGGCAGCAACCTTCTTACAACTGGTAACACTGCTCTCTGTTGGCAATGGCTCCTCCAAGGGAAGGCCTCAGCCCTCGCTGAGCGCTGTGTGTACATGTGCTTGGCCCTGCTGCAACCACCCAGGCAGAGCTCAAGGCACTTTCCCATCCTCTCTGCTCTTTCTGCTCACTGGGAACTCAGGCAGGCCAGGCCTGAGGCAACCAGCAAGCAAATTCAGCTTCCTTATCACCAGTGCATTGGCAAATTCGAAAAATGCAATGGGAGAAAAACTCCCGCCTGTGGAAAACCCTAGCCTAGTTTTATAGAGTATTCCTGAGCCTTGCTGATACTAAATCAATACACAAAAATAAGATGAGCAAGGTTCTCTCCGAGTTTGTGGATATATAACAAGAAAAATTTCCTTTGGTCTGGGGCTGCCCCTTAGTGTCCTGCTGAAGAACTGCTGCTGAGTGCTTCCAGATTTATGCTTCCACGATATCCAACCCAGAGCCCAAAGGTGTCACTTAGCTCATTCACAACACACAGCTATTTCATGGACACATTTTTACAACAAGTTGTGCTATCATATAGAGTCTTCTTATCGGCAACAAGCAAAAAGAGATTAAAAAAATAGAGAGAAAACATAAACTAATGCCCTTGGCTTGTGAGCTGGAGCTGTACATTCTGCAGAGGATTTAAGTACTTTGGTCCCTCATAGGTTAAGGTTTAAACTAGTGGATTTACGCACATGCTTTGCTGATTTCAAGCTGTACATTTCCTTAATGAGAGACAGGCTAATAACCTGCCAAATGTTAACTGTAAAAATCTACAAACCTTAATAATTCACCCCAAACTTGCCACTTGATGTGACAAAACAAACAAACAGCTTAATATCTTAACTATCTTTTTTGAGAGGAAATGGAAGAACAAAGGCATATGGTTTCCCCAGCAGCTTTTGAGCACAGAAGCTGTAAAAAGTGAATTTGCTTTCTAACACAATGAAATTAGGAATCCTGAGGAGGGCACTGAAGGCCGATAGATCATCAAGGTACAGGGAAAGGATGTTTAAAGAGGAAGAAACCAGAACAGAAAATTTAAAACAAACAAAAATACTTTGAAAGTGGTGAAGCTTGGGTAGATTCACAAAAAATAGATAGGGGACATACACACTAAAGCATTTATTTCAAAATGAAATGCAGGCAGATATTGTTGGACAAATCCTCCAAACAAATAGCAACAATTTGTCAGGACTTAACAGTGTCCACCCTGAGCACCCAGAGGAACTTGAGGATGGATGAGCAATGAGGGTTGTCAGGGAGCCTCTCACTCCAAATCTGCCTCAGGACCATAGTGCTGGAACTGGGCAATTTTGGCCATTCAAATGGGTCCCAAGCAACATCCAGAGAACAACTACATAATAAATCTGATGACCATACTAGGTGGAAACAGAAACCAGCCTAAAAAACAGACCTGGGGGAACGTGACTGAACAGAATATAGTGCAGAGAAGTGAAATCGTAGCTCAAGTCGACTGGCAGTCCCTGAAGGAGTCAGTCAGTGGGTGACTTCACTGATTAGTGTACCTTTATTGCCAGAAAGCATTCCCTCACTCTGAAAACAATGAGGTTGCCATAGCTTTAAAGAAGAAGTCTCCCACAGATATATTGTTAACTGGAAGGGAGGAAATAAAGAATTCATTACTAGTTTTTACAGTGAACTGAAATCACCAGTAGAGTCCCACGGGGCTCTCTGCTGAGGCCAGTGCTATTCACCACACTCCACTGTATCTCAGCACTGCTCATGGTCAGTGAGTTTTGTTTCCTTGCTCCCTTGTCTTTGCTGAGTTTTTCCTAACCTTCTGCCCTTCCCAGGCAAAATGCTTGTACCACCCTTCGGCCCCTGCATCTGCAGATAGGGAATCCCTCACCTCCAAAAACCTCAGGTTCAGACGACTTGCTCTGCAACAAGAAGTTTTCTGAAGAGCTGGTGTAGTATTTCCCATGATCTTGCTGCTCCAGAGGTTTGAGACCTACCTTATATGGTTGATCTCAGACATCAGCTCACTTTCAAATCCAGCGCACTGGATGCAGAGCAGCATTCTGAATGGAACAGATTTCAGCAAAAGCATTAGATAAATGTTGGAAGACAAGACAGACACTAGTGACTACAATACTATTATCCAACTAATACAGACCAGAGTTAAAATAAATTATAATTGGAAATAAATTGGAATAAAATCACCAATGAGAATTAAAATGGGTGAGTAAGAGTTATGACAGATAGGAAGCCCACAAAGCAATTATCTGCTTTGCACAGTGCTGCTAAAAAGGCTATTGTCTCTGCCGTGGAAAATAGAGTAATTGTGCATAAATCCACTCAGAAATTTGCTGCACCACTGACTTCTAATAAAGCCCTAAATGAGTAACGTTTATTGCTCTTATCCTGTTGCTTTTTCTCAAGTATCCCTACAACAAAGTCTTGAAAGAGATGGTGCTACATCCAGACAATTTCTTTCTCATCTCCTGTCCCCCATGCTGAGCAATATTCTACTTTTGATCAGTAGGTCTTCTTTTTACTTCAGATAGCCATATCAAAACTATTTAAATTTTTTTCTCAGCCACAGAAAATTACAAAAATTGCATTCAGACAGAGACTTGTGAGCTTTCTACACTTACTTATAAGCAAGATTTTAATAAGTTATATTGTACCTTCTAAGAGGCATATATTTCAGTGAAATGAAATTAATCTACAATAAAAATGAGTTTATCTGGTTTTCAAACCTATAACAAGCTATAAAATCAGAATGCCAATGACTGATTATATAAAATATATTCCATTTTAAGCTTTTAATTTCTCTGTGAATATTTGTCATCTTGGTGCAGTGATTTTTTTGTCATCTTGGTGCAGTGATTTTTAGAGTGAAATGAGTTTTTTTTTTCCAAAATAACCTTTTCAAACCAACTCTTTTGCCAGATTTTAAAAGGTTCTTTAAAGGTTCATTATCCCTCTGATATTTCAAGAGAAGGCTGCACAATCTACTAAAACAAATGCCAAGTCTGGTAATAAATGAAATTTCACATGCGCTTTTGACAATACAAAGCACTGCCACCCCTGGCCTAGAAAGGGTGATGATAGAGACCACCACCCTTCCCTGCTCTCTCTTTTTCAACGAATTCTTTGTATTAGGAAATGTCTTGTTTTTATCTTCACTTTGACTCAATAGAACATTTCCCAACTCTTGTTTCACAGGATTAATCTGCAGATCCAAATTGCCATCACATTCGTGGAGGAAAGTAAATGCTACCAACTTCTTTTCCTCTGTATTAAGTTGACTGTTTAACGTTTGATGATGATTTTAGCACAGAAAAATAAGCAACTCTGTTCTGTGATGTAAAGTAAACAATACATACCATTATGGTTTACTTGGATTCATACTTGGGCATAAGTATGGCATAAAATAAGATCTTATGGGATGTCACAGCTGGATTAGCTGCACTGTTCTGTAATTTAGGTACCTTTATAATTCCACTGACATGGTCCATCTTCCAAAGGTCATCAAAATAGCACGTAGAACAGGTGCTGATAATGTTTATTCTAACAAAGATGGAAGTAAAAACACATCCTTCACTGAGTAAATGAATAACGTTCTAACAGACAAGATTACACTGTTACTGATCCATAGAAAGCTCTTAAATAATATTAAAAGCATCTTTTTTTGTCTAAGCATTCCCTATCTTTCATTCTCAAATTGACTATCAAGAGAAATTTGCAGTAAAATGAAGGGTCGGTGCTCTCCCCAACTCTTCTAATGACATGGCATTTCAGAGAGCCCCACTGACTAGACAGATCCACCACTCTCAGCTACCCCTGACTCACCCGAGATGATGAGCGATAGCTCCAGAGCTGCCTCACAGCCTCAGTCCTGCCTTGACGCCAAACAGAAGCATTCTTGAAGCATCTTGCAGGATTATTGCAATTTTTCAAAGAAGATCATGGAAGACTGGTCAAAAATTTACCAACAGGACTCTGCCCCCACTGAAAGGGTTGGGAAGATGCATTTCTTAAGTAATACATTTGTTTCTTACTTAAGTCCACCCTCAACTTGGGAAGCAGCCTGAGTTAACCACCTTCACCAGCACAGGTATTTGTAGCTACAGTGGCCCTGGTAAACTGGCATTCAGCCAGAAACCTACAGGCCAAGGAACATTCTCCACAACAGCAAACCTCACACAGAGTGTGAAGATAAGGAAAAAAAAAATGCTGAACAAATACAGTTAAAAAAATCTTCATGCAACAAGTTCAGAGAGCAGAACACCTCTCATTGTTCAGATAAGACAGATCTGAGAAATTTTCAATTTAACAAAGTCTTCAGTCAAAAAAATGAGAAATTTGATAATACTATCAGAATATCCTAATTCAGAAAGTATCCTATAGGAGAACCTGTATCTCTCCCAGGAAATCGGCTTCTCTGCTCCCAAGTTTAAGAAGAATATTTAATATAATCTGTTAAGTCCTTCTACTCTCTTTGACATCAAATATTTTTGTATCATTTGAAATGGATCATAACAAAACTATCTGCACAGCACAAGAAAGCCTGGATTAAGTCCTTCCCGTTTGTGTTAAAGACAATGTGCAATATCAGCTAGAAACAGAAGAGGGAGCTTTCAATCATTATATCAGCGCTTTCTTGCTGTTTTTAGGAGAAAAATAATCTCTATTTAAAGTTTCATGCAGCTGAAGAACGGTGTCCAATGTCAGATAGTGAACACCATTAACACAACTGGGCTTGGACAGACAGCTTAGCTGATACCTTAGTTGCATCTCTCCCCTTAATCTGAGGGCTCATGCTCTCACCTGGACTTTGTGCCCTTTCTCCACTGATAAAGCAATAAGATTTCTGCAAACTGCAAGTTTGCCTAAGGGAGGAAGTTAATTTGCAAAAGTGGGGATGCAAATTTACAGTGAATGTCCTACTGCACAGGAACAGCCTGCACTAAGAGTCAAGGAGCTACTTACCTCTGGCTTCAACTCTGCAGCCTCAGCTCCTTGTGTAAGTCAATGGAGAGGCAGATGCCTCTCCATTGGAGAGATGGAAGGAGGGAGGTGGTTAAACGTGCTGGACTGTCCTTGCTACCCATACACAACATTTAGATACTGAAGAGACATGCAAAGACATCCCCTCCTGAAAGCAAGCTGAGAAGCTTGCTCTGTTCTTAAATGGAAATAAACTGTCCCCCACAAAGGAACTCTGGGTTCGTGTTATGGGAAGCTGGGAATTAGCTTGCATATGATACCTGTACAGGTCAGGGCACAATCAGGTACCCCACTGTGTTGCAAAGCCCTCCAAATGGCTCGCTGGCCACACTGCCCTGTGGAGCCTGTTCTTCCCTAACAGGTCTGGATCAGCACCTCTGGGGACCCTGTGACTAACCGTGTGTCTGCAGTACCTATTAGACCTTGATCTGTTTAAATGCAAACTCTATATGAAAGAAAAAGATTTGGAAACAATAGGTCTCTTTAAACCTTTGTTTTTTTTTAATCCAAAGCCCTCCTATCTTGACTCGGTGCGTGGGTGGTGAAGCTGTGGCCTGCAGCAGTCCTATCAGGCATTGCCGCTTGCTCCTGGCCATGGGGCTCCATGCTGTACCATGTCCTAGCACCAGGTCCTTCCTATTGGCAAGCCAAGCCCAACCACTATCATTACTAACCAAGGTTTTGCTGTTGAAGGGGGTCAGGGCCTCCACACAGCAGCTGAGAAGACTGTTCTGCTCCTCATATAGGCAGTGAAGGACTCAAGGGTCTCCTCTATCTGCTGCCTTGAGCAAATCAGGCAGCCACAGGCAACCTCTTGCTGCAGAACCAGGGGCAAATTCTTCCTCCAAAACATGAGGACCAGCTGATAGGGCACATGCTCATTGCCTCATATCCAACACCATTCAGCTTCCTAGCCAGCCTGAGAAATACATTCATGTCTCCTCACATAGCTAGAACAGAACTATCTGCACAGACTAGCATCCAGGAAGAGTTTCCTTCCTTGTCATCAGAGTGGTCCTGGAGGCAAAATTTGGGTCCAATATGCCAGTAACAGCAGAAAGTGGATGATCTTAAGTGAAGAGAGAGGGGCCCACGGTATCATATCCTAGGAAGGTGAGAGAAAGTCTCACATCCTGTTGAAGCTGGCAACTCATATCAGAAATAAGCTTTCTACTTGTTGTTAACGAGGCAGGGTTACCTCGCATCACTGTGGTGGTCTAAAGGCCCTCGTCATAATAAGATCCAGAGGCATCCGAAGTCCCCTGATTTCAGATGAGATGAGGACTTGGGAAGGGAACTGGATGATCATTCTCTCCTCCTGCTGTTCCAGCACCTGCTTGGCTATAGCCACAAATTTAGTTTGGTAAAGCTCACCCTGGGCTGAATTTTATACATACCGGAAGCAGCTCTACATCCTCCATTACAAAGGTTTCCTTCTTCAGAGACATCTGACAGAACTGCTCCCCAAGGACCACGTTAATAGTGGATCGTCTTGGAGAGCTCCTCTGCCATCGGTGAGTGACCCTGCTTACCAGACACCTAGGCAGGTGGACACTGCAGAGGTCAGCGAGGCTCCTCAGCAACTCGCCTGCCAGCCAGCAACCACACAGACATTTATTCAGGATGTCTTACCACAACCACTGTTTTCCTTCCCTGTTTCACAATGAGTTTACCCATTTAACTGTACATAGCTGCACAGCGAGCTTCCAGGTAACCAGCCCAATATACACAATACAGCACTCAAATTACAACAGAGAAGTTCCACAGTTTCATTTTATGGTCATATTTTGTCATCAAAGCACTGTACACACAGCAATAGCACCCTCCACCCACCTCACAAGCAGCATTACCACAACACAGCCACCTCTGGCTTTATCTGCTGGCCCCTACTGAGCTCCACAAAGAACAGGGAGACAATGGTGACTTTGACTGTGACCCACGTAGCCCAGGGCATCTGCTCACAGCAAGAGCAAACAGGCTTGCCTCACTGGGCTTTGAGGATCCAGTGTCAAGTGGTCACGGCACGGCATGTTGAACTGTGAGCAAACACTGGCCTTGAGTCACTGCCTGCTGAACTCCGGGGAGCATTGGAGCACGGTGTTCCCTCCCGGACAACACTGCCGATTGACTCATCCATCCCTTCCTGAGCCTTCATCACATCCCGCCTGCCTTTTGGGAGTGTGTGATGTAGGACACACTTTGGGACTTTTTCAGAAAACTCCCTCTACTTGCACCATGGGTTCTTTTAACTCTTTATGTTCTATGTGCCATTTTTCCCCTCATTGTTCTTTATTCAGCAGAGTAACCTTTCCAAAATCCCAGTGCATACTGGGGTGGATCATGTGGCAGTCCAGTTCCCAGCACAGGTGTTCTGCAGAGGGAAAACACCCCGCTGCTAAACACAGCACCAGAAACACACACTGTCCTGAACACAGACACAGAGCACAGAATATGTGAAGGTGAGGATGTTCCCTATGGCAGAAACACATTCGTACCTTCTTTCCTTCCCTAGGCTCTGAGACTGACAACTAGTGTAATGGGGAGGAGAAAACACAAAATGTAATGTATTATACCCAAACAATATGTGCTGAACACTCATTTCCAGCAATTTGCTTCTTGATGCTGAAGCACAAGGTAAAAGGCAGTCACCGAAAGACTCGTACCTGTTAATTGCAACAGATGCACATCCACGCACAGGGTGGATGAAGCTCAAGCTTCGTTCTCACTCAGAGCACTTGCCACCTGATGCACGCAAGGTTTGACAGTTAAGATCCTGCCAACCTAAGAATTCTGACACAGGTAGATTTTTAGATATGCCATAAATGAGGGTCTGCATTCGTATGTATCCACTGTTTTCATGGAGTTGTGTGCTTTAAGTAACATCTCACTGAGGCTGCCTTGCATGGAAGTGACCAATTGACAGGGCTTAGGGTTGTTATCCTGCTGGCTGATTTCTCTTACTTCCCAAATCCAGACTTTTCTCTTCCTCCTTCTCTTCATTGTGTTGCTTCATTTCACAGCTGCTCATTAATGCTTGTTACTGCACGTTACTAACTCCTTCAAAACAAACAGACGAATAAGGCTTAGTCTGCGATGAGTGTGCCAGACCGTACAGGTGAAGCATTCAAATACCAGGACAACTTTAGCAGCAAAACTTCACAACAAGCTTCACAACAAGCTTATTTCCATGGGAACCAGGGGAGCAAGTTGTACCAGTCAAAGTGCAGTGTCGGGGTTACAGCTACACGAGGACTCTTGCTAACGTGGTTCTGGCAGTCAGAGATCCTGCCTGCTCTCTCCCTTGGGCTGTCTATGCTGTGAGATTGCTGTGGTAAAGCACAGCACCTAGGACAGTTTTCAATACAAGCTCCCTTGTGGAGCTCACAGTAACCAACAGCTGGCAGCACAGGGGAGAGCAAAGCAGGTACATGCAGAAATGGAAGTGGAGAACCCGGCTCAGATGCACGCTCGGATTTGGATCATCCTGCAGCCATTACGCTGGAGTGCGGACAATGGAGCTGGCTCTGACCGTTTATTAACTCAATCACATCACAGACAGCACCAGCTCTGCACACTCCTCCCAGCACTAACAACTCCACGTGATTTAAGCACTCGTGCTCCTTCCTCGCCAGCACAACCGGCTTGCCCCGGATGGGCCAAGCAGCGCCAGCCGGGCAGCTGGCACAGGGACACTGCAATGGCTGTGAAGGGACGTGCAGGCCGGCACTGCATCAGTCACATAGGCCAGGCAGCCCAGCACCTCCAGGGTGCACTCAGTACACCCGTCACAATCACCAGTTATTCTTCCATTATCCAAAGTATCTCCACCTCCTTCGGCCTGGATGAGAGAACTGGCTGCAGAGGCAGCTTGTTGTACTGGTCTTGCCAGCAATGTTTATCTCCCTGGAGAATTATCCCTGGAGAATGTTTATCTCCCAGCCTACAGAAGGTTACCATTCATTAGACAAAACACAGATGCCGTATTCTCTTCTGGATGTTTTTTGAGTCAAAATGACCACAGTTACTTGTCCTGAACTTAACATTGTTATTGTATATTAACCATGTCCAGAGTGCACATAGCAGACCAAGTACTCCCTCAATGAAACATGAGGCCCGAAGCCCTCAGATGGCAAGTGGGCACCTCATTACTCGGCTCCCACAAGAGCTTTACCTCTGGACACACTGCACAGCTTCAGTCCTTACATCACTGTTAATTATACAATATCAATGCCAAAACTGTTGGGCCTGGGACACTTGCATACTGAGTACTAGTGCCATAATCTAAGATTTTTTAAAAAGGGGTCCAGGGAACTACAGCACTGCATATCCTTGCCCCGTCGCCACACAGATGCCCAACTGCCAATTCAAGAAGTTCATTCAGATTTCTTTATTTTCTATAGTGCTCATTTTCAGTTGAATCAGCTCCCTAACCTGCTTTATCCCTGAGCTGCATAACAAGCACTGCTTGACAAAGGGTGGGAAAAGAAACGCTGTTGTGGCATGACACCTTAGGACACTCTTTGATGACAACTCTAACCATATGCATGTTTCATTAACCTTGGCAACCCTTTTATTACATTCTGTACTACAGACACAAGCCCAGCTTACCTGCTCCACTAATGGGAACAGAACTAACCCTTCATACTAAAATCAGCATGAGGATATGTGATGCAGCTCCAGATGGGAGAAATCCTTGCTACCATTTAACCTGACCACAGCTTGTTTCTGTTTCAGAGAGGTAAAGCACCCAAATAAGCCTTAGAAGGATTCTTCTTCTTTATAGTGAGATTGGTTTGCTCTTCTTTGTGCTTGGGTGGCAACAAAGACAAACCCAGCAGTGTTTAGAGGACAGACTGTAAGAGCAGTTGGATGCTTGACCAAATTCTCAGTACCTCATCTTCTCCAACAAACTGCACAAGTTTGTTGCAGAGGAAGTCGTTCTCTTACATGCAGTAGTAGACAGAGACCCCCATTTTCCTTCCTGCCTTCAAATAAGAGGCAAATCCACACGATATCATGAAAACAGGAAAGAAAAAGCAGAAATGGCAGTATTTGTCCACAGGGAAAAAAATAATAAAAACAAACAAGCCCCACAAGTTTAAACAGCTTTTAGCTTCTTGTGAGAGCAATCTGAAAGAAGCTTCACCTAGATGGCTGCGGTCTCCTTCAATGGTAGTTACTCCACAAAGTGCTCCTCCTTATAAAAAAATTTTTGATTAGTTACAAGCTGTATGAGGCAAGTTTTAGCTACAATGCAAGAGCATGTTATGCATGTCACTGGCAAACCTCCTCTGTTACTGCACACAAGAGATGAAAGATTCTCATTTGCAGCTTACCTTCTCCATTGACAAGCAAAGAAGGCGGAAAGGCAGTGGCAAAGGAGACCAATAATCCCCTTTCCACAACCTGCAGCAGGGTGATGCAACTGCCAGTTAGCCCCTAACTCTGATTCTATCATGACAGGAAAGGAGGAAGAGAAAGCACAGAAATACTTGCCTGCCTTGGAACACTTTGAATTGCATAGCAACAACAACAAAAACAAACAAAAATTATCATAGTTAGAAGAGTAGAATTTGTAACCAAACCCACTAAATTGCATTAGATGTTTTCAAAACATAGCACGCTAAAGAAAAGCAAGTGAAGTCTTAAAATACACTTAGACAGCTCCGCGATTGCTACCAGGGCATTACAGAAGGAAATGTTTTGGATTTAGTGAAGTCAGTATTAACAGCTATGCAGGATGATAAATTCTGTAGTTTCACAAAGCCAAGTCCTCCACGGGACTGAACGGCCACTTTAAGCCTATCGTTTATCAGCAGTGTAATAACCCTCTACAAATCACTGTGGTATTGCATAAACGCACACATGCAGCGGACAACCCCTGGCTCGTGCAGCTTGTGACCCTTGGACACGTGGCAGGGCAGCAGCAGCCTTCCCTCACCTGGCAGGATGCCCTTCCTCCGTGCCACTTATTACTCAGCTTTACAGTGAAGGAAACGCTTGGACTTGGCTCTTCTGCAAGGGAAAGGACATTCCTTCAGCCTGTTTATTGCCGCACAGCACAAGGGACGCTCCC
The DNA here is from genome assembly GCA_032353885.1 of Nothura maculosa. Taxonomy (NCBI): domain Eukaryota; kingdom Metazoa; phylum Chordata; class Aves; order Tinamiformes; family Tinamidae; genus Nothura; species Nothura maculosa. The sequence continues at coordinate 1,973,119 of JAUBOD010000888.1, read as the reverse complement.
TTTCCTTGCTCTCTATATTGAGGTGGTGAATGTTCCCCATCCATGCACCAGCTGCCTTGCGCTTCTCAGTGCACCAAAGACTCTCCTCTGTTGGCGTGTGTTTAAAGAATCCAGTTATAACTGAGGCTCAGATAAGTCACTGCTATTAGTGCAATTTACAGCTTGGTGGAACTTAACAGGAGAGCAAAATTTGAAAGAATCCATTCAAAAGTTACCACCAAAACCATACCAGCTTTTTCAGATTAAAAATTAATGCGACCCCATGTTCCCAGTGGTCACATACACCGTGGATAGAAGAGGATTTAAGACACTTTAGAAATTCAAGGCAACTGAAGTTTAGTATCTTGCTCTTCTCCATGGTTCCGAATCATTTGCTTTGAGCTATCTGTTCCCCATACTCACCTCTTTTCAGGAAAGTTTTCCTCTAAGTGCAGCATTAGATGATTTTTCCTAACACATATACTCACTACAGCTCCAGTTCAAACAGAACTCTAGTTCACTGTTTCTTGAAACCAGGTAATGTAAACTGGATCCTACTCGGCCTACTGAAGAGTGCTTAAGTGCAGAAAAGAAAACACAAAACAAATGTGTTATAAAAACTTGTATTTATATATCTTTAAAAAAGATATTATACAAAAAAAAGATCAAAACTTCGTTAAATAACTCCATTTAAGATCACGTATTGGCAATCATCTAGTAACAGTTGGCCCACGTGTATAATCTCAACTCATACATTTCATTTACCTCAGTGCTAGCAGAAAACAAGCTCGGCTTGCCAGCTCAATAGGATAACCTAACCAGGCTTCTATCATGTTAGTACTACAACATGAAAGCTTGGAAAACAATATAAAATTAGATTATACTATGGATAATAAACAGTCACACTGCTGGACCTACAATGAGAAGGTGAAATGGGGAGAAGGAAAGGAGGATCTATGCTTTCAAATAATGTTCAGTAGAAATGGGTACACAGGGCAAGATCCTATATGAGCAATCTGCTCAACTGTTTAATATGTTACAATTAAAGTCATACAGAACAGAATTTCCCTCTTAAATATACTAGCAAGAGTGTGCTGTATTCCGGAGACGTTCTGCATCTTAACACCTTCAATACTGAAGAAAGATGGTTTCAAACACAGCTCGTTTTAAGGCCAGCAGCACTTTCTCAGAGCATTGGAAATGTCATGAGTTCTTCTCAGTCTAGTAGGAAGATCCACCTGCCTACAGAATAAGCAGTTACCAGTTCTGAAATCAGGACTTCACTGGGAATCGAGAAGCAAAGCTCTTTCTTCAGACTCTTGCGCAAAGTAACTTTGCCACTTACATCCTCTAGGAAGTACTAATGAAGGTTCACTCCTCTCCCAGCTCAGTAGGTTGATTTCGTTGTTCCGTTTGAGTTTGAGGAGTAAGAACTGGATTTCTTGGGATAGCGACCCGATGAGAGGGACACTTGCATCCTCCTTGTTGTTCGCACACTTCGGCAAAGAAGAGCGTTTTTAAAGTTATCTCTGAAGTCTTTGGAAATATAGTAATAGATAAATGGATCGATACAGCTGTTCAGCGTAGAGAGGCACAGAGCAGTTACGTATGACAGATACAAATAGCTCTGGCCATTGGTTTTCAGGAGTGAGTAGTGAACAACAAGCAGCACGTTGCTAGGTGTAAAACAGATGAGATACATGGACAGGACAGTAATAATTAGCTTGATTGCTCTTTTTCGTTTCTTTCCAGTGTTTATGTCCGAAATGGAAGCATTCAGAGTCTTTATCATTAATATGTAAGCAACAGCAGTGAGCAGAGCTGGGAATAAGAAGAGTCCAATTGCGAGTGAGAGGAAGTAATTGAACAGGTCACGAGCCAGAACATTTTCAGGCAACACATCATGGCAGGTGGTGATGTTCAGCTGTGAAATATAAGTAGTCTGATTAACAAGATACAATGGAATGGTGCCCAATGAAATGATGATCCAGATAGCAAGAGAGATGCCCAATGCAATTTCAGATTTCTTTCTTGAATGCACTATGGGGTTTACTACAACCCAATACCGTTGCACACTGAGGCACGTCATAAAAAGGATGGAGCAGTACATATTTCCGTAGAAAAATGCAACAAGGACTTTGCAAAGACCTTCTCCATATAGCCAATTATTGCCGTTTACGTGATATGCAATCTTCAGTGGGAACCAGACAACAAAAAGAAGGTCTGCCAGGGCCAGATTGGCCATATAAATCACAGCAGGATGTTTCTTCTTTGTCCTGAAGAAAAAGACCCAGAGTGCCAAGGCATTGCTTGGCAAACCGACGACAAAGACAATGATATAGACGATGGGAAGAAAGACCGTAGTCAGCTTTCCTGTAAGGACTTTTGCTACAAAGTCATCCACTTCGTATGCCTTTTCAGAGACATTACTTATGTTTGGAACTACGTGGCCAATGAAACTTCTTCCTTTTGATTTGCCGGTTACATTTCTCTCTATAAAAAACAAACAAACAAGTTATTGAAGCAGAGCCCATTTTCCTTTCTCCACCCCCCGCCTCCAAATAGACTGTATAATCTACTCAAAGAATTAAAGACAATTTTTCCTGCTCTCATTTTAGTTGATGAACCAAAAGACAGCTATATTCCTAGCTAAGGATTACATCAGCAACCAAAATGCTCTTCTTCTGCCTCAAATAACTGATAAAATAATACCACATTGACCATGGCTGTCCAATGCTCCTTCCACCTGGGCAGTTAAAGCAGAAGTTGTTCCAAGTACCCTGGGGCACCGTTATCAGACTCAGATTATCCATGTCCTGGGATTCATAAAATTTTGCCACTGACTCACAATGTAAGCACAGCTACAAGTGTCCTCAGTTAAGCCAAGGCCTCCACACGACTACACAGTAAAAATCAGACTTGCTTGAATTTGAACTGTCAGAGTGCAACGCAGAAGGCATATGAACAACGGACCTGTAAAGAATGTTATATTTTACCTGAATTTAAATGTGAACTAACTTTGTGCATGAAGATGTAACGGGGCTAATCATCTGTAATCTCTTTCAGTTCAGATGTAGTACATCTGAAAAACTGCAGTTTTGGTCCAAGCCATCAGACTGGCAGCTAGGATCGTTCTGGACACCAGCGAGCTCTCAGTTTTGCTCTGTCTCGCTGAACATCACAGGAGCCTGTAAGGGTAGGTCAGGCAGCCAGTGGCTCCCCAGTGTTCTGTCCTGTGGAGAGCCTTGGGATGACTCACTCAGAAACCCCCGTGACATCTTCGATGCCCAACAGCACTCTCATGAGAACAAGTTTAACAGCACAGAAAGATACTCTCTGTGAACTGGCTCTGTCCCATAAATCACATAACCACTGATCAAAACTGAAGCAAGCCAGAGCGTGATTGTCTATGGGGAAAGTATTTTATCTTACTCTCTGTCAAGATTTGTAGATGATTTTAGCCATAAAGTCCAGGAATACAGTCTTCTTGAGCAAACAGATTTGTGTACAAAGCATGAAAAGTACTGGAAGATGGCTCCTTTGTTACTCAGAAGGAAAAAATGCTTAACCTTTACTTTTAAAGTGCAAGGGAAGAATCCCCATAAATAAAATATGCAAATTATCCGAAAGTATGCACATTTCCCATATAGCTTTTAGAAAACCCTGTAACTTTAGATAAGTGTTACTTTTGAGTGATTCCTGCAAAGTATAATGTATAAGCCTAGGGCTCTGTCTATAGGCTGTCCATCTTCTAGAGAGGCATAAAACACGGCACAGGTCTGCATTCCCTAGAGGTAAATGTTTTGAATTCAGTTACCCCAGCTCATTTAACAAGGGTCTGCTAAACTCCAGGCACAGGCAAGCTTCACTAGAAACCAAGGTACTGCCAATATAGTTACACAGACAAAACTTTGTAGTAGACTAAATGAAGTCTATGTTTAAGTTAATTGTGCCAACAAAACGGCATTTCTAACAAAAATACACTTGGATAAAGAACAGTCTTTTTGGCGTGCATGACACGTAGTTTATCAAGGCAGACTATACAAGTTCTGCTCTCAAAGCCTCAAGCAACATGCCAGCTATAGCACTAAAGATTACAAATTTATTTGTGTATTTC
>JAUBOD010000888.1:1889014-1900172 GCA_032353885.1 Nothura maculosa | reverse complement strand
ATACAAAGTACCTGGGGTGCACTGAATGCACCCAGGTGCAGAGCAAGGGAGGAGGTTTCCAGGATCCAGGTGAGCCACCCTGCTCCTGCACAAGGAGCCGAGACTTGGGCAATCTTGTTGCAAGGCTCTGGCTATGACTGCAGACACTGTTCTCACAGCACAAACTGCAGGTGAGGTGGCAAAGCAGCAGGAAGGCATTTGTGTCACAGCACAAGGGCTTTTCCAGCTGAACATTTACTTTCAGAACATGCCAGATGAACTTTGGGTGTCTTTTCCAAGCCCTGGGCTTTACGTGCTGTGCTCGCAGCCCTGCCTAATCTCGCGCTCAGTCACATCCTGCAAGCTGCTCGCCTGCTCTCTGTTTACGCTGGGGCTGAGCGGGGCATCGCTGCTGCGGAAGCGGATCCCGGCATCCTGCTGCGCCGGGTTTCATCTGCAGGCACGTACAAGGAAGGCACAATGCTGCTGCTTGACAATGGCAAGATAAAAATACACAAGCCACTAGGTGATTAAACCCCCAAACTGAAGCAACTGGGGCCCTCTCTGTGAAACAGCTTAGAAATCTGAGAATGGAAACAGGGACTCCTCTTCAGCTCTACACTTTGTAGCTACCTGCCTGGCACTAAGCTTGGTAATGAGACCATTGTACAAGTTCATGGCTACATCAGTGTAGTCACCATTTCTTTTGCCACTGCAGCAGCAACTTCATAGAATTCACAATAAATCAAGGTTACATTAAGTCAGTAGTAGCAAACATGCAGAATATATCTTAATATAAACCCCAAGACAGGGATGTGCACGTAAGAATTCACGTTGCGAAGTTCCAAAGAGGAGCAGTGTTTAAAGCTCTCACCTTGCATTTCTGTGCTTTGGCTTGGTGCAGCACATCCTGATAATGCTTTGCATTCGCTGGCCTCACATCTTGCAGCTTGGCTGTGGCTAACAGTAGAGTTTCTAGAGTTCTCTCAGGATTTCCTTCGTCAATTGCTTCATTAATGTGACCGATGGCAATAATTCCTATGATACGGAAAAGTTATTAAAAATGTAGTTGTCAAAGAAAAATACAGCTTATCACATGGGAAATGCAAACACACAGCAGCAAAAGATAGGAAAAAAATCAAGTTACATGAAAGCAGAGGCAGCAACAGCAGCTAATTTAAAGATCTTTGCTCAAATCTTATCAAGAAGCTCTTAACTAAAGGAGCAAAGAAAACTGTCCAACTTATCTAGTCAGTTGAATTTGCTTTTTTCCTAAACCCCACATTAATCCTAGTCCAAAGGAAACAGAACTTTTCTGGCAAGATAGTACCATCCACATGAACCATAATGTAAGGCACAAGGATGCACGGGTAAAGATGTTCAACTATAAGTTGGTTTACAGGGTTGAAAGGTTCATTTTGGGTGATTTCAGACCCGATTACATAGAACCCTTATCTGCACAAACACACACCTAGTGACCTCGGAATGATGGCCTGCCGTACCAGCCTAACCTCATCTCTTCACATTCTGCCTTAGCTAACCAAAGCCAAGGTGCTTGCCCTTGGACGAATCTCTCAAGTTTCCAGACCACTGGCACTTGGGATTTCAGCTAGAGAGCATCACTTAACACCTCCATCCAACCTTGTTTGGTTGTGATGACTGCTACCAGCATTTTAAAACCCCAACGTCCTGCCCGTGCCAAGAGTGCCAGAGCACTCTACACCTCATTCTAGCTCTCAAGAGCTCGATAGGGTGGGCAAGGAGGTAGAGCAAGGGCTTTGCCCTCACCTGAGATGAGCGACATCCCTGCCAGCACCAACCCTGGTGCTCCTGGGCCACCGGAGCGGTTACACATGTGACCTCACAAGTGCTCAGAACTGGTTCTTCTGGGAGAACTGCATCTCATTCCAGCCATCCTGTCCCCCATAATATGGAGAGGCACCACTGAACCCCAGTGCAGCCAGGCTGCTGATGCCTCTGGCCCAGGGGGGCTGCTTAAGTCCTGCACTTTCAACCTCAAAAGTGTTTAGAAAAACTCAGAAACCACTTCCATTGAAAAAGAGTGGGCACGGGAGACTCCTCTCTAGACAGGAAATCATCTAAAAGGTGCAGGATTAGTAGCTGCACTGCAAAGCTTCCTACCAGCTCTCTTGCTGAAAACTTGGGCTTGGAAACAGTTAAACACAAGAGCTACTTTTACACAGCACCCTGCCAGGAATTTCTGTCCCTGCCTCCCAACATGTTGGGCTTGCAAATTCAGCAAAATCCAAACTGGATGACCATCCATCTAAATTTGAGGAAAAACTCCTTGATTGTGAGGGTACCAGAACACTGGACCAGATGCCCAGAGAGTTTGTGGAGTCTCCTCTGGAGATATTCAAAGCCTGCATGGACACGATCCTGTGCAACGTGCTCCAGATAACCTCGAGCAGTGGGGCTGGACTAGATCTGCAGAGGTCCCTTCCAACCTCAACCAGTCTGTGATCCAGCACAAGTACCAAAGGATATTTGTGCTGCTGCCATATGCATGGCACCATGGCACTGGTCATGTAGCTGGCAGCTGACATCCTGTAATACCCTTCAGCTAAACAAAAAGCAGCTAGGAGCACTTTAGGAAATTTAAAAACTGGCAAGGATTTGAAATCATATCCGTTTTTTATTATTACTTTTTTTTGGATCTGTACAAGACCATTCAGCACAGAAATTTATGCACCATGGACCAGACCATCATCTTTGCCTGCAAGGTAGAGAAAGAGTTACTTACTTTCATTTTCTTCTTGAATTTGCATATTAACCATGTCAATGCAGTTCTGGATATCATTCCAGCTTAAATAATCTTGGCCTTGGGATGAAGCCTCTGACTTAATAGACAATAGTGTATCAGCATAACTACAAGAAGATATAAAATACATAAATGTATTTCATATACAGGAAGTTCATATAAAGAGTCAGATGTATTGTCTATCATTTAGTATATATCTATTTTTCTCAATTAAGTTTCACATAAATAATCATTTCCTGCCACAAGTCATAAAAACATGCAAGCTGCTGTATTGGTTCTACACATGCCTTTCAGGAGCTAAATAATTGGCCCATTTCTCTAAATCAAAGCATTGTTTCTGACAACTTGGAAGGAGGAAAAAGGATCAGTCCAAGAAGTTGCAGCCTAACATGCAAATAAAAAGGGTGGGTTTTTTTTTTGTTTTTTGTTTTTTTTTTTTTTTGAGTGCTATGAGTATTTAAGGACACTGCTATGGTCCAGGGTGATTCTACTACATTATTAAGAGCTGATCCCTCAGATTCTGTTGAGAGCTTGCTTACTTCCAAAGTGCCATGAAATATTTGATTATGAACTTAGGATTACTCATTATACTACATCCTTAAATCTCATTAAACGGGGCAATTGTTTAAACCTTGGAAGTTTTAAACATTGACAGCAGACTCAAGACACAACTGCAGGAAGGAAATTAATATCAGCCAAAGCAGCTTCAACAACAATGGCCCAGTGGTTCCTGATAAGCATTTTAGCTCTTGACAAAGCTATTTTGGACACATCTGCTCACATAGGGCTTTTTCCATGACTTCTGCTCTTCCTGACTCTCCACCAGGATCTAGGGAGAAAAGCACTGGAATTTGTGTCAATACTGTGTCCTTTTCTTGTGGGAAGTCATTAGGAGTAGAAGCATTTTCCTACTCCAGCTTTGTCCACAGATGTGAGCAGTGTCTACACCACAGCATCCACAGCCTTCTCCCTGGTACCATGCCAAAGGGAAAAGAAGCCACAGAGCTGGGTGTTCCTGCTTACTGCATGAGCCTATCAGCAAGTCTGGAGGAAACTAGGTCCAGCTTTTGCTTTAAGTAAAAAAAAACAAAACAAAACATTTTCCATCCATGCATCAGGTAGCAGCCCCTCCTGCCCATAGGACAGCAGTGCTTTGGGCACAGTGATGGTTGTGGCCAGAGGAAGGACACACAGAAAGATGGTCCAAGTGCAGGTGCTGCTGCTGACGTCTGCTCTTGTTACTCTCACACTAAGGTGGGATGAAAGCCCTCAACAATAATGCAGACTGTAGCACACAGTCAAATAATTGTAGAACTCCTGCAGAATTGCCACAGTGACAGACCTCATAGTTGTCCATCTCCAACAGAGGTGTGGAAAGGAGGGTTAACTAGAGCACTGTGGGTGCAAGAGCTTCCTGCTGCCAATGTCCTTCCAGCATTCAGCAGCCTGCAGTTAAAGGCCTCTCAAGGTGGAGGCTGCATCTATTACCATGCATTTCACAGTCACACACTGTGCTCCTACGTAGCTTGGTTTGATATTTGAAAGCTAGCAGTCTCATGTCACTCCAAGTCTCATCAGAAAAATAGCTGAAGTCATAGGAGAAACTAGGAGCTCTTATTAATCTTCCCCATACCAAGCAGTTTTGTAGACAGACCTATGTTATCTTTCCTTTGAGGTTTTATTTTCTGGGAATGACAGTGCTACTGTTACTTCATCTCTTGTGGTAGAAACCATTGAGTGCATCTCCTCAATTGAACTTTTCCTTGCCCTACCTTTCCTTTGGGTAGGGCACAACCAAAGCTTCCTATAGTATTCAGCACGTGGGTGGCAGCATGGATTTACACAGCAGCATTAGGTATTAATTTCTTATCTGTCCTGATCAATTCCTAATGCCCCATTTGCATTGGCCTGCAGCTGTGTTCAGGGATCAGCCACAGTGACACCAGTCAGAGCCCTGCACTAGCTATGATGGAGCTCACTTCTGGGGACTTTTGTCTGTGCTTACAGGTCCCAAGGCCACATCAGCAGAGGCAAAGGTTCTGCTGTACCTGTTCTCCTGCCCCTCTTCAGGGTCAGCACAGACACTTTTTGCCTGTTGGCAGGAAGGAAGCCTCCCTCTGTCCCAAACACTGACCTATTCCTATCATTACTGCTCTCCCTTGAGCTCACCCCACACATAGGGGGTGAACCTCCTAGATTAACATCCCTCAGCAGCCTAAGAGAGAGCTTCAGCATCCAGGCTGCTGTTCAAGGGGTTCCCCGTGACAGCTTCCAGTCCTGCAGCTCGACTCTACCAGTCATGACAGGGAAAGGACCAGCTTGCTCACCCACATGCTCCCACAAGCACCTCACTACGACCTTGCCAAGCTCTTCACAGTAGTGGCCAGCGATAGGACAAGGGCAAGCTGAAAATACAGGTAGTTCCATCTGCATGTGAGAAACTTCTGTGAGGGTGACAGAGCCCTGGCACAGGCTGTCCAGGGAGGTTGTGGAGTCTCCTTTTCTGGAGATCTTCCAAACCACCTAGATGCCACCCTGTGCCACACGCTCTGGGTGTCCCTGCAGGAACAGGAGGGTTGGACTAGATTTCTAGATCTCTAGTCCCCAGCCAGGGCCTTGGTTTAGTGGTGAACACGCACACATGCCACAGCCCCGTGCCCAGTTAGCTCATAGGCAGGCATAGCACAGCACTTCTGTAGACTTGGGCAACTCTTAAGCAAAAGGCGTTAGCCTTATTGTAAGGGGCCTCCTGGACCTCCAGCCACTAAGCATACTCTGACTCCAAAGATCCTTCAGTATTATGGGTTACTGATTAACAGCTCGTGTTAGTCCTGCAAAAATTCTTGTCAGATCTTAATGTTTACTTCTCCCAAACCTCTCTCCTCCACCTAAAATATTCCTCTGCCCTCAAAGATCTGAGGCCATGTGATGGCTTGTTCATCCCTTTTTAATTTGACAACCAAAGAGGACAGTCTTCCCAGTAAAATGCCTCCTTATCCTTTTGCAGCAGTTGCCAAGTCTCATCCAGACAAGACAAAAGGAACTTTTACCGTGCAAAGTTTTCTTCTTCCAGATTATTGAAGCCAATACATGGATTTCTGAGGTGATTCTTTACTGTTAGGATGTCCTTATTTTCCAAGGCCTGGTTTAGCAACACAACAGCTGATAACATTTCTACAGCAATAGACAGTTCATCATGTGCCAGGTAATTCTGTAGGACAATAATGTGCCTCAGTCAGGAAGCTAAACAAGCAGTGTAACACATTTGAGTTACACAATCCAGATACCAGCAAGGAGATAAGATTTGATTTTAAGAAATGTCAAGTGTGAAGCCAACTTCCTAACCACAGTAGTGTCACATTAATACACCACTGTTGGTAGAGCTTACTCAGTGCTACACATCGTTCTTATCAGCCTTTTTTTGCTCCAGTTGCAAAAATACATTCTAAACTTCCCCTTCTATCAGGATGCTATTTCCTATACTACACATACAACAGAGTTAGTCCTCAGAATAAGAGCATGCAACAGTCCAAAAAAGGTCTGCCAATTTGTTGCAACACAAGAGCTCAGCAGAAAAAAGTGTGTCAAGAAACAACTGCTGTAATTCAATATTGCTTTTTCCATCAAAAATAGTCATGCAGTACATAACCACGGCAAGAGTTATTTTACATGACAACATGCAATGTTTGTGCTCTGTCATGGCTTGGCTTTGCAACATCAGAGAGCAGGTCACAGACTTTTTCACTCTTACCACAGCATTCTGTTGTTGAAGGTTGAACAGCTCAGTCTGATAGACAGCAGCAGCAAATGAGTGAACAACAGGCAACTGGGCCTCCGGGTTCATCAGTGCAACCAGTGTTTTACTAGGATCACAGTTACGAATTGCAGAATTGATATTGTCAACTGCTATAAGTTCTAGAGAACAGCAGGGAAAGAAAAGCCTATTAATTTTCACATGCCATTTGCTCTTTTATGTCACGTAGAGGATAATTATGTAATCCAAAAATATCATTTGCTGTCATTGGCAAAATTAATGGTACACAAATAAGGTTCTTCAAGACACAATCTGCCAAATGTTGCAAAAATAATGTCTGTTCGGAAGCATGCAGTACATAAATAACTAGAGGACTTGAAATTTCATTGATCCTTAGGTATTATAGACAATCTCATGTCTATGTTGCATCTTTAATTCCAAACAATGACCTCATCTCTCCCACTAAAAAGGTAGATAATGTTCTTCTGGTGTTTGCTAATGACAGTAATGCTTGGCATGTCAGCTTAAGTGACCCAGTGTCACCTCACCTCATATCCTCCCATCTACATTGTTTCTTCCCTCTGCTCCTCTCTCTTGAGCAGGACCTAACTCAGCATTCTAGAACAAGTCTATCCTGCAAGGTCAACGGCATTTCTACTCTGAGTTTTGGGAGGCCTTGTAAAATCAGCCAAGGATCAGAAGGGTTGGAATTGTCTGTAGCTAAACTGAGGAAAATACACATGGCACAGCTTCCCTTTATTTCTGTGCGCCATTGCCTAATCCTTCATCTGAAGGGATACTAAAACTTCAGTGCTCAAGCACAGCCACCTAGAGATCATTCTGTTCTCCACAGCTCAGAATCCAATAAGCAGACCATCACCAAGTACAAACCATCAAGTACTAATGCTGCCTTCTCCGTGAAAAACAGATTGTTTTGCTTTCTGCTGGACTGACTTCAGTAGACATTTGATCTCCACCAGAAAACGCTGAAGGCTTTGCACCTGGACAGAAACCTTACAACACCCCTTAGCTTAGTCACAGCTTCTGTAATTGCGCCGCTGGAGGAGCCAATTCCAGAGGACCCTGCCCAGGACACACCCAGGAACAAGTTGCATTAAGCTGCTACTTCAGTCTTGTGCAAAGGGGAAGAGCCTTGAAGATTAGAGCACATATGACAAAATAATGACAATTAGGTGTCATTTCCATGAGCCAAATAACTCCCATCTCTCCCACCTTATCTTAGAGCTTTACTTCTACCTAGAACATGTTTTTAGCCACCACTAACTGTTGAGGTCTGTACAAAACTGCATGTACCACAGATACCATCCACATTTTGCATATGCAGCAACACTCAGATCATATTATACAATATATAAGCTTTGAAAGCTTAAGTATCCAGGTCCACCTCAATAAGCTCTTCTTAGTACAGTTGTTCTGAAGCACAGTCATATGTTGTTCTTGACAGCTCTCTTTTTTGCTATTCTTGAGGTTAGAGAAAGTAAGAGGGTCTCAGAGCTACTGCATGCATGCCTTTCTTAGAGAAAAGAAGAAAGGAAGATAACAGAACTAGAGTGTGGAGTCAGGAGCTAAGCCACTGACTTCCACCTTAAAGCATGCAACTTGCAAACCAAGCTTTTTCTTCTTCACACTCCAATAGCAAACGCTATTTCTTCCTTTAGCCAAACATAAGAAATTAGTAAGTCCCTTTCCAAAACACTTACTACGTGACCATTTTCTTTCCCATTTCTTTACGAGGGAGAAATTCCTTTACAGAGAAGTCCTGCGCACCATGCGTCCTAGACTAACATTTGATACATCAAGTCAAGCTTATCTTCTGGCTTAAGCTTACGTCACAGTACTACCATCAAGTCATATTACAGAAGCAATCAGCCTGGATCCAAAGCACTGAAAATAATGCTAGAGACAACAGCCACTAAAGCCATGCCAGGTGTAGCATGAAATGACAGCAGTTTAACCAAAGCTCAATGTCCTAGCAAAGAGGCTTCCAGTCCAAAGAAGCAACTGCCAATACATGCACTGCAAATTTAGATCCCCTTAACTATATTTTTGAATGCTAACTTTGGTATTTTAGCATTTGTACTCTGACTTTATCAGGCTAAGAACAGATTAGAGATGTGTATCTACAAGTGAGAATAATTTTCCTCTGCTATATGACAGCAAAATATTTTTCCATTTGATCATTCTTTTTGATGTGATGAGAATGGTTGCTTCACAAGTAAGTGTGGGGCTCAGCACTGCACAGAGAAGTATTTCTCAAGCCATCAAGCCATGCATTGTGCTCAGTTTTAGCCAATGTGTTTATCAGTAGCTGAAATTATTCAAAGAAAAAAAGTGTTAGCTACCTCAGATAAAAGAATATATCCAACGCAGCACAGATTGGTGACTTGGCAATTGTGACACTGAGAACAGTAACAAAAATGAAATGCAACTCATACAACTTCAGAAGCCCTGTTTACATGCAAGGAATTGCAGATTCAATTAATCAGCTTAATTAACAAATTAAATTGAGATGGTAAAAATGAATATTAAGACAGTTACTCACTAAGCTTGTGAGCCTCAGCTTCCGCATTGGCAACACTAACTTCTTTCTGTATTTCACTTTTGTCGAGCATATTTGGAAACCCTGCTATCTAACAGATCAGAAAAAAAGATTCAATTATGCTTTTAGGTTTATTGGGGAGAAGAGGGATAAAACCCTTTGGTGGAACACTAGGATTTGAGCCCAGCATTGGCCAAACGTCAAATACAAAGGCACATTTAAACACAGCATTATTTTTCCCCACAAAATTATTTTGGTCTTATTTGAAATTATGAAATTTCCACTAAAAAAAAATCAATTATTCCAATACTCTTCCTCCAGTATTACTGCTTCAGAAACAGCTTTTTGCTGTACTCAAGTTTAAAAAACAAGTTTTCTTTTTAAATCTTAATAGCTTTCTATGAGTGCATTATGCTTTTTACTGCAAATGCAACTAGTTCAACATTGATTAGTAAATTGATCATTTTTAATTAGAAAATTGTTCCATTAAGTGATGCTGAATACACAGTAAGGTAATTGCTACCTTGATTAGATCAAGGGAAAAAAAATCAGACTGGTGTGGCGGGGTAGTACCATTCAATTACCTGCATTTTCTGTTCTTTAGAGTCACACAATTGCATTAGGTACCATGAGGAATTTTGCGGCAGAACTTCAAGTAGGCTCAGAGCAGGACGGCTCAAACCTGCCATCAGCGCCACTTCATCTTGCCGGTCAATAGCCTCATTCACTTGGACTAAAGCTATGTGAACTGAAATGAAAACAATGCTCAGAAACAGCAAGCAGGCTTTGCAAAATATAATCCATTGCTGTCAGCATCTCACTTTTTTTTAAAAGGTTAACTACAGGGTTTTATCCAGCAGAGGATGGTAGTTCAAGACTAATTCTACTAAAGGAGTTTTTAGCTCAGTCTGAACTCACGTGGGAGCAGTTCACCCACAGGTAGTGTTAATGAATGTAAGCTTATGATTTTTTGGTTCTAAATAGATGAGGGGGTCAAAATTTACAGACTTCTGCACATAACATGAATATAAGAAAACAAAGCAGGCAAAGAAGATTTGACCCTGAACTGAGGAGCCCTTTCAGCAAAACGCAGACAGTAGTCCCCAGAAGATTAGCAAAGAAGGAGCAGCAAGAAAAAACACTCTTGTAGACAGACATGAACTACTTCAGTACATGTTACAGGTCTCCACAGAAATATTACTTATTCCTGTGAAATTCAAGTCAGCCTAAGCTTGGAAAATTTGGTAAGTGATTGGTATGTTGTATATCCACGCTTCCATAAGGATCCAGAGTGGCTTACTGTTGATCTTATTGATATTGCCCTGAATCTCAGCTTGGGTCAGCAACTCTTCATAGACATCTCTCTCCTCTTCTGAGATGGTGCCATTCTGAAAAAAAGAAATAAATCTTTGCTAGTAAACAAAAAGCTTGCAGCTGTAACAGTGATTAGTGTAGCCAGTAAAACCAAACCAACTAAAATATATTTACCCATTTACTTGTAAATTAATATTTGCTGACATGAACCAAAATTTTCACTTTGTGGTAGTTGGCTGAGCAATATTTAAAGCATTTCTGCTTCCTGTAAAACATCTATGTAAAAACAGTACGAAAAACATGAATAAGCACATATACTGTGAGTACTAATAAAATACCACTACCTTAAGCCTTGCATTTGACTCTTTCCTCCTTTTAGCATCAAAGAGTTCGTTCTGATAGTCCTGTGCAAGTTCCTCATCCACATTCAGCAACATGGCATTTGGGTTCCTCAGAGTTACGATGGTTTGTTCTGCTATTCCCTTCTCAATAGCTTCATTAATTGCTATTACTGCAGCGTGCACTAAAATAAAAAGCAGCATCCAATATTTCAGGAAGCAACAAAAACACTCAAATCAAGCCCTTTCGATTCCTCTCCTCTCTTCTAGAAAGACAATAACATGCTATTGAGATCATAAACACATCTCTTAATTAGGTTTGGGGAAATTGCTGAGCAACTAGAAGTTATCTAGTTGCTGTTATAAGACAACAGAATAATTCTATTAAGAGTAAAAAACAAAGAACCAAAACTATAGTTTCTATGCACATA